>CAHIKZ030000395.1:1745000-1892500 GCA_903632075.3 Acanthosepion pharaonis | reverse complement strand
AACATGATTAGCCATTGATAATCAAAGAGAAAAGTAAAAATATCAGAATTTCTTTTTTTTCTCTATATCTGATGAAGCTTTAATAAAAGTGAAATATGTTAGTCTGTGAAATATTTTCTATTTGTTCTTTATTCTATCATTTCGTCTGATTCTGCCATATTTGATCTGCATTTGATCACAACTGATATATGTATATATATATATATATATATAGTTAGGTAATAAAAATTTGCTAATCCGTATGGATAATCCCAAAGAGTATGCTATCCAGAGAGCTCAATGTCAAACCAGAGCAAATATTAATTTAATTTAATTAGAAGACAGACAACCTTAAGGGTCCATTGATTATATTTTATTTCCCCAGGAAGGTGGCTTCTTTCCTGGTTCATCAGATCACATTTCAAGCGTAAAAAATGATTTTAAATTTACATATTATTTTTAACCAATTTTGAGGGAATGTTTTAAGTTGATGTAAGGTGATAGAGAGAGTGGGAGAAGAGAACGACAGATATGATCGAAATTAAAGAAGGAAAGGAGTGATAGGAATAATTTTAAATCTATTTTTATTAAAATACTTAAGAGTAAGGGAGGGGGTAAGGAGCAGACATTGACCTATTTAATAAGTCCTCTGACAGGAAACGAGACATAGAGAAAAAAAGAGATGAAAAGATATAAGGAAGCAAATGTGGAAGCAGGGGTGTGAGGAAAAGTTGAGGAAAGAAGAAAAGGAAGAATAAATTAACATATATGGGCATATTGCGGTTAATTTAAAAAAATAGATATTTTACAGATTGACATTAATTTCAATTTTAAAAATGTAAAAGTTATCAACAAAATGAAATAGGAAAAAATTATAATGTGGATATAAGATAAACGAAAAATATTAATATTAATAATACCATTAATATTATAATTAACAACTAAGGAGTAAAAATATTTTTAATAAAAACCTAAAATTTCAAATTTTAAATCTTAAATTCATAATTTAAAGTTAAGAAAAATCTAATATCGAAAAACATTTCGAAATAAAATAAGATTTAAAAAGAAATAATAATATTATTTTTATAATGTCGTAATAATAATAATAATAATAATAATAATAATAATAATGCCAATGAGTGAAATAACGGTAGTCATAGTGATGAAATGGTAATATTCGATCAGTCATAACCCATTTAACCATATATCCTTGCATATATGTACATATAAACACACACACATTTACAAATACAAACATATATATATATATATTCATATATACATACATACATACACAAATGTACATACATATACACATACATCCCTCTCTCTCTCTCTCTCTATATATATATATATATATATATATATATATATATATATATATATATATATATATATATATATATATATATATATATAACAGAAATCATGGATTCCTTTATAATTTTCCTTATTTTACGATCCGAAATTATGCAAGCATAGGATTTATGTCACGTGGTTAAACTGCAACAAAAAATAGTTTGAAAGATTTATCGATCTGCCATTCCCAATATTTTTTTCTCAAAATAGCTATTGGGAAATATTGACAGAAAATGGATATGTATTTATCGGGATCCATAGTTTATTTCATTCCACCAACGTTAATTATTTCTTAGTAATGGAAAAGATCGCATGTGGTATAATGTGGCGGTGCATATCGAAACAGTTGATTAGATAATCTAAAAGACAATACACTCGTCTGCACTTGTAAAACTGTGGCTAAAAGGACACGGTTGTTAAAGTAGATGGCAATTTTCCAAGCGTAGCTTAGATGTGACACAAGGACATAAGGGCGCTTTGGGTATCGAAGTCACTACTCAGGCGTAATTGTTCTAGCGAGATGAGCTTGCTAACCAATACAACACGTTGAGGTACTCAATGTTAAGAAAGTAGATGATTGTGCGTTACAAATCTAGCGGCTCGTTCTCCATAACAAATAGTTATTGCTTTATCTGTTCATCGGGTTTAAGAAGAAGCTTTCTTCTGGCTGCTCGACTACTATAATGTATCGGATAAAGGGAAAGAACTGAGATTTTTAACTTATTTTGATGCACTTTTGAAGCATTGCTACTGAGCCTGTTTTTAAAATTTATTCCCTCGTCACATAAATATATATATCGGTTAGCACAATTGAAACTGATCGAAAGGCTGTACTTTCTCTAATAGAGAATTACGAATATGGTATTTATAAGAAAAATTAAAAAATATGCTAATGACCGCAGTTACCATCAATTCCCCAACTATCCCCCCTTTTCTCTATTTCTGAGGGTTTTTTTTTATAGTAAATTGATTAATCATTAATACATATTTCTGTGAGAAATAAAGTGAGAGTAAATTAATGCTATAATTTATTTTTTTTCTCGTGAATAGGGACTTAAGTCAAATTAGAAAAAAATCAGATTCCGATGTATCTCTTCTGATTAAATCCTGTAGAAAAACTATAGATGCAATTCCGTCCAGAATAGTTGAGAGGAAATGAATGATACGAAAAAAGCGTAACTAAGAACTTTTTCATTTAATCTATCTATCTATCTATCTATCTATCTATCTATCTATCTGACCCTGTTCATTATTGTTATGGTGAAACACACCTATTCTATAGTTAATAGAGTCTCCTGCCTAATATAAGTACGAGTAGTAAGAGAACCGAGGGTCAGTCGATGTCGGACGACAGTAGTCGACCGTTAGTCGAATACGAAAGTAGTCAGCGACCACAACAAGATTACTCTGCGTAATACCTATTATATTAAGTTCCTAACGTTTTGTACGTCGAACTATTTAGGACCGATTTAGTAGAAATACAAGCCTTCACTGAAAAATAACTCCACAACATCTATCTATCTATCTATCTATCTATCTATCTATCTATCTATCTATCAACACATTGGGGCTATATATTTATTGGCCACGGTTCTGACCGCTGGTTTTTAGATAATGAAATATTCCGTTGTTATGATTTTTCGTCCCGCTCGAAGATACTATAATATAAAGATTTGGTATTTTTAAAAATTTTATGCTGGATGTTTCGTATTAATATTTTTTGTCTGTTTTTTTTTTATGATTTTATAAGTAGAATTCTTTTAGAATGTGAATATAACATGCGACTATCATTAATCATATGGAATTAATCATGCGGATGAAAATCCAAGATTAGCTGCGCTGAAAATATAAACAAAATTAATTTAATACGTTATTCTCAAATGGGTTTTGTGATAACAGTTGCAATGGCAATCTCTTTTCTGCGCTATTCGCTGAACCTGGGAAAGAAAGAAAGAAAGAAAGAAACAAAAAAACTAAAGAACGAACGAACGAAAGAAAGAATGAACGAAAGAAAGAAAGAACGAAAGAAAGAAAGAACGAAAGACCGAACGAAAGAAAGAAAGAAAGAAGGAACGAACAAACGAAAGGAAGAAAGAACGAAAGAAAGAACGAACAAACAAACGAACGAACGAAAGAAAGAAAGAACGAACGAACGAACGAACGAACGAACGAAAGAACGAATGAAAGAAAGAAAGAAAGAAAGAACGAACGAACGAAAGAACGAAAGAAAGAACGAAAGACAGAAAGAACAAACGAACGAAAGAAAGAAAGAACGAACGAACGAAAGAAAGAACGAAAGAACGAACGAAAGAAAGAAAGAACGAACGAATGAAAGAAAGAAAGAAAGAACGAAAGAAAGAACGAAAGAAAGAAAGAAAGAAAGAACGAAAGAAAGAACGAAAGACAGAAAGAACAAACGAACGAAAGAAAGAAAGGACGAACGAACGAAGAACGAAAGAACGAAAGAAAGAAAGAAAGAACGAACGAATGATAGAAAGAAAGAAAGAACGAAAGAAAGAACGAAAGAAAGAAAGAAAGAACGAAAGAAAGAACGAAAGACAGAAAGAAAACACGAACGAAAGAAAGAAAGGACGAACGAACGAAAGAAAGAACGAAAGAAAGGACGAACGAACGAATGAAAGAAAGGAAGAAAGAACGAACGAACGAATGAAAGAAAGGAAGAAAGAACGAAAGAACGAACGAAAGAAAGAAAGAACGAACGAATGAAAGAAAGAAAGAAAGAAAGAACAAAAAGAAAGAAAAGAAAGAACAAAGAAAGAACAAAAAAGAAAAACGAAAGAAAGAAAGAAAGGACGAACGAACGAAGAACGAAAGAACGAAAGAAAGAAAAAAGAAGAACGAACGAACGAATGATAGAAAGAAAGAAAGAACGAAAGAAAGAACGAAAGAAAGAAAGAACGAACGAAAGAAAAACACGAACGAAAGACAGAAAGGAAAACACGAACGAAAGAAAGAAAAGGAAAGAAAGGAACGAAAGAAAGAACGAAAGAAAGGACGAACGAACGAATGAAAGAAAGGAAGAAAGAACGAACGAACGAATGAAAGAAAGGAAGAAAGAACGAAAGAAAGAACGAAAGACAGAAAGAAAGAAAGAAAGAAAGAACGAACGAAATAAAGAAAGAAAGAACGAACAAACGAACGAAAGAAAGAAAGAAAGAACGAAAGAAAGAACGAACGAACGAACGAATGAAAGAAAGAACGAAAGAAAGAAAGAAAGAACGAAGGAAATAAAGAAAGAACGAAGGAAATAAAGAAAGAAAGAACGAACAAACGAACGAACGAAAGAAAGAAAGAAAGAAAGAAAGAAAGAACGAACGAAAGAAAGAATGGTTGCATTCAGAAGGTGATAGCGAAAGAAGTAAAAAAGAAAGAGAGAGAGAGGGAGAGAGGGGGAGAGAGGGAGAGAGAGAGAGAGAGGGGGAAAGAGAGCTAGAGTGTGCAAGAGAGATTAAATCGTGTATCCTGATGAATGTATTAGAAATTCAATCAGATGATTATTTTAGAAGAGAATCCAAGACACACACACGCACATAGGTACAAACATACACGCAGGCACAGATATACATCCCCCCCACATGCATCACATACACACACAGGCACCAACATACACATCTTCCACACATTTTCACACAGGCACATACATATACGCACCTCACACACACACACACACACACACACACACACACACACACACACACACACACACACACACACAGACAGAGACACACATAACACACACAGACACAGACAGATACAGAAACACAGAGACACACGGAACCCCGCACACGTATAACTTCTCACATTCCTGATTTTACAGAATTTTGATCCGTTTTCCATATTTGGAATTACTTGTGACGAATAGAAACGTTTTAAGCTTTTATTTTATCCTTGAAAAAGCATCAGTTTGAAACCCTGTAGAATTAGAGGAGTATTAACATTATCTATTATAGATGCACACGTTTGCATATAATATAAAATTTTAGGTGGCCATTTCGCCTGTCCCAGTAAAATAGACAAACATGCTTTTAAGCTTATTTCTATTTTGCCGGTAAATATTTTTATTATTATAAAGGTAGGTAAGATTAAAAATAGCAACACAGAAATTTATTTATTTTCACCATCAAAAGTTAATTGTAAATCTTTTCCACCATCAATTATTGAAATCATTTTTTCATCATTTTTCATCATCAATTATTAAAAGAAATATAAAAGTCTGAGAATATTTTAAGCACTTTAAAGATAACAGAGTCTCTGAAAATCCAAAATTTCCCTTAGTCATGGTTCTCTTGCCAATACATTTGAGGTGCACCCACTGAAAACAACAGTCACAGATCACAGAATCCATGTTATTCAAGTTCTGGCTTACAAAGCTCACACAAATACTGCGCTGACGATCTCAAATAAAATATACTCTTAGTTCTAAAACATTTCAATTTACCGGCAAAATGGCCTTGGTATCTTTTTACAGGGACTGCAAAATAAGCTGAGGTATTATGTACATTATTTAATTTAGTCGGACTATTGTCCTCATTTTTGTCGCCATATTTATCACAACGTTTCACGATATGAATATCCTGCTATTGTTAAACGGGACGCTCCTCATTTAACTCACTACTACACACGTTAGACTTTGAAAACAGACTAGCTCAAAATGTACACGAATGACAAATATAACCTAGTCTACATGGCAACACAGAGCCATCTAGCGTAAACTTAACTCAAAAACGAAGCATTTGCGAACATATGTTTATATGGACTTTTGTCCTTGTTTTGGTGAGGACAAATTTCAAATTTTGTAAAAAATTTTTTTCGCTCACTGGTGTAGACTGTTCTAGTTCCACGTGCCATGTTTTTAATGGATGTCAGTTATCAGTTACCTCCTGTTTAATTCCCCTCTCCAAGTTCTCCACTGCCTTAACCGGGTATTGAACTCACACTCTTTGGGTCCTGTCACTGGATCTAATTAATCCTCGGAAGATAACACAGATACTGTGATGTAAAGCAGAACTGACAATTCATACGAAAATAATCGCGTTAGTTTTGATAGATGTTATTCTCGTTATATTCTAAATTCATAAAATGTCCTTTTCTCATTTATAATCTTAACATCAAGAAAATGTTTAGGACAAAAAATACGAAATAAATAGTTATAAATAATGAATTAAAAAGCTGAATTTTTCAAATTAATTTACTTTTAAAATTCTGAGTAGTTGGTATTCAGTAACATTTTATCTTTGACAAGGAATACCAAAATAATCTTTGCAGAAAATATCAGCATGGTGACAATATGCTTCATGCCTCAAGCCATCTTTGCTTTAGTCTTCAAATATATCACTATTTCTTTCTTAGCCTTTTCAGTGGTTATGAGCAATTGAGAATTAAGTGGGAGAGCAATACCCCCAACAATTTTTTCTTTTTTTTTGTTTTCTTTCTTTAATATTTTTGATTATTTATTTATTTTATTTTAGCTCGTTTCTTTCTTTATTTGTTATTTTAAGAATTTTTCCTGCTAATCCATTTTTCGATGTCCGACCTTTCTTAAGACCAATCCGGAACTGTGTACTGCCTACACATCATATAAGTTCTGTCATTTAAAAATTCACATGTCTGTGCGATGATGATTAACGTAGGCTGGACGGATCAAAGGTTTTGAAGCCCGGATCAACTAACATGCACCAGAAAACATAGGTGCGTTAATATATCATGTTCAGTAATAGCTGAATACTTGATTAAAAACCAGGAGTGTACCTTGTTTTATAGCCCGGAAAATATTCTCAGTAATGAGTAAGGTTAATACCTATTATCAATTAATGGGGTTGGAATCAGTTTATATGAAGTCCTTCCTGCCACCTCTTTTGTAAAAAGAAGTACTTGGTAGGTTTGGTAGGTTTAAAGATAATTAGCCTGTAATGTTATAATTCTTACAAGTTACGTGTTTTTATTCTTTGTTATATTTTCCATTTATCATTATATATATATATACATACACACACACACACACAGACACACACACAGACACACACACAGACACATACATATATATATTATAATGAATCCTTTCGCAAACAAAATTTTAAAGGTGCATTAATGTACAATTCTGAAATAAATAATATTGCTCTACTTTGTATTGATCCCTCTTTTAACTTAAATGTTTCGAACGTGGGAATTGTACTCTATTCCTTCTCCTCTTACCTGTATATATATATATATATATATATATATATATATATATATATATTATATATTAATAGTTTTATTTTTGTTATGAAATGCTTTTTTAATATGTCTGTTTTAAGATTATTATTTTATTTATTCATATATTTCATTGATTTGTTTTCCACATTTATTATTGGTTTTAAATTTTGATACTTTATATAAAAGTTTATTAGATTTAGTTAATGTTTTTTTTTATTGTTTTTGGATATGACCTAGTTTTAGATAGCATAGTAGGAATTTGTTTTCGTGATTTGGAAAATTCTCTGATCTTTTGCTTAGAGGTGTATCTTGTATTTTGTTCATATTCACATTTAAGAAAATGTTACATGTTTTCAAGTCTCGTTCTAAGTTGACATGTTCTTATTTTCCATGTTAGTTTTGGTTTGTATTTTCTAGTTTCTATACATGCCTTGAGCATGTTGTGTTGACACATTTTCAGCAACACAGCCCTTTCAAAGTACATATGAGAACAAAAAGCACAAGTTTAATGAAAGTCAACTGAAAAGAGGTTTTTTAAAAATAATTTTATGGTTTTTCTTGTATCCATGCGTCGTATGTTTGGGTTCAATGTCGGTATTTAAATGAGTTCCACGCACAAAAGGACAGGTAAATTGGGGACCTTAGCGTGCAGTCCCATTCAGCTTTGGTGTTAATGCTAAGGAAAAGATAAAAAAGCGGTTCAAAAAGCAACGAATGTAACACACGCCAGAGAAAAACGGAGTATATATTGGGGAAAATATAATCATAACAAAGGTAATAACTCTAATAATGAAGATAATTATGCAAATGATGACCGGAGAAGTTATCGGCCGAATTGAGAGCAACAAAGATGAAGACAATAGCCCGAAAAAGTAACGTATTGAAAATAGGGTGTCTAAAAAATCAGAAAAGGTAGGACGAATAATGTTTTAACCGAAGGGTTGTATTCTAAATAATAAAGATGAAGAGTGTAGTCCAGAAATAATTTCACTTTCCAGGGAAATCTGTTACGTCTTAAATTAAAATGTCCACGCAAGATATTTTTTGATCATCAAAAAATAAATAAATAAATAAATAGATAAAATAAAAATAAATAAATAAATAAAAAAAAATAAAAAACAGTTTTTTTTCGAGATGTCAGCAAGGACGAATTATTTTTAGTCGTCCTGACTGGGGGCAAAAACTTCAAGGAACCTGAAGTCGTTTGAAAAAAAAATGGTAGAATTTAAAATGAACGATAAAAATTGCTAATGAACAAGAAAATAAACAGCATCGTTATTGAGTGGAAGATACAGTTTTTTTGGTAAAGATGATGTCGACAAGCTGAAAGATTGATGAGTTCCTTACATTTGCTTGTACTCTAGCTAAGAGAAGGAGTTTATTTTTGTATTTGGGCAGCATTTCCTCACTAATACATGTTAAAATGACTAAACAAGTATACTGCGTATTGAAATTGCTACATTTTTAGGCTAAACAAACATCTCCCAGACCAGAACGACATAAGGACTCATTTAAACCAGCGTGAACAGTCGTACTTGTCGAGGATACAAATGTAATACGCACGCCCAAATGCAAGCCACATCTAAAAATAATGGAAGCCCTTGTTATTCAAAACCAAAAATATAAAAAGAATTAAAAAAAAAAGCTTTAAGTACATCAACTATAACCATTGCCAAAATTTACTGGCTGTATTCAGGAAATAAAAATATAATTCCTTTTTGCTACACCGTTTAAAATGGCAGATTCAATAATATTGAAAATAGATAGGAACAGAGATTAGCCGAAAGCTCTCGAAATAAACAAAATTTCGACATACATTGGTCCCAAATAAATAAGTTTTCTTGTCCGATATTGACAGCATTATCTCGATTCACTCTAATTAAACTTTTGCACAATCATTACTAACTTGTTAATTTTAGAAAATGTATAATGTTGCAAACTATGTGACAAATTTCTGCAAATTCTGTCTCGTATATTACTTACAAGCGCATTCTTGTGTTCACACGAAATGCTATTTATAGATTATATCACTATTTTCATATAGGTTGGTGTAGTTATTCATTTTAGCATACCAAACATATTAGCTTTTATTTTTGAGCAAAATTTATGTTAAAACTTGTCTTAAAACTACTAATTGTTATGAGTTATAATTTATAAGTTTGTTTTAAACCCTCAAAACTAACCTCTTTCCCAGACCTTGAAAATCTGTAAATGATATTAATCTTAAAAAATAAGAGTAGATAGGTTCGCCTGTGGTTCAGTTTATACTTCTGGCCAGTCTTTTGAACAAGAGTTCAGGCTTATCGCTTTTTCCCCTGTCTAGTATTGGGTTTCCAGTTCTTTCACTACGAGTAGAGCCCCTTGCGTCTTTAGTGGTATTATTGACTTGAGGTGAATTCATTAAAAAGAATAAGAAACTACTTGTCTTTATAGTCACTAACGAGGAGCATGTGTAACTAACAGATAGGAAGCTGTGGAGAATCGTGATCAGCCATGAGAGGGTCAGAAAGAGAAAGTTTATTAGTGCTGAAGATGACATGGATGTACATGAGAAATTTGCTGAAATTTACCGAAGGTTAATGAAAAAAACAAAAAAAACTAAAGAATTAACCGCCCTGTCGGCTGGGGCTTCAGAATACGCAGCTGCACCTCTGAAGTGGGGGTAAGACCCCCCCAAACACCACCAAAATGAGGCGTTCTGAGACGATAAACTACGTCCAACAGCAAGGCCTCTAACCCGGCGGTTTCGAGGAGCGTTGAACCACCTCTTAATTGCTGGTGTTCCCAGGTCCACCATGACCCGTTAGGGTCCCAACTGTGGGCAAATAGGTTACCCCCCCCACACACACTGGGGTCAAAACACTATGAAAGTGTAAAAATAGGTTTTAATATCATCAATAAATTTTTGAAGAAAAGTTATTACCAGAATACATTTTTGAAAAAAGAATATTACCAACAATAAAAATGTTGTCATCAATAAATAACTCATTGAGGTGTTGTTATGCCACAAAACAGAACAAAATAAACTAAACTAAAGAATCGATTGCTTTTCTATAAATAGAATTTTCCGAATTTTACGTGCTGAATGAATTTAGAAACACACTGAGGTCCGAAAAAATATACATCTCGATGTAGCTTGACATTCGTCTCGGCTTTGGGATATTTGGTGAAATCCGTATATATTTCCGTTTGAAGTCAAAGGGGTTAATCATGTCTATAGTCATCTGCATTGATGTTTGAAATGACGAGACGTGGAGGAATGAGGCGTCAATTCGAGTTCGAATCGCAGCAGAATTTGGTTGTTATTCACATTTGAGAAAAGTATGAATTCAGTTTTTCTGCAACTAATTTAGTGCAGTATAATTTATTATCGAGACCCCCTCCCCATAATTACTCACCACACATTAGCAATAAAATATCTTTCCACGATTGTAATAGCTAACAATAACCATTCTCTCTCTCCCACACTACGCTCCCCCACATATACAAATATATATATATGTATAATATTTTAGATATAGTCAGAATTGCACTTAGCAGCATTTTCAGGTGTTTTGCGAGACTCTCAATTGGGGGACTGAATGGTGTTTTCATCCAATTAATGGTCATTTTGGGATGCGGTCTAACAACATTTAAAGACCTGAATGTCCGAGAAAATGTCATAGAAAATATGCGCCCTCCGATAGGAATCGAACCTGTGTCCTATACGGAACCGTCATATAGCCTGACGTGCTTTTAGAGCATATATGAATATACATGAGAGAATCATGGGAGATTGTAGTTTAAAAACAGTAAAATCGACCTTGCTAACCGAAACGCTCCTCGATGGCGAAATCGGTAAAAGCACGGTTCCGTATAGGATACAGGTTCAATTCCTGTCGGAGAACGAATATTTTCTAGGAAAATTTCTCTGACATCCAAGCCGGTAAATGTTGTTTAATACTGTTTATTATAAACAGAGCATTTACTTAAATATTTGTATCTATAAAAAACATAAAAATGTCTTAAAATAATTGTCGGACTTTTCATATATATATATATATATATATATATATATGTACGGCATGAATTTCGGAATGTGATATATTGTGTTAATTTCGGAATGTAATATCATATTGTGGTAATATTTAATTCATGGTGATGCGCTTATTAGGATAAAAACAGAAATTATTTCTTCCCATTCAATTTATATCATATAAAGCATATTAAAATTCTCTTTTTTATCTTTTATTGGATTTCGTGAATCATTTAGGAACAGTAAAGTAGTCTTAAAACTTCAAAAAATCGTTTGTGGATTTTAATTATCTACCATTTAATTAAATAACGAACACAACAAAGGAAGAAATGAAAAAAAAATCAAAGATATAAAGTAATACAAATTTTTAACTTTTCTTCATATCTATGAGGCACCATCGCAATTAAATTCCTTACGTCTTCCAAATGGAAATTTCACATTATTCCACATTTTATTGCCCAGCGTTTAAGTGTTTTTGAGGTTATAGTATCGGTTGCTAACTGCAATCCTTTGCAGTCATTTCTGAATTCGTCTGTAACAACAGTCTTTATTAATTTTAAAGTTTTTGTTGATCGCATAATACGTTTTCACTTATGAAATTAGATTTAGTAATAATAATGAAATTTAGATTTAGTAAAAAATGCCAAACAAATTAAAAAAATCAGAAAGGCGCAAATATGTTATAAAATTGACTGAGAACAGACGATGGGGTCGCTTGATGCAGGTTAATATTGACGTCACCGGAGCAGAAGTTAACCTCGAGACGACTACGAGCAGTCAACAAGCGAAGCCAAGAAAAAATATTCCCTTTCTTTGCGCTCACACGTCCACCAAGAACAACTTTTGAATATTTATAAACAAAAGAAAATGTAGACAACTGAATGTTTGTAAACGTGTAATTATTAAGAATTTAATAAAATATTATGTCCATAGGCCTGATTACCACAGTATCTCGATGGTACTGTTTTATGGGTTACTGAAAGTGAAAGAATCAGAAGAATAAAAGAACAGAGATAAAAGAGACAAAAGTTCATACCTTTATAAATATTTAAATGTATCTGCATCCATACGTAGATATATTCGAACGAATTTTATTGAAGACATATTTTATCGAAATAAATTTTATTTTCGTAACTTTCTTTGTTTCTGCACAAGTAAAATTTAATGGTTAACTCTTCATTTCACCCCGAGCAAGGCGATGAAAGCTACTAAGATGCAAGGGGTTACTGAAACAGAGATAGGACAATAAAAGAACAGCTATAGAGGAGACAGAAGTCGACGATTGAAGTCGCATCTAAATTTTAGAAGATCGTAGTTGAAAAAAAAGCAATAATCCGGAAGAGAGTTCCACAAACGAGATGTGCGTGAAAAGAAACTATTACCAGAGAACTAACAATTACAACAAAGAAATTATAAGACCGAGCAAGGAATACAGTAATATGCTTAGATTCTTGAAATCGATTTACCAAAGAGGAAAGCTCATCAGAATTATTAGCGAGAAAATATTTATAGTAAAATCTCATGTAAGTTGAGAACAAGATGCCAGGTCAAGACCCCAAAACATGTTATATTCTTGATTAGATTTTGTCAAGAATCTCTCGATACAGAACAGAAGCAACAGACCAGATGTGGCAGCAATATTCAATGCACGGAGGAAAGGTATGAGGTCATCCCATAAGTTCTGTCCGAATTTTGAATAAAGAAAACAAGTGACCAAATGTTACATTTAATTACAGATGCAATCAACAATGTATTTTCCCTGATTATCTATGACTTCCTTCCATCTATTAACAAGCTTACTAATTCCATTACTGTAAAATTCTTTTGGCTTTGATTTGAAGAACTCACAAATGTCAGTTTTAACCTCTTCCTGTGTTACAAAAGCTGTTTCTTCCAAATGATTCTGTAAGCTACGAAACAAATGGTAGTCTGAAGGAGCAAGATCGGGAGAATAAGGTTGATGAAGAATTTTCTCCCAACCAAGTTCTTCGAGCTTTTGTGACGTGATTCTTGCTGTGTGGGGTCACGCATTGCCCTGATGAAACATCACCTCTTTTCGATTCACTAGCGCAGGTCTTTTTTTCCTCAAAGCTTGGTTCAAACGCTGTAATTGCTGACAGTATATTTGAGCATTAATTGTTGCATTAGGTGGATTATTCCTTGGTGATCCCACCAGATTGAAAGAAGAACCTTTTGCCCATGAAGTTCACTTCTCGGTTGTGGCTGGGGCCCTTCCCCTTTTACCATGCCACTGTCTACGACGTTTAACATTTCCATAAAAGATGCATTTTTCGTCGCCAGACATAAGTCTATCCAAAAAAGGTGAAACAAGTTGGCGAGAATGGAGAGAAGAGCAGATGTCAACTCGAGATTTGAGGTTGTTTTCAGCCAATTCATGAGGCATCCATTTTCCAAGTTTAGGAACTTTTCCAAGTTTTTGAAGATGACGATGAACAGTTGTATGGTTTGAACTGAGAACCACTACCAATTCCTCAACTGATAAAGCAGGATTTTCTTCAAGGGCTGCTTCAAGAAGCTTTTCATCAAACTCAACTGGACGTCCGGTTCGATCTTCATCTTCAAGGGTGAAATCTCCATCTCTGAATATTGGAAACCATCTTCTGCAAGTTCTTTCATTCACACATTCCTCTTCATAAACTGAGTGAATGTTTCTAGCCGCTTCGGCTGTTGAGTTTCCTTTCTTGAACTCATAAAACATTATGTGCCTCAAATGATTCTTGTTCTCTGAAATAACATTTGATCAGTTTAAATGCATCTAAACATAAAAATAATGTTCAGCTCCATAAGACATTATAAAATACTCTTTAAATTTCGTTCATTTTAACAAAATGTTAAAATTCGGACAGAACTTATGGGATGACCTGATAGATATATATTTGTAATTATCATGAGAAACCATGTTGGGGAAAAGGTGAATAAAGGCAATAAAAGGAGAAGGATTGTGTAGCGTGGTATGAAAATCGATTTCCTTAATAGCAGAACGCAGACACCATTCATTTTTGTTATTGAAAAATACTCAAGCATTCTGGCTACGAGTAAGGGCAGAAATCCAACAAAGGCCTATAGATATTTAGTGGGAAAAAAGCCAAATGTTTGAAAGGAAAATTGTCTTGCACCAAACATCCAATAGGTAAACCTGCTTTAAAATGCAGTCATTTGTAATTCGCGTTTTTACCTGGGTAAGAACATACATACACAGACTCACACATAGATATATGCTTGTGTGTGTGTGTGTGTGCATTTGTGTGTGAGACATGATCATAATAGCACCAGCTCATAACAGCTTATCCTGTTGTCATTAACCGAAGTTTTTATTACTGACTCAACGTTTGCTCGTATACAAGCAAGAAAAATCTCAAATATTTATGTGGGGGTGCTGCCCACCCTCCCAAAATCAATAATCGAAGCATCAGTATATTGATTTTGTGAAATAGGTTGAGACAAGAACTTTTCAGCACCTTCTCGTATAAATCTGAATTTATCAACGGATCGTGCAAGAGGTCACGTGTTTGTGAATGTTACTGTATAAGAATATATTGTACAGCTAGATATACCCACATATGCATATATATGACTACATAACAAATACTTAGAAACACGCACACACAGATATATATATATATATATATATATATATATATATATAAATATAGTTTTAAGGTGTGTTATATTTATGGGATAAAGTGTTCAATATCAATATAGAGCTTATGTAAACATAAATATAAAAGTGAACACTGAAGTTAACACTCAGAGGCGACAGGCTGATTCATGCTAGATGAAATCGTCAGGCCGCCTGACGATTGCGTCTAGCATGAAACAGCCTGTCGCTTTTGAGCGTTGACTTCAATGTTCACTTTATATATATATATATATATATATATATATATATATATATATATTTATTTTAGTTACACAATTGCAATCGTATTTTGATGCGTATACAACGCATCTCATCGGACTATTGTAAATTACTGGCGAGTGAACCATTTAATTAGATTTAAAAGCAAAATGGAGCCTTTTTTTACGAAAAAAGAAAAAAAAACGAGAAGTGGGGTTGGTTATAAGGTTTGTGGGCTTTACTAAAATCAACCAATCAAATATTACGTACGTAAAATTTAAACAAAGGGAAGAAGCAAAAATTAAGAAATTATTTTCCATAGATGGGTGATGATCTGTAAGGTTGAAATCAATGACAGCAACAGACGTTAAACTGGGGCGGATTTGAATGGTTACATATTGTACCATTAGACGATGTCATTTCTTTAGAAAATTAAGTGGTAATCTAACAAACAGCTTGTGGCGGACTTCACCACATTAATTTAACTTTAGATTAGGAAACAAGGCAGACGCAGAAAAGGATAAGCCAAAGACATTGTTACACATAAAATATGTATTTAACAAGATGTACAATATCAAACAACAATGTGAAAGAAAGCATGCATTTAAGTAAGAAAAGGGTGAAATAAACAAGAGTTATCTCTCTCTAACTGTATTTTTAGTATTTCAAAGTTAACTGGAATAATGTTCATGAGAGTCTCTTATAATGATTGTTATTAAAAGATTTGCCGTGTTAGAAAAGATTATGTGAGTATATATAAGGTATGCTCAGCATGTGAATGGTGTGTGTGAGTGAGAAGGTTGGCACATGGTTTCAACTGTCGTGGATTCGTTTGGCAACTGAATTCTCACTAATTAGCTAAGAAAAATTCTTGCTTAAATAAGTGACTATAGGATCCAGATCGCTGCGCGGGAAGAATTATTCTTCACGTGCAGACGATCTGATTGGTTGGCATTGACCAATCAGCTAGTGAGATTTAGGGAGACTTAAGAAAGCTTCTGTGATCCGTTTCTCCCAAAAGTGCACAAAACTGACTACATAAAAATAGAGCGATTACAAAATTGTCGCATTACTGCAATTTGTAAATTGTCTATAATAACGTAGTGGTGATTAATTAACCAATAAATGCCTGGCGTTGTATGTGATTTGTATGTATGTATGTATGTTCGTGCATGATACACTCGCACAAACTAGTCAAGTTATATGCTTTGTGAGTTTCCTACACAAAAAGCAAAACATTTTATAGTTGATAAATAAATAGCTTCTTTAAGAAAGCAGTAAACAATTTAATTTAATAATTTATCGTTCTCATCTTACACACACACACACACACATATATATATATATATATATATATATATATATATATATATATATATATATATATATATATATATATATATATATATATATATATATATATATATATATATATATATATAAAACGTATATACATATAAATGACGTAATCTTTTTCGAATTGTGAGATTATATAAGTCGACTAACTTTCTCCCGCTCTGAAGCCAAATTTTCCTCCATTGCTCGGCCGACCTTTTTTCCTTTAATTTGTCATGTCTGTAAGATTGAAAAAGATTTCAATTTTTCAAATCAGTTTTCTTGACATTTGTCTGACGATTATTTTTAGAGGCGCCAACTTCATTTGCAATGCATTTTTAAACTCTGGCCTCGTGTTTAACTTACTGAACTCATGGTATTAGCACTTCGGTTCAATTGCAAACCTATCTTTTTCCAGTCATATCCGCATCTCAGTACGAAACAAAGTGTCCCCTTCCTTCAGACTCATTTTAACATCAGTAACATAGAAATATGAAGATGGCATTTTCCGGGGTAGTTGCACTGAAGAATTCGCAGAAAGCAACTTATATTTATTACCGAAGCCACATGTTTTAGCAAAAATTAACAAAAATCCCAATCGCATAAAAAGATAGTAATCGCTTCAGTTCAATAAATTTATTAAACAGCAGCTTATTTTCGAAACCAATTACATAGCACTTATTTCCATTAACCACGTTTCCGATAACGATTACTTCGCTACTTATGTAAATTATTATTGCTAGACTTAGTGGGCAATAATATCAGGTGGCTACAAAAAAGGAACTGTCGATTATTTATGGCTAATCTGTTTAAAGTATGTACCAATTTTTTAGTTGCGTCACGTGGCAATCATTGTAAAATAAGTAATCAAGTAATCGTTTTAAGTGCTCTGAATATCGATGCCATTTATTTTTTTTAGTAACTTCAGTTAATATTTTACACGAGCATCTTTCTCCTTGATAATTGTTTCACTACGATGACTCATATTGATAGATTCCAAAAGAGTCTTGGCTTGGCTAGCTTTTCTGCTCATTCTTCATGTAATTCCATATATATACAGCGTGTCCATAAAGTTAGGGTGCACTTTAAAAATGTATAACTTTATTTGTATTTGCGATAGAAATAAGCTGTAAAAAATGTTATAAACTTTAATGTACCTAGTTTTAAGTATAGCTAAAATAACTCCTGTGATTTCAGGCATTACTGTAAATCAGTTGGCAAATGTTTTCCGTGAACTGCAAAATCGTATTACCCTTTTTAATGCTAATGGTGGAGGACATGGGGAAATAAAACCTTAAAAATATAGATTTACTTCTTTCTAATCCTTTTCACAAATTATTTCTATAAACTAGGAAAATAATTAATATAGAAATAAATCCAGAAAATCCTTAACAAAGAACTTTCATTAGTTTTTAACCAAACATATATACATAAAGAATTGCTGCCAAAATCACTAAATTCAAAGTAGCATCGAAAGAAACCAATAAACCTCCGGCAAAAAATTCGAAGACAAATGACAATCATAAAAAACAAACCCAACCAAAAGATGACGGCCATATTGATGCATTTTTTTACCTGTTGTATTTGGTTTTATTTTATTTATACAATTAACTCTTTCTTGCTGCATGTAAGAAAATATTCTTCTTTGGAAATCATTGAAAGTAAATGTATATAAAACATGCCGTACGAAACAAAGGATATTAAAAAATACAATGTCTTATCAGGCTCAATTTTCCTTACTAATGAGATATTTCCTTTATAGCAACATTGATTGGTACGGAATAATGCCTCCTATTACCGTCATGCAATATCTCATTACTAAGAAGGGAAATTCAGGATGTGTGATCGAAAAATATATCAAGTCGCTGTTTCATATTATAGAATATATAATATATTTAAAATTCATCAATCTAGAGAGGCTATGGAATAATGCCACTTTTTACAGTTATGCAATGTCTCATTACTAAGAGGGTGAGATCAGGATGTTTAACCGATAAATATATCAAGCCTCTGTTTCATATTATAGAATATATAATATATAGCATTCATCAATCTAGATAGACTCTGAATTTGCGATGGGACAATTCTTTCTATTTAACTCATGATGATAGAGCAACATAGGTGAGAAGACGCTGGCTGGAGTTTCCTTTCCTAGGCAGGATTTGATTTTACGGAAGATCGAAGCTTGCCAATGTAGAACGCCTCTCGTCTCCACAATGTTGGCTAAGAGAAGGGCAGGGACCGATACAGCATATCCATTCCTGTTTCAGATCTTTGTCCTAATTTTTTCCAACCGCATCCCTTTACATGAGTATAAATTCAATGGCGCTTTGAAATTTCCATCTTTCAGATAGATTGCCCTCTCATGTTAACGAATTCCATTTTTAATCATTTTTTGGCGCGAGCTCTGTTGCGTGTTTTGAGTTTATCAGTTAAAAAAAAGACGATTCCTTATTGCTTAAAGAAAACACCCAAATATTCCATGTTATGCATACTCATATGTATATACACAATTACTTACTTGGTATTGCATCTCAGTTAAATACCAGTTATCACTGATTTTGTTGAATGTAGTACTCAATATTCTGAGCCCATGCCCGAGTGGTTAGCCGTCCTGGGTAAGACGATAAACTTCATCTTGGGTAAAACTACATCCAACAGCAAGGCCCCTGATCAGCTTGGAATCACCTCTTAATGGCTGGTGTTCTCAAGTTCACCCTGACCTGGAGTGGTAGCACTTGTTAGGGTCCAACTATGGACAAATAGTTAACCCCTAAACTGGGGTTAAAACACTATGAATGTATAAAAATAGGTTTTAATAGCAGTAATAATTTTTTTTAATGGAAACATTATCACCAGCAATACATTATTACTAGCAATACAGTTTTGAAAAAATTAAATATTACCAGTAATAAAAATATTGTCGGCATTAAAAAACCTATTGAGGTTGATATGCCGTAAAACAAACGAAACGAAACCAAACCGAGTGGTTAGAACATTCGATTTATGACCGTGAAACTTGGGTTCGAATCTCACCAAGGTGACTTCCTAATATCATCAGCCGAGAGAGGGGCGAACCCAGCCTGAGGCAACCCCGGAAAATGCCCGAAAACTATACCACGGCTTGACCCAAGCCTTGTGGGTAAATTTTGGTAGATGGATCTATTTTGGAACCATTAATTGGTTGTGCTAGCACAAAGTCACAAGTCATCGTGACCGAGGCTTTGTTAAGGTTTTCTCTCCAAAAAGCTGCAACTAAAGTCCGATCAGCATAGTTGCAGTATAAGCCACTAGTAGACCGTGGGTGTTGAACAAACACAAATGTACCTGAGCAGGCGTCTGCAACAAGGATTGGGTAGCTGGTCTAGTATAGCTAAAAGTTTGGTGCTGATCGAGCACACTAAGTAAAATCCTTCTGTGCATCAGAACTGATCGTCAGGCGCTTAAAATGAAGTCAGCTCCTTTGAGTATGTATTTTATATGTGTGAACCCTTGGGAAAGATATGAATTCTCTTCTTCTCCCTAGCTCTGTGTAAATAGCAGGAAGGACCGGGTTCTATACCTTTGGATGGCAACTGGTCTACCGCAGAAAGAAATGGCAATCTACTGCGGGAAAACCCATTGCCTCGTCAGTCATGTTTCGAAGGATACATGATCACCTAAGCGTGTATCACGCATGGCACATAACTGACTGACTGAACGGCGGCAAATACCATCCCACCTCCATTGCCCAGGGGAACAGAGCTGTCACCGCCCACGATAAAAAACACGCGCGTGAATATTCATCGGATTAAAATAAAATAAAATTACCATATTTTCATTTTTATTTTTGTTTATTTTTACTCTTTCCGTCAAGCGACTTCGCCATTCTCGTTTAAACAATATTAAACAATTTAAAATGAAGATAAAAAATTGAAACGAGCTAATTACTTTCCAGTTTATTTTCTCAGGGAACGATTTTATTGGATGTGCTGTCTTTTTTTTGAGATTGTCAAATTCTGTTGTAAGCATGAATCGTATCAGTTTTTGGAGAAATATTTTCCTTTTTTCATTATCACAAATAGACACTTTTCTTGTGAGGAAGTGAACTTATCTGACGATGTTATATTAGACTTTTCAAATTGATTCATATATCTTGTTTTGAAATAGAAAATTAATTCTGCTGGAATACGAGGTGTTGTGAAGTGATACCGCAGTTATTTCTTTTGTCTTTCAGTCTTTATCGCAAAAGAAAATGTATAAAACGACCCAAGCTATGGCATTGTATTTTTGATGAAATATAAATTAAGTCTTATGAATGCTGGCCTCTGACAGACGTACACTGTCTTATATACGGACACACATGCGCGAAAAACAGACACACATGTATACACATGTATATCATTTTGCATCAATGGGATTAGCGGTAGTGTGTGTGTGTGTGTGTGCGTGCGTGTGTGTGTGTGTGTGTGCCTGTAGATCTCGGATCAGGGAGGTGTATTTGTCCGATCTCTTGAGCTGAAATCATACGTTTACCCACCGAGAAACATGAACAGAAATCTATATATTTCTGAGATGAGGTATTCATATTGTTCAGCCTGAAGACCGGAGTATACAACGTTCGAAACGTTGTAATAAATATGTTGACAAAGATGAGGACAATAGTTCGAATAATGTAAATAATGAACGGTCGAAACGTTGTGAAATTTTAATAAAGATGTGGACAAAAGTCCGAACAATGTAAATAGTGCAAATGCATATTAGTTCTGATCAGGAAGACATTGACTAAAAACCAATTAACAATAATAATTGTGTTCTACTCAATTATTATTTACTTGTGACGATTGGATGTGTGGAGGTGGTGTGTCTGTAAAAGTTCGTATCAGTTTATGGTGACTGTCCCTAAATTGTTCATTTCCGCAAATGATTATCCCAGTTTGCATTTCTATTCTCGATCTCGTCGATGTCCTTCTAACGCTGGGAAAGGGCACGATGCATGCTCACAACGTAACACGTGCAAAGACAAACGCCACATGGAAGACGTGGACACTGTTTTTTATATATGTTGAATGGAGGCTTCAGGTGGACACGTCTGTCACCCGCCAAGGGTGGACCAGATCACTTCTGGATCCCAAGTATAACTGTTAATACAGCACATGTTTCCGATTTTGCTGCCACTTAATACCCGAAACCAACTCCTTTACTTCAATTTCGGTCAAAGTGGATGCCGTTTAGAAGACTGAACTACAAAATGAATTATCTGCTGGTCCATCTATAATAGAAACACTTGTGGTCGAGATAAACCCAACTCTTCCTTAGTATCACACCTGCACTGATTCAAAATAGGCATCATAATTAACTTATATTTAATATTCTCTATATACACAATATTTTAATGAACTGATAGATATAAAATTTCTCTAAGCACATAATTGACAAATTTATTAAAGTAGCCTTGGAAAAAAATTGTCATGTGTCGGAGATGCATGTTAAGCATAGAGACGGAGGTCGGTGTTGAAAAACACGTCATAGCAATGATACGAAAGACTGATTCATATTCAGGCTGTGTTCCCAATGCGCATAAAAAGAGCTTCTTATCCTTTTTTCGTCTTGTGCCTGACTAAACTCAATAAATATGAAAATGCCAAACGCATCATCATTTCTCCTGTGGTTTCTTTATTCGGAAATGTCACATCAATTGTCTATTTTATATCCGTCGTCGCTTGTCAGGACTGTCTTTTTAATATTCTCTCTGTCAAAAGTTTCATTTTCAAAATTAAGCAGTCTGGGCGTCTGTAGTCATAATTAGGTTTATCTCTTTTTATGACTGCTTATTTCATTCCCTGCTCATTGGCAGTCGCCTAGGTGTACACACACACACACACGCGCGCGCGCGCCCACACACACACACATAAGTATATCTATATACACTTATATATATATATATATATATATATATGCATAATATATATATAAACACATAAATATATATATTTACACACGCACATATATATATACACATATGTATATATTTACACACATATATATAGATACACACATAACATATATACATAAATATACATAAATACACACACACACAAACACACGCACACACACACACGCACACAGATATATAGAAGTTTCCTTCTACGACCCAGGAGGTAAATTATATATCCAAATCGACGGCGTATCTATGGGTTCTCCTGTAGGCCCTATGTTCGCCGAATTTTACATATCGCACATCGAAAAACACTATATTTAATAACCATATAACTAAACCTACTATTTACTCCAGATACGTCGACGACATCTTTATAAGAACACAAAAACACGACACAATAAACTTAAACAAACCTTTAAGGAAAACTATATCTTAAAATTCACTGTCGAACTAAATATCAACAATAAAATACTATTTCTCACCGTACTCATAGATTCCAACAACAAAGATACATTTAATACATCAATATTTAAAAAAGCCAACAATTAAAAACTCCTACATGCTCAACCTCCATAGCGAATGTCCAGATAAATATAAAATTGCCCTAAAAAACTTAATCAATGCAGCTTTTTAAGTCTCCTCATCCAGAACAATATTTTAAAGAGAACTTGCCAATATAAAACAAACACTCATAGACCACACTTTCCCCAATGAATTAGTCGACCAACATATAAATCATTACCTTTCAAATATTAATAATTATAACAAGAAAAGACAGACAACAATGACACCATTAACATTTTCTATAGGAATCAAATGCACAGCAACTATAAACTTGATGAACTAACAATAACTAAAAATATACAGATACACTAAACCCGTCTAAAAACACAAACATATAAAATTAATAATATACTAAACCAAATTTAAAACCTCGAACCTAATTGTTAGAAATAATACTACGCTCCCACCAAAAAAAAGTTCCTTAATACAATCAGTGTGTAAATACGCGTTTCGAGAGACTTTCTCGCATTATAACCCCAGCACATACATCAGACACACAACCACACTTCTCTCCCGTCGTCTTACATACCATCTTAATGATACCAGCACCATAAAAAAATCACCTTTTAACAAAACACTGTAGCACTAAGAAGAGATTGAAATCCTCTGAAATAAGAAAAATCATAAACAACAATACAAAAATCGTCTAAAAAAACAATTGAAAAAATCTTACAAATTCTCGAAGCCATTTCAATTAAAATCCAAAAAGCCAACATAAATAAAATAGGATTTAATACTGGCAGAAATAACCAAAATGTATTTAATAACTATTCCTCCAAATAAAAAAATACACCCCACCAATAAATAATAAACTAATCCAACAACACGGCCTAAATACCCAAAAACATTATCTATAAAAATAAAAGCAACCTTCTTCAAACCAAAACATACAACCATGATGACGGTTGACGACAACCGAAAAGCGCTCAGCAATCCACTAAGGAATAAGTTTTTTTTCCAACAACTTCGACCCAAATACAAGGAAACTTTCGAGAAAACAAGAAAAAAAAAATCGGAAGAAAGCTTAAACGTAGTTCCGTAGTCTTCAATAACACATGCCTCTGTAAACACACACACACACACACACACACACACACACATATATATATAAATATATATATATATATATATATTTATACAATAAATTACTCAAAAGACAACATAACTAAAACATACAAAAAACACCAAAAACAATAGAACATGATATCAATAAGGAAGCTAAAACAATCACCCAAAAATTTGACGCAGACAAATAAATTGCATCGATAAGGCGCAAGCCTCTATCACACTAAAAGACCACAAAGAAAACTTCAAAACCAACCAAACATGCAGACTCATAAATCCAACCAAATTTGAACTAGGTAAAATAAGTAGAACAATACTAGAAATAATTAATTCAGAGCTAAAAAATGTTAGGAGTAATTCAGTGAAAAAACACAAAAACAACTAGAGACTGGTTCCGCAAAATAGAAAGCAAATGTAATTGCCTATACAACTTGGCATAAAAGAATTCTACACTTTCTATAACAGAATCCATGCTAGATAAGGCCATCACCTTAGCTCAAGAACAAATAAGAAAAAACACAAATGAAATCAAAATCATTAAACACTCCCGTAAATCAGTACTATTCAACAATGAAGATGGATGGATAAAGAAATAAGGGATCTTTGACGCTACAATGGGAAACTTTGACGGTGCTTGACCTGCGAAATCATAAGTATATATTCACTACACAAACTAAGCAAAATAATAGATAGAAATGATACAAGACTCTACAAGGACGACGGTCTCATAATCTTAAGAAACTAGAACAAACAAAACACAGATGTAATTAGAAAATCAAAAATAAAGATTTTCAAAAATTAACGCATTGGTCATAGACATAAAAACTAACGTAAATGAAGTAGATTTTCTAGATGTTACCTTCAACCTAAGAAAAGGTACATATAAACCAGACGGAAAACCCAATGATAAACCACTGTATATATACACACATCTTCCAATCACCCGCCATCTAAAATCGGGCAAATGAAACCATATTTAACGAAGCTAAAAATGACTACGAAACAGTCCTAAAAGATAGTGGTTTCCCGGCAACACTCACATACTCACCACAGAGAACAAAAAAAGCCAACATCATATGTTTCAACCGGCTGTACAACTAAACGTAAAAACAAACGTAGGAAAAATATTCATCAAAATTTTACACAAACACTTCCCAGAATCAAGCACTCTCCACAAAATATTCAACAAAAACATTTTAAAAATCAGCTATAGTTATACCGAGAGCATGATAAAATAACAAAAGAGCACAACAGAAAAACAAACCACCCAAACAAATTAAACATACGTGTAACTGCAGAATAAAGAACGGCAATTGCTTACAAAACAATGTAATATATCAAGCCATGGTAAAATTATGAGATAACGAAGAAAAATATACATCGGAGTAACTGAAGGACCCGGAAAAGAAAGAAACTATGCACACAAAACATCTTTCACAAATACTAAATACGCGAACGGCACAGTGCTTTCCAAGTATTCAGGGAAATTAAAAACAAAAAGCAAATCACACAAAACATCATGGAAAATAAAGAAAAGAATATCAGCCTACAACAATCAATCTAAAAACTGCAAAATTTGCTTGAAGTAAAAAATACACGGACGAAACAAATAATGATAGTCTGTGTATTGGTTGATATATTGAAAAGTAATTGTCATCTCTGATAATGGCTTATGTAAGCCGAAAGCTTAGATTGGATTTAAACATGTATCAATATGGTGATTTTCTTTCGTCTTTCATTGATAATGTTATTAAGCTTATCAGACAATATGAAAGGAACTTACTTAAAATAAATAGACAATACTTGTCTATATTATTTAATGAAAAATTGCTTCAATATACACAATATATGTATTTATATACGCATCTTCTAAACAAAGGTATTTTATCCTACGCACACATATATACAGGTTGTCTGGGAAAATGAAAACGTTACCTGAATTTTTAACACAATACGAGTTAAATTATCAAAGATTTATAAGTCAGAATAAAGAGGACAGACATGTAATTAACTTGAGCAATCACTTTGTGTTGCAGCTGACAGTCATTTAGAAGCAGACATTGAAGACAATTCTGTTACATAGAATTGTAAATAGCTTGATGCAGTTTATTTGTAATTGGCACACTTTAACTTTCAATGTCTGCTTTTATCTGACTACATTTTGCCAATTTACAAAATTCAGCCCCTCCTTTAAGTTGAATATAAAAGTCAGAATGAAACATTTCCATTGGCCACACCACAGAATGCAATGGATGCTAACTTTTGAAATGCCACTCACGAGCTGCCTGTCGAAAAGATTTCCATGGAGAGTGACGAAATGTTTCCGGCATCTTTTATTCTTTTGTTTGGTTGCGGACGTCCGCGGTCTCCGAACGAGGCTTGTGGACATCTGCTACAATTCTTTCCGCTTCAGACTTATCTCAAACGCATTCGGGATCCACGTTGGTGGATTCGTTTCAAGCCTATCTTTCAACACAGTTCCATCTCTCTCAATAGCACTTTAAGATAACCTTTCTCTTTTCAAACCTTAAAACTTTGTTCCTAAAACTTTGTGTGGCATATTATATATATATATATATATATATATATATATATATATATATATATATATCCATAGATAGATAGAGAGAGAAATTGTCCTGAAGATCGTATTGGAGCGTTAAAGTGATAGTTACCATACACTTCCTATATATATTTCTATCTTTGAAATCGAGTACTCTATAATATATCTAATTTAAACAATATATATATATATATATATATATATATATATATATATATATATATATATATATTAAAAAAATATGATTCCTTCGCTACATAAGAGTTCTCATGTTTCAAAAACGAAAGCCGAAACCATCAATATAATTATTAAAACTAAGTTGAATCAAGGTGTTGAGTCCCGTTTCATCCTCAAGCGAACATTTAGGAATAAGCTATCTTGTGGTTTGCGCGTGTTTATAAGTATGCTCCATTGCAACATTAATTCCTATGGAAACGGCTGGGCCGGCCATCTTGGTTCGGTGGTCAGACAGTTAATTCTTATCTACAGATTCGTCACCTTTGGAAAGGTTATGACAAGGTAGAGTGGGGTATCTATTTCAAAGCTGGTGGTGGCGGTCACCGTCTAGTTTGTTTAAAGCGAAGGAATATTTCATGGCGTGACGTCAAGTCGTTAAGTGTTGAGAGGATTTTGTCTTATTAATATCTATCTGTTAATCTCTTTATCTATTTGTTTATTCAAATAGCTGTTCCGTATACAAACCTGTTGCGCTGGACTACAATTTGTTTTTTGACGACTTCACAAAGGGTTTATTTCTATTTAATGATTTGGCTAAGCTTTTAAGACTTTTATTAAACTATGGAATTTATTTATTTATCTATTTTTTTATGCTAATTATTTAATGCGAAAATTTGTTGATGTCCGTTTTTTATACATAACATTTTGAAATGATTTCTTCTCATATCTCTATCTGGAGATATTCAGCCTTCGAGACATTGAAAATAAAGGATTTGACGACCACTTACAAGAAACAGGCTGTATCTTAATCGTAAGTACGATGTGCCCATGTCAGTTCCTATGTTAACACATATGATATGACTGAAACAGAATATAGAATCTTAACATTTGAGGCAATCCGCATAGCCTCATATTCTTTCATATTTCCCCTAAAATACCTGAAATACCTGCCTAGAAATTAACATTAAGTTATCGAGAGGACACGTCATCTAAATATCTTAATATTTATTCGTAATAAAAGTGGGGGTGGGGAAAAACTGGTCTTCTTTAGACCTACCTCAAAACTAACTAGTCTCAATCGTTGACCCATTCGTACTTACAATTTTCCTTTCACCATAACAACGCATTTACTCTTAGCTGTTATACTATAGTCACCAAAATGCTTCATTTTCTCTATAAAAGACACTAGCATGAAATTTTATTTACACAATTATCGAGGGATATATTTAACAACCTCTCCACAAGGTAAGATGTGGCACAAGGCCGAGTTTTAAAGTGGGGGGAATTCCGAGCCTGTAGACTCGGCCAAAAATTGCCGTATAAAATGGGGTGGGATAGCTGTTTTCTGAAACGAGACTCTGTCCTACGACATAGAGGACTCCTCTTTGCCCGAAGGTAGAGAGTTTGGCCAGCACAGCTGAAAAATATTCCAGCTGAACTCCAATCGAACCCCGGAAAACAGAGTTGGATCAATTATCGAGGGATGGGGAAAAAAAATCAAAATCCAATGTTTATACACAATGAAAAATATCTTAATTTATGGCTGAACAGTTCGTTGCACATTTATGAAGCAAAGAATTATTACGCCAGAGTTATGTATAATAATTCATTGTTCAATCTTTTTGCCATTTTAAAAACGGGGCTTTATAAAAGTCCGGTGGTTTTAAATAGAGAATTTATTCTCTAATAATTGTCATTTGTATATACAAAAATAAAGAGACAGTACACGTCAAATCTGCAACAAAGGGTGGCAAAAAAAGCAAATATTGTTTAAAAAATCTCAAAATCAGTTGAAATTGCAGACGAAATGAGCAGGACATGGACGAGAAATTTGAAAAGGAAACATTGCACCTTAGAATGAATTGATTGAAAGCCAAAGAAAATATTCAGTAAAATGATCTATGATGTAGTAGACATTTTTTACAATGATATTCTCTCTGTAGAAGGCCAAAGAGCCACTCGAAGAAGAGGTTTACAGAGTAAGAGGCAAAATTTATGGGGGTTTGTGAGAAAGATAACGATTACCCGTAGACTTTAACAGGTTAAGATTGTAGTAACCGGAAAGCATCCGATTTGACAGTCGGTTGCACAAAGCAGCGGTTTGAAAATATTATCAGGAGATTATAGTCTACTGAGGTAGCCATCTAATCCCTGTTGTAGACACTTTCTCAGGCACATTTGTGTTTCTTCAACCCCCGCGGAGCAAGCATGTGGTTCCTACTGCAACTATGTTGAACGAACCTTTGTTACAGTTCCTGGGAGAAAGTATATAAATTGGAGAGCTTTATTACAGAGAATTATTTTTTTTATTTACTTTCTTTTTAACTTGTTTTTTACTTTTTTTTTATAAGCTTTGACTTGTAAAAGAGGATAATGAATGAAAGACGAGTGGTTCTCTCCTAGTGTAAGCACCCTCTTTCATTCTTACGCTTGTTCATTGTATTACAAGAATGAGTGAAGAGGGGGGGGAAAGGATAACAAATAAAGAGATAATGAATGGGAATAAAAAAGCACAATTACGTTACATACAAACCAGCAGAATGAAAACGTTATTATTATTTCCTTTGATTTCTGTTGTATACATATTTCCTTCCGGGACCCAACCAGAGACCTAAGATCAGAAATGGTTTCATGACATCTTCCACTGATCACTTTTTGTATCACAAAACAAAAAAAAATCACACAGATTTTACATCTAAAGCTTTTCATAATGTGTGAGCTGTACTTGTGAGATAAAATCTTTTGTATTTCTTAAAGGCATGGGCTACCAGGAATCACTTCAATAAGTCTATCGAAACCTTTTGCAATCAATCCGAGTGCTCCAACCACAACTAGAACTACAATCTGCAGGAACAACCATGTCAATAAGAGAGCACATTCTGTTCTTGTCATCTTTGATCACAATGTCTGGGCGATTAGTTTTAATTGTTCTGTTTGTGTATATTACAAAGCCTCATAAAATTGTTACAGGTCCTATCTCTGTAATCGGATCTTATTATTATTGTTTTTGGATGTGTTTCGCTTAATATATTCAAAGTCAAACCAACATGTTTGTGATCCTTTTCACTCATGTATTGTACTTCTCTCAAATCATTTACGTAAGACAAATTTTCAAACAAGATGGCGGAAATACTCACCGCATATCTGTGATTTCATCATGTCATTGGGAATAATGTCCATCTATAGAACTCACTGGTAATTATAACCACTACTATCTCCTTCATAGATTCCCCTATGAAGGAGCTCTATGCCAGTACTTTATATCTTTCTTAATCTCTACATTTCCAGAATCCTGGGAGCATATAAATACAGTGTTTGACAAGGAGTTCAACTAGTCATTATTGATACTATATAACTAAAGATCATCCATGAACAACAAATTGTTTCTCATTCTTTACAAAGTTATGATCAGATTTCGGATTATTAAGAATCAGAGTCAATGGCAGAATGTTGATCGCAAATAATAGTGAAGAGAGTGAGTCGCCCTTAAGACTCCTACGTCTGGTTTGTACATACCCAAGTTCTTTTCATCTCGTGGTATTCTCGTAGAGAAGAATATTTGGTAAGAGTCAAGCACAAAGTCTTCTTTTGGAACATAGAATTCGCATTCGTGCACGGCAGTTAATTTTGACTCTAACAATCTTTTCGACACCCCTGTATAGCATTCGTCTCGCTAGGCCTGCATAGCGGATTTGAATTATGATTTATACTTCTTCTAGGCTGGTCGCCAACCAAGGGCGGAGAGCATATAAAAATCCCCGAACATATACGCGGCTGAAATTCGAACTAGTTTCGTAGATTTCATTTTCTGAGTCGCTAACCGTAACCCTATCTGGACACAATATCTACCAACGCCCATCAAATCATTTCAAATGACGTGGAGCGTGGTAGATATACACTGTTATAGTCTATATAGTATCGTGGTTTTCTGAAATCTTTCTTGGGGGAGGATGTTCTGAACTGATTCCAACATTTCAAAACCATCTTATTCTTCTTTAAACTAATTTTTTTCACGGGATTTTTATCAAAATCAACCCACCTAATCCTAATAAAGTACAACTCCTCTAAATCGAACATCGCAGATGTTTGGTATTAAGAATATTTTCGGATTCGAGGAAGAAAAGGCTATTCTGGCAAATTTTAAACTTTTAGTTTACGACACAAAATTTAGTTTGTAATGTATTCATTTTATTCGAAATTTTTTGCGGCTTGTCGATAACGCTCAGTGCAATGTTAGATTTTCTCTTCTCTCTTATTGTTCGTCGAATGACGCGTATTATAAATTTAAAAGCATTTCTCTGTCGAACTAACTTCAAAGTTTATAAGAACACTGTTTAGCTAATATAAATCCTCCCACACAATCTGATTATATCTTTGTGTTCAGCTTTTGCAAATAATCTTCCCCACGAGAGGACATTATGCTCTTGAAGACGTAATGATTGTCACCACCAATCAGATTTTCTGCTTGTATCCCTTCTACTGTGTCGATGGAATTCGAAGTGGTTCGAAATGGGAGCATCTAACCGGTGTAAACGCATATACCGTTTCCCTTGACTATTATTCCTGATAATATAGATCTTGGAATGGGAAATAGTTTTTCTCAAGACTGAAACTATTGGCAAGTAAAAGGAAATTTGCGGGCGGATATTATCAATCAGCGAAATAATTAGATAACATGATATGGTAATGGACGATATAACTCTGCTCCATTAACAGAGAAGGAGTTGCGTTCTAATGCAATTCTGAGACTTTCTATGATCTCTAACTTGAAAATCCCCAGTTCAAAATGCGGTAAAGAAATAATAGATAATTGTAAATTTTCCCCAATTAATGTTCTTCTGAATCACCAAATCTCTCTCTCTCTCTCTCTCTCTCACACACACACAGAGAGTTTGTTTAGGTTATTAATTTAGTGATGTGTTGAGGCGTTATCTACATAGCGAAATTCTTCAAGTTGAGATATTGATATTTATTGTATCAAAAATACAATTCTGGCACAAGGCCGAAAAAGTGGGGCGGTTGAGGCTGGTCATCACTATCTTATACCTCGCTAATCCGATTCACGACACATTCACTCGTTACAATTACAACATTCACCATAAAACCTCGTCCGTCACGAATCAATCCTCTATAAACCATAATACTACAACCTCTCAAGGGGGACCTACAAAACGCACCCCGAGATTTAAAAAAATTAATGATAATAAATATTTCGGAGATAAAAATCTAATATGTCACAATGAGAGGATGGGCGGGGGGTTTGGTGAGACCCAAAACAAACTAAATATCAAACAAGGCAAAATAAATATAACTGATGTTAGTAGGACCCGTCCAACCCCTAAATATTCTGCCCATTGAAGAAAATCAAGAGGCTCTCTCGTTAAGGGAGAAGGAAAAGAGAAAATATGGACGGGCATGGGGAATCAATACAGCTGACCCAGCTGAGATGGAAGAGGGGCCAAAACAAACTGGGGAGGTTGGGAATCTCAGCTTGGAACATAGCCAAAGATGTAGCTGGGAAAAGGCCAAGAACAACACTTACTGACATTAACTAGGTACACAAAAGTTTGTCTAGCCTAACCAGGGGGGGGGGCTCCACAAAAATGTCCCAGACTGCATTTTGGTAGCCCATGATATCTTCCTGAGAACTAAAGAATAAACGAATGGTTTTGGAAAAGGGAAGAATATTTCCTCCCCACATACAGCTCTGAATGAAATAAATGAGTGGATTGGTTTCTCTTGCTTTGAGGTGGCAAGAACCCTAGAAAAATACTGAACTCAAAACCAGCCTGACGAAAAATTGGCTCCGTCAGGTTTTCTTGCCCTAGATACGCTACTGCTGTTATAGATGCACTTCAACAGTCCGAATGACTTACAAGTCTCGTTTGTGACGTTAGGAATAGAAGGAACTTAAGTGACCCAGATTTAATGACGATATTCTGCTATCAAGAAAGTCAACACATTTCGGCCTTCTTCAGTATATGCCTATATTTCTGAGATGAGGTATTGTGCACACTATTTAAATTATTTGGACTATTGTCCTCATCTTTGTTGCCATATTTATCACTACGTTCCTGCCATTCAGTATCTGTCTATATTTCTGAGATGAGGTATTATGTACACTATTTACATTATTCGGACTATTGTCCTCATCTTTGTTGCCATATTTATCACTACGTTTCGGCCTTTCAATATCTGTGTATATTTCTGAGATGAGGTATTATGTACACTATTTACATTATTCGGACCATTGTCCTCATCTTTGTCGCTATATTGAAGGCAGTGGAGAACTTGGTGAGGGGAACATGAGATAACAGACATCCATTAGATATGGCATGTGGAACTAGAACAGTCTACCCCAGTGAGCGAAACAAAGGGTTCAGGACATTCCAACCACCTGAAGAGGACCGGAGCGTACAGCGGCCGAAACGTTGTAATAAATATGGCGAGAAAGATGAGGACAATAATCCGAATAATATAAATAGTGTACGTAGTTTCAGTCGAAATACATTCTTTTCCGCATTGAAAATATGTCTCTTTGAGTGGGTATTCTTTACATACAAACGGGGATTTTTACGTCAATGTCCTGGACCGGACGTGCTAAGCAGATCTTTAATATCTTCGTTGGTAATGGTCTGTACTATCTTTTCCTATATCGTATGTCCATTGTTCTGGCGCCAAAGGAGTTGACGCTTTCCTATATAGCTTCTTTTAGCTGATGATGATGCTTTCCAACGGTAGTAGCTTTCTCACTTTCCCTTTCAATACACATTTAGACGTTCGCTAGATTTCAATGTGCCAATAATTACATATTCTGGACCCAACGGGAATTTGTTTCACGTTTTGATGCATCATTGGTCAAACCAGCTTTTCTTATTGTGAATCTTCCAAATTAATGGTTCTCAGGGAAATCAACCCTGTCTCAAAGGAAAACCCGAACGTTGTAGGTACGGAAACTTTCAGATCCAGTGATTTATTGTATCCGCAATTATAGGAACCCCAGTGATTTGCGGTTGTATCCTTTTCTGAACGCAATTCGAATACGTTCGTCTTTTATGTGCCGAGAAAAGTCGATTGAGCTTCACTCATCGTAAAAATTGATAATTCTCAGCTGCTAATAAATATCGATGTGGAAGGATTTGATTAAAATATTTATTTCTTAGATCAATACATTCCCTAGATATTTATTATGCAAATACGTTCTCAGGGAAATTTATTAAACGGATAATTAAAATATAATCCATTTTTCATATCTATCTATCTATCTATCTATCTATCTATCTATCTATCTATCTATCTATCTATCTATCTATCTATCTATCTATCTCGGTATGTTTATTATATAACTATCTATCTCGTTATGATCATTATCTATCTATCTATCTATCTATCTATCTATCTATCTATCTCGGAATGTTCATAATCTATCTATCTATCTATCTATCTATCTATCTATCTTCTTCAGCTTGTTAATCCGTCATTCTCTAACATCATTTCCCTCTATTTATTCTCTTCATGTTCTCCTACTCTCTTTCCCCCAATCTATCAAACTATCCCCATCCCTATCTGTTCGTAGAATATCTGGCAACCTTAGGAGCTACTCAGTGGCTAGTGGAGGCTATTTCCAACCAGCTCCACTGATCAGCTTTAGAGCCAATTCACTTCCAATCTTTACGATGAAGATCTTTCCTATGTAACGAACGACTAGACAAACCTACAATAAAAAAATACCTGTAATGAAAGTTTGCATTCTTTAATTATAAGTAATTTACTTTTCACGTTTTTCTTCTTCTTTTAGACTTGATTCGTAACGACTTGAAATAACCAATTTCTTCATTTTCGAAGAAGCTTGCATTTTTTTTTCTTGGGGAATGTGACATGACCAAATGAAAATGTCCTTTCTAAACAATATCCGACAACCCATTTATTTTATCCCAAGCAAAGCAATAAAGCCACTGAGTCGCCAGGAGGTACTGAGAATGAAGAAAACTGAGAAAAAGAATATAAAAGAACAGGATTCCAAAAGACAGAAGATGGCAATTGACATTGTATTCAAATTTTGAAAATCATAGTTTAGAGGAATGCAAAAGTTGGAAGAGATTTTTGGTCTGATCTGATTTTTGTAAAGATAAAGCATGGGGCAGCACAAGAAACGCCATTTTAAGCGTCTTCACCAATGGATCGTGTATATATGTACCCCTTGAGTTCTGAAGTGAACTTGAACCCCAAGGTAAAGAGCCTGATTGAGAGTACAATAATAAAAGAACACGCCTTAAAAGAACACGACACATTAAAGAAATTAACGCCAAAATGATCGGCACATTCAGAAAAGCAATGGTCAAGGGCCAATTCTATTCTACAATTACCTCCGGCTTCATATTATTTGATAGCCACTGTCAATTATCCGTGTTTTACTCTCAAGATATGATTTAATCATGTTATCCGATAATCCTTTATATCATAAGACTGGTTGGAGTTAATCTCTTTTAATCTGACCAGAGGCTATCTGACACGTGGTTGTCTACTTTTGTAAATATATATTTTTCCCGTTTCTACTGCACGAACCATAGTCTCTACTCTGAAATATCTCAAGTGGCATATTTGGATATTCGTATTTGGAATTTACACTGAACACGCCAAATAAATAATGAAATCAAATAGGAAATGAAAATATCATTCGGAAGTTATCTGCTCCCTAATCTTCCGGTTAAAATTAAAAGAAATGACAGGGAAAAAGCGTAAGATAAGATAAATGGATTCGTTATTATTTTTTCCTTCGTTGATGTCTAAAGTCATAAATATATCATCAGTTCATAATTACACACAAAGATGGCGTCAGGAATGAAACTGTGATGACGGCTTTAATAAGAAACTTGCATAGAGAGAGATAGCATGCAAATAAATAAATAAATAAATCTAAAATCTATTTTGAACAAACACACACTCAGAGAAGCACATATATATATATATATATATATATATATATATATATATATATATATATATATATATATATATATTACACCGAAAATATATCAAAATCGCTACACAATTACAGTCGTGTTTCGATGCGTATCAGTGCATATACTGAAATAAATAATATTCCTCTACTTTGTATTGAGCCCTCTTTTAAATTAAATATTACAAACGTTGGAATTGTACTCTATTCGTTCTCATCTTCCCTGTGTATATATATATATATATATATATATATATATATATATATTGTTTTGATACCACAAAAGGACCAAGGATCGTTTGCCCTATCATGACGATGATGATGATAATAAGGAGGATGATGATGATGAGGAGGAGGACGATGATGATGATATGGAGGAGGAGGAGGATGATGATGATGAGGAGGAGGGGGGAGGACGATCATGATGATGAGCAGGACGATGACGATGGTGATGATGATGATGAAAAGGACGATGATGATGATGATGATGAGGAGGAGGAGGAGGAGGAGGAAGACCATGATGATGCAGAGGAGGACGACGATGGTGATGATGAGGACGATGATGATGATGATGATGAGGAAGAGGAGGCCGATGATGATGATGAGAAGGACGATGATGATATAGAGGAGGAGGAGGACGACGATGATGATGATCGAATATCAAATCTGTAAATATTAGAATTACAGTGCAAGACTATGTAGTATATGACTGATAAAGGTCGAGACGTTGTATTAATAAAAACAGCGAGAAAAGCCAATGACCAGATAAGCCACTTACATACTTAGAAGGTTTTATATGTCAGAATGCAACGATATTCTTGGCTGTGAGATAAATGAATTGAAATCAATTCTAAACCAGGAAACGGACAATGAATCAAATCTCAAAGCGCGACAAAATGGAAATCACTTATAATTTCAAGCAATACTCAATTCACTAAGTTTGTACCATTAATTTTACTCTTCATAATGTCTGTGACAATCCAGAAATTTGTTTCACGACCTGTCAGAGTAATGGATCAGGACAAAATTATAATTAAAATTGGCTTCTTCCTACAATAAAATCACTCGTCAAGATGTCTCCAATGGATTTCGGATTATTACTTCTTATTGCCTCGTTAATTAGCTGAACTAATATGAAATTTGATTTTATGTTATAATTCTCATTTATGATCGAATTTTCTGAAAACATACCTGCAAGCTTACCTGTAAATAGTGAGTCTGGAAGAAGGATAATTCCTATTTCAAAACAGGTTAGGAATAAGGATAATAAACAGATCTACAGAATCCAAAACAGCGTGGTTATAATCTACAGCTGATTCTAATGGCACTAAGGAGAAGGAAGAAAACCGTGTATAGTATGACAAAAGGCTATTTCAAAAGGAGCAGTTCTTTAAATAATTTTATTTGAATCTGGAAGAATATGCTGACACAACATGACAATTTAAAATTTTATAGCTTAAAAAGATTGATTCTGATTTTAGAATTATTAGGAGTTCTCCCCCCCCACTCCCAACTTTATTCACATCTACATGAAATAATTGTCACTATGTACAACGTTCATACGCATAGCAATATGAGTATCTGCTCTGGTCAGATGGTTTTTCGTATGTTGGTTTATCTGACCGTTTCGTAAATGTGAAACTTCTCAAAAACATTGCGTCAGAAATAACATTTTTACTTAATAACTACACTTAACTTAAATAGAATGAATAAATATCTATCACTCTACAGAATGTAATTCGCATTAATGAGCTTATCTTTGCCGCAAAACAAAGTCTCGTGCTGTGAGGACCTAAACCAGTGCAAAATCTAAACGGTTAAACAATTTTGTTAAACATAAGATTATAAAAGATATTCTTTATATATCTACATATATTTAATAAATAAGTAAAAGTTGAAAAACTTATTTTCCAACTAGAATTATACACCACCCGTCAGGGTCTATTGAATTCATCAACAAATGTCATTTTTATATTCAATAAATTAAAACAATAATCATTGACTCCAAAAATAGTTCAAATATATTCTATATTAAAAATGTTTCTTTGAGTCAAAGGTTAGATTTTTTTACGTATCTGATTTGAATAAATAAATATATTAAATAGAGAATCCCCTCCTAGGATGTTCTAGAATATGATATTAATGATGATTTTATCCCTTCAATATATAAAAAACACATAAGTAAAAATTAATATATTTTTAATTAGAAAAGCCAATGTTCACACAGATATAAAATAGGCGTTATGAAAAAATGATTTATTGTGCTGAAAGAATTTTCCTCCTCGGAAACATTGTTTCATAGAAAATTAACACAGACACTAAGCAACAATAATTACCTAAAACATGTCTTTGATGAAAAAATAAAATTACCTTTGAAGAAATTTCGAAAAAAATATAAGCAACTAATTTGATATAAACAAAAATAAAAACTCAATTAAATTGTTTTAACCAGATGCTTCCTAATTCTAAACAAGACGAAGAGGCTGATAAAATTATAATCCGCCCGTATATAATTGATTCTAACCTTAGATTTATCTATTCTAAAAATTCAAAACGTCTCATCTAATTCTGACAATAAACAATGGCATCCTAAAAAACGTTTGATGTTGAAAGTCTGTTTACTAATGTTCCTATTAAAGAAACCATAGAAATTATAATAAAAAAATCATATAAAACTTACATAATCACTCTAAGCTCTCACTGCTTAATATTAGACCAAATATTTTACGTATCACATAAGTACTATCTGACGATTACTATGGTAACATTTTCACACAGACTGACGGTGTAGAGATGGGCTCGCCTCTGAGTTCTACTTTATCTAACTCCTCCATGGACTATGTAGAAAATGTCTTTAATCATTTCAACAGAAAGTAGATAAATATATGTGTTAACAAATTCCATTTATATTACCCTGCAATTTGAAGTTGGAAGATAACTCTTTTGAACTTTTATTTATCTATTTGCTATTGCTGCTGTATTTTCTTTTAAGATACTGATCACCTTGTTTACAAAAAATCTGCAGGCATTTAAACACAACTAATATCCTGGTCGACGTGTTTTGTTAGGCGTTAAAGATCTGTGTTTATATAATGATATAGATATTTAGATATATAAATTCTCGGTACAATGAAGAAAGAATTTAACCTGAAAATTATTTGGGCTTATCGTGGGAAATTAACTCGGCTTCAAGCTTTTCTTTATGAATAAAGACAAAAGAAAGTTTATATTTTCTCTATATTTGTATTGTCCTTTTACAGATATATTTTTAGTTATATCTGAAATTTTACACACACACACACACACACACACTGATTTTTATTAAAATGGCTATAATTGTAAAAATAGCTGTAACTGCTATATAACGTAAAAAAATATTACTACGTTACTCAAAATTCGAAAACTAAATAGAGTAAATAAAATATACACAATAAATATAAGTAAATAAATAAAAACAATTAAAAATTAATCCAAATAAATAAATAAATGAACAAATTAACAAATCGCCCCCGCTAAAATAACCGTTAGAACTAATAAAAATAAGCAAAAACAAGTTAAAACAATCAATCCAAAGAAATAATCAAATAAATTAAAAACTGTCCGCCCCCCGCCGAATTAGCAGAATAGATTACGGCATGCAATCTAAACATTGGACGAATAAATAGCTTTAATTATCTTCCCAGACCAAAACGAACTATTAAATAAGCGACCTAAGCATATCATCCCCATATTTTTTTAGCACATTAATAAAACTTCAAAAACCGAAAAGAATATATAATACAAAATGAAAATGAAAAACAAGTAAAATAAGTTAACCCAAATAAATAAATAACCACTCCCTCAAAAATAACCACCAGAATAGTTTACCTACAATGCACCACTGACTAAATAGTCGAGAAAAAATCCAACATTCGCGGCCTGACGATAGCGTTGAGTCAGTCGACACGCAGTGTCTGACTGTGTGCGACTTTTGTCGAAGGGCAAAGTTTCGTCCGGGGAGGTAGACAGATCCCGAACAAGCTTATGAGGGTTCTAAGGGAATATTTGGCTCAGAGAAACCCACGTTAAACTCGGTCTTGTGCCACATACATTCCTCATAGGGGGACTGTTAAATATCGTCCTGACAATTGCATCTAGCATGAAACAGCCTGTCGCCTCTGAGTGTTAACTTCACTGTTCACTTTTATATTAATATTCACATACGCTCTATCTTAGATATTGACCACTTTTATCACATAAATATAGCACACCGTAAAACTATATTTCTTTATATATATATATATATATATATATATATATATATATATATATATATATATATATATATATAAATGACATAACATCATCTTTTCTGTTTAATTTTGGATATTGTATTGGTAAAATTACACTGGTCTAAAACATGAAAACTTCAAAAAGAAAAATAGCAAATATTAGCAATTTTGATTGGAATTCAAAATGAAATCCAAAATTGTTGATGGGCTCTAGACTTTATAATACTGTACTAATGTTGTATGAATATTTCATCCAAATTATTTTCTTTGCCAGATTAATTATTATTCTCCTAATAACCTTATTATATAATCTTTCTGCTACTAATAGACTAATAAAATAAAAAACAATAATCTAAATAAACAATTATTATTCTCCTTTCCACTCAGCTTTTCACAAATTTAACCGACCTGTTAAAAATACTCCATGAATATCTGAAAAAAAACGATACCTTCTGCTATCCGTATGTGGAAGTGTGTTTTGCATCTCAAAAGCGAAATATAACGACTGCTTTGAGAAAAGCTTACCAATTATATTTTGGATGCAAAACTGGAGACCAAGACGCGAGGTTGTCACTACGCATATGTTGTAATACTTGTGAAACAAATCTCAGTCGATGGTTAACCATGAAGAAAATATCTATGTCCATGATTTGGATTGAGCCAACTGATCATGGTATAGATTTCTACTTCTTCTTGGTGTCTCCAATTGCTCAGGGGACTGTCAAAGAAAAAATTAAATGGAGAGTGCAATATCCAAGCATTGCATCATTTTGGGGGTTATGTCCCAATAATGAAGACATACCAGTCACAGAAGCACTGGAATCGTATGAAATGGATCAGATTATGGAGAAGACAATGGAATCCCAGAACCTAAGAGAAAAGCAGAACTGTTAGGTTTCAGGTTACAGTAGTAGAATCTATTAGCTGGAGATTTATGGATTCTTAATTTCCGTGATTGTCACAAGAATCTAATCCCATTATTCTTTATTTTAGGCGTCCTGTAATGATATCAGTTGTCTTATTCAATCACTTAATATCAGTATGTGGAGAATAAATTTCCCAGAATGAGTGAAGCAAAGCTAAAGGAAGGCATTTTTGTTGGTCCCCAGATTCCTAAAATTCTTTTGGTTGAAAATGTTGACAGAGTACAACAGGGAATGAAAAGAACTGCATGGAAAACTTTCAAGTCAATTGCAACCAACTTTCAGGGTAATGGAAGAGCCAAAAATTACAGAAAACTGGCGGAAGATCTCCTGGAGGCCGACAAATATCTTCGCTATAAAATTTCATTGAAGATCGACTTCAGAAACTCGCATCTTGTGGTGTTGTGAATGACGAACACAGTGAACGATTTCATCAATAGATTGCTTCAAGAGAGTAAAGATACCAGCACAGGGGATGTCTATCATTGCTGGCGAATTATTTTCGGGTTGTGACCAGAGTTTTCTGTTTATTTTATTCAATAAACTCATATATTGACATTTTGATGTGTTTGTGTATTGCTCTGGCAGCCTACACAGAACAGAACGTCAAAACAAATTTTGCAAACCAACATTGTTTTACTTGGAGACATGCGCCATAACTGACTTCTTTTTTATCCCGTAAACCGTACGGCCGTAGCGGAACTATATGTACTCTCGCCGCAATAGAAATGGTGTCTCATGGGGAAGATAGCCTGACTGATCCCAACCCTCTCCAGGCCGGTTTTGAATTCAGAGTCTTTCTTTCTCCTAGACACGTGGCCAGTAGAGCCGAGTCTCTCTTGCTATTTACCCATAGATGGCGGTAGAAGAAGAAGAGGATTCATACTTTTCTCAAGCGTATTAGCAAGTGCCTCCCCATAACTGACTAAATATCTCTAAATCTATAGACAGCCTTCTAAAGAACATTTTCGAATTCAGCATGTCAAAATACATAAGAATCAACACTTTTTATTTCTTATTCAACTTTTGAGAAAATCTAGACCAGTGTGTTAATAATTAAAGTATAACTTCCAATCCAACTATCGCAATATTAGTTTCTTTAGATTAAGATCACAGTTTGTTATATTTAATACTGTTTCAATTGATTTACTCTAAAGCCTGTTGTATTTTATGTTGTTGTAACGTAACCACTTTTCATCGCTCATGAATTATTTAGGAAGTAGAGAATCGTGTTTTTCAACTTTCAGCATGGTAAGTGTTGCAGAAGCCTCTTCTATCCAACCATAGAGCATTGTTCAGTGAGAGATTTCCAGTTTGACACGGAGTTTTTTCATTGAAAATTTGAATTGTTCTTACTTCCTGATCTATCTCTTCACCAATCATGAAACAAAGGTGACAACCTGACAACAACAGAATTTACAACCTCTTATTAGTGTTACATGTTACAATTGTCTAACGAAACGTTTTTTTATGTTTGAAAAAGTTTATTTCGATTTTGTGCGAATAAAACTGGGAAAACATTCACAATATTTCGTTTCTATTCCCCCCTGTAAATTTCGCAAATCGAAAAATGCAATATCCATTATGTACGTCAGGGAGCTAGCATTTTGCGACCTAATCATGTTTGAAAAATGTACCTGGAAAGAAGATACACTTAATAGGTACATTTACCTGTTCAATTTAGCAGGCAGAAGGCCACGAAAACGAGTGCGCAGTGTATACAGAAATATTTTAAGATTCACAATAGGCGCTTTAACATTAAGACATTCACTAAGTAAGTAAAGCAACAGGGAAAAATAGGAGGACCTTAGAAAGGGAAGAATGAGTTGCGCCAACATTTCGAATAGGAAATATTAAAACGAAAACAGGGAAACTAGTTTTCGATCTTCCAAATTTTACCTGGGTTGGAACACTGATACTGGATAAATGTAAGGAAATATTACACCTCTTAGACGTGATATTATCTACCTTTCTCAATGTAGTCTGTCACAAGGCTAGGAGTTTACGGAACAGAAAATGGATAGAATTCGCTTCAGCAGTAGTGGTCACAAGAAACTCTAAAGATTGAACCAGCCATTCGTCGGTCGAAATTGAGCTGAGACTAAAACCAACACAGAAAGACTAGAGAAATAATGTGAATGATGACCTCAAAGGTTAAACTTCAAATACTGCGTTATCGATTAATATCAACTTTGCGCGTGACATAGTAAAGCTAGAGTAATGATTAAATATTTGGCATTTCATCTTTGACCCAGAAAATCTTACGTTAGCTTTCAGAACTGTTTGACAAATTACCAGAACACGGTAGTGATTTTAGTTTCCGAGTCATAGATTCTAATCCCGACAACAGTGCAAGTTTATCCGAAAAAAAAACTTTTTGGGGTTATCGCCAACCAAAGAAGCAATTGCAAACATTCTGGTTGAACATTAACGTTTAAGCATTTACGGTAGTTATTCAGCTATGACATTTGTAAATATCTTTTCCTCTAAAAATTATAACGTGTTTTTCAGCAATTAAAAAGATATTAATTCTAAGATCGGAAAGGAAAAATGTTAATTAATCTTATTGAAAAGAACAAGACCGTAATTAATGAGTCATATGAAATGCAGATTATACAACAGCTTGCGATTACAAATGTTAATATTTCCATAAATTATTCTGTTTTGCTTTGTAATGTTCAGACGCATTTGATTAAGCGTCTTGCCTCTTGTTCTTTAATCTTAAATGGCTTCAGTAAATAACTTCTGGCTTGCATCGTTTAAAAAAGGACGCTTTTGATTGGTAGGCATCGTATAAAAAGAAGCCAGTTCTATTGTTTAGGTGCTTTCGAAAATCAAATAAACAACTTTTTTCCAGAGATATTTAGTCGTTTTAAAAGAAGCGTGTGTGATTCAGATCCGTAGAAAAGCGGATTCTTCAAGGAAAAATTCAACCAGTTTAAGTTGGAGATGAAAAAAATTATCATAAAATTTGAAGATCACAGTTTTACACTCAAGCCTTGCTCATAGGTTTCACTGAAGATATACGAATTTGAGGGCCTATCGTAACATTAGTCAAACTAATACACTAGTATAATGAGTTCCTTATTAAGGACTTCATTACTGGGAACCTGAATAATTTAAATTCAGGGAAGAGGGAAATAGATATGGAATTAATTAAGGATTCTTATTTTATTATGTTGATCCACAATATCAGAAACAGATATTTGTGGTTATGTCACCCTGACTTAATAACAGGAACAATAATGGATCGGCACCCACTAGCATCCGGTCATCGGGATCGTCATCCATTTTCTTATTCCCTTCTTCCCCTCTGGTGGCAGTGGGGAAGATTGAAGGCCCGGCCTATCCCTCAAGAGTCATGAACAGAATTCAGAGAGGAGTTTTAGTGGTGAATGCGGCTGGGCGATGCGGATCATTCTGACAGCATGTCGCAGATCATCTATTTATATTATTCAGACTATTGTCCTCATCTTTGTCGCCATATTTATCACAACGTTTCGGCCCATCAGTATCTGTCTATATTTCTGAGCTGAGGTATTATGTACACTATTTACATTATTCGGACTATTGTCCTCATCTTTGTTGCCATATTTATTACAAAGTTTCGGCCCATCAGTATCTGTTTATATTTCTGAGATGAGGTATAATGTACACTATTTGCATTATTCGGACTATTGTCCTCATCTTTGTTGCCATATTTATTGCAACGTTTCAGCCCTTCCGTATCTGTCTATATTTCTGAGATGATGTATTATGTACACTATTTACATTGTTCGGACTATTGGCCTCATCTTTGTCGCCATATTTATTACAACGTTTCTGCCGTTGTACGCTCCGGCCTTCTTCAGATGGTTGGAATGTCGAACTGAAGTCTTTATTTCTCTCACTTGGCTAGACTGTTCTAGTTCCACGTGCCATGTTTAATGGATGTCGGTTATCAGTTATCTCCTGTTGTTTCCCTTCTTCAAGATTCTCCACTGCCTTAACCGGGTATTGAACTCAAACTCAAGGACACATGGCACAGTGGATAAGGGCGTTGGTTAGATCCAGTGACAGGACCCAAAAAGTGTGAGTTGAATAGCTGGTTAAAGCGGTGAAGAAATTATTTGAGATAAGGACATAAAATAAATAATAATAATTTCGTTTGATTGTAGTTTGGCTTGGTAGAATAGAGTGTATGAAGTAAAATTAGACTGTGGTAGTTTTCGTTAGGGATGCAATTAGCTTACGGGAAACTTAGAATTTAAGAATGTCTGCGATTTTTTAGCCATTTTCTGGGGTAAGAAGAAGTACATCTTCAATGCTTTCAACTTCAATAAGCACGGAACGGAAGTTTATTCCACAGAATAAGAAAAAAATTCTCCCATCCATTAAATTAATAGAATACACAATCGATAAACCAAAAACAAAAAAACATGTCAGTGAATGTCGTCGATCAGGAAGTCATTAGAGCAAAACTAGAAAATTACTTGGAATTTGGTAGAAATTGTGGTCTCTCTCTCTATCTCTCTCTCTCTCTCTCTCTCTCTATATATATATATATATATATATATATATATATATATATATATAGATACACACACACACATATATATATATATATATAGCATGAAACAGTCTGTCGCTTCGATGTGTTGTCTTCAAAGCTCATTTTTATATTTGTATATATATATATATATATATATATATATATATATATATATGTTCACTTTTACATTTACAAACGCTCTCTGATATTCAACTCTTTATCCCATAAATATAGCACACCTTCAAACTATATTTCTTCTTATTTATTAAATTATATATATATATATATATATATATATATATATATATATATATATAGGGAGAGAGATAGATAGATAAAATTATATATATATATATATATATATATATATATATATATATATATATATATATACACGTATGCATGTATATATATATATAGTTAGTTATGTATATAAGAGAACATTTTATCAATATTTAACGAACACTTCGAAAAGACCTGAAGTCAAAAAATAAAAGAATTGAAAATCAGAAAAAAGAATGAAAAGTTAGTAGCTTTATCTAAACCCTTTAGCAAATTAAAACAACAGCTTTTATTTCTTTACTCTCCGTTTTCGACTCACTGGAGTGACAGGGTTTTTTCCTCAGATTAGGTCATTTGCAGTGGTGTGTAGTAATATGAATCTATTTTCGGACTGTATGATGAAATTTGTTTGGCCTTGAAAAATATTGCGTCATACGTGATTGCATCAGATTTATTGTCTCGACTGTCGATTAGTTGTCCTACGGCCATTGTCTGCGATGGACGTTACTTCATGGAAGCGTACGAGAATTGTAACGCTGCACTGGCATGCCTTATCAGTGAGCAAATCAAAGTACTATAGACTAACCAGGAAACTCTCCTGATTTAAATCTCATCGAGAATCTGTGGTCAATTTGCAAGGAATGACGTTGTCGAATGGACATACGAAGTACTAATATGTGAACGAAAAAAACAATAACGGAATGATTCGTTTTGTTTCAATTAATTTGCACAGGGATGTAAATTCAATAAGAATACGAAGAAGAGACGGAGATTTGAGAAGATTTGCTGTCACTTGATCTCGATCACTTTCCACTGAAAACTGAATGAATCAAAGGATCATGAGAAATTCATGATATTGTTGCTAATAAACCTACAATAGAATGAATTAAAATGAACAGTAGGATTTTCATAAGGATGAATGTAAAAATGGATCTATTTTGGACTTGTCAAAACTTGCGGATGGCGAACATCAAAAGACAATGAGAAGCAAAGCTCGATTCTTCAGCATCGATCAATTTGATCTAATGGAAAAGCAGAACAGGCAGTGAGAAAGAGGCACAGAGGCCGTGAGGGGGGAAAAGACAGAGAGAGAGAGAGAGAAAGAGAGAGATAGAGTGTGTGCGCGTGAAAGAGAAAAGCAGGCAGAGAGAAATAAAAAGTAGAAGGTGAGAGAGACGAAGAGTCAAATGCGGTGAAACAGGCAGAAATAGAGAGAGAGAGAGAGAGAGAGAGAGAGAGAGAGAGAGAGAGAGAGACACAGGATGACAGGGAGATGTCGTGAAAGAGAAAGAGAAAAAATAGGCAAAGATAGTGAGAGATCGAAAGAGAGAGAAATTATAAAATGAATGGGTATGAAATACGAATGACTGAAAACGTAACAATATATTCGATTAAATAGGAGAAATGGAAGAAAAAGCCGTTTCCGTCCACGCCTCTCGATACACAAAATATATATATATATATATATATATATATATATATATATATATATATATATATATATATATATATCTTGAAACATAGTCCAGCATATATTCTAATGATAAAGTGAAAGAAATGAAATGGATAACGAATGTCTATTTTAAAATATCTTTGTTTTTGTCAATATTCACGTGTGTGAAGGTTCATTTTACGTCGACACTAATCATGTACAGTAAACGTGTAAAAAGTAATTAGTAAAAGCAAGAAAATATTGTTAGGGAAAATGGTTCTATGATATTGTTTCTTCTAAACACAGAACTATTTTTCATGTCTCGGTATTAAAACGACATGAGTAACGACAATCTGTCACTGAAAGGCGATTGTTACTATAAAAAATATGTCTGCATAATAGAAAAGAAGTTTCCTTCATGAAAAACGGAATGATTTTTAAAAAATTTCTGTCGATGCGATGGTAATTCTGAAATGATTCAATGCTCAGATTCAGTCCATGTTGGTTATTACGTTTATTGTTACGATTCTCCAAGAGTGAGATTTCTCATTGGACTACCTCTTGACAACACTGCACACATAGTAAAGTGACCCAGAAGAGTTAAATTGGGTGAGTTAAGGGGTAAATATTGAACAGTTGATATAACTGTGAAAAAAAAAAAAAAAAAAAAAAACTCGGCTAATGGGTGAAATGGGTCATTTTGAAAAGAAAGAAGTCCAACTAGAATCTAGATGTCCCGCTCTGCTCCAAACTTTTCATCCAAGGTTTCGTGTTTGTAATCCGAGTTGATATCAATAATGAACCTCTGAAGAGATAAGTTTATTTCCATGTTATGATCGACGTTGAAAACAGCTGACAAAAGAAACAAAAGTAAACTCAAGTTGGTCTGAATTAACGTACTTACTATCGTGGTTTTAGCGCTGAATATTTCTTGTTCTACTTGTTCCCTCGATAATTTAAAAAAAATCAATAATCGATAAAGCCGATCAAAAATCGATAAATTCAACTTTTTTCCTCCGATTTCGTTCAAATTCGGTATGTAGTTTACTCACATCATGACGAGTTCAACGATCATTTTTACTTCTACACCAATGAGTTTAGCAAAAACCGCGAAAAACGAAAAATCGATTTCAATACAAATTTTAAACGAAAACTCCCTTAATTTTCAAGCAATCTAATACAAACTTCACTCAATTATAGACAACAATAATTAGATGAAAGTACTTTAAAGTAATTGAAGAAGACAGACTCTGTTACATCTAAACATGATGCTGTTTTTGCTTCATTTTAATTGAACGCTTTTGTAATCGACCAGCTGGGTGAGGCTGCTTATATATATATATATATATATATATATATATATATATATATATATATATATATATATACGTACTTGATACCTCCAAGCTGTTCTTGAACAGGAATTCAATGGGCCTGAACACTTTCAAGAAGCTGTCTATATCCGCGTATCTGCGTTTGGCGTCCAGTATCACAAACCCAGAATGTTTTTATTTCCTGTGTCATGTTGGAGGTTGCTATGTTAATTTGCCGATACATTTGAAAGAGAAATTAAAATGATCCAATTTAGCGCATGCCGGGTAAAATGACTTTTGATGCCTCCATTGAGGGCTTGTTAATTATGTATACTCAAATATCTGGCGCACCATATTAACCATTGTAATTTCAGTTCGGTAGTTTTTGGCTTTTCATTTGAGCATTAGCTCCGAATAAATGACCCTGTGCCACGTTTTATAAAGATTTCTTTTTTTGGTAACGAGTTATGTTTTTATAATCAAATGTTCTTCGACGAAGTTGCTCAGGAATTCTTGGAAATAATTTGTGGAATTCCATCATCGGATAATAAATTTCTTCAGGGAAATAAAGGAACTGAAAGAAAAGGTTTGAAGATCTTTCCAATTTATAGAGAAGTCTGCAAGGTAAAATTATAATTTTTCCAAACGCTTTATTTGTGGAAAATTTTAAAAGTTGCCTCGACTGATGTAAGACAGATTATTATATTCATAATGATAGAGAGTCCTTCCATAAAACCGAAAATGAAGATTTTGAGTAGAAATGGAAACTAGGAGAGAACCTGCTTCCAAGTGGTCAATCAGTTATGTGCCATGCGTGATAAACGTTTAGGCGATCATGTATCTTTCGATAGATGATTGACGAGGCAGATTTTTCCCGCAGTTGCCATTTCTTTTTTCTGTAGACCAGTTGCCATACATACTATAGAACCCGGTATTTACCCATAGCTGGGGGGAGAAGAAGATGATTCATACCTTTCCCAGGGGTAATAGTAAGTGAATGTAATGTATTCGATTGGAATTCGAACTCGGCTTTCCGGTTCCTCAATCTGAGCCGCTATCCATTACCCCACCGTACCCCCAAGTGGTCACTGTTTGGTTAATAACGTGTTTGTATGAATTCAAATAAAGTATCAATTTTCTATGAATGACTCAATTGTCGCCATTGTCATGATATAGAAAATTGTATACAATTTTATCGTTTGTGATAAATGTAATATTTTATGAAGACAATTTCGGTGATGATTCAATCCTATTCGTAGGCAAAATACCCCTAATGGAGGCTTAAGAATTATAGGCCGAAAAAGTATCAGAATCATTCAGATGAAGCATTGAATTTATTCTTAAGTCAATAAATGTGAAGAAAATTTCGAAAATGTCAAACGTTTTTATTGTAGAATAGGTGAGTCAGTAAAAGTTTTTCTTTTTGTTGTTTGTACAACGCGCGTTCGATATCAATAACAAGACAAGCGCAGATATTTTGGTGTTAAGACAAAAAAGAAGCGGAAAAATTGTTTCATTAATGAAATAAACTCATCTTTCTAAAGGCGAGAATATTGTGTTTGTTATATATTTGGATTTGTTACGCTGCAGAAAATTTATCTATCTATCTATCTATCTATCTATCTATCTATCTAGAACTCTGTTTATTTCGTTTTATGTAGCTTTCTGTTTCTATCTATCTATCTATCTATCTATCTATCTTGTTAGCTATCTAGCTAGCTGTCTCTTTCTATCTGCCATTCTATATCTATCTATCTATCTATCTATCTATCTATCTATCTATCTATCTATCTATCTTAGTCTTTATCTTTTACTCTTTCTAAAATATATTACCCGTTGCCGTATTCAATGAACTGATTCCATAAATCTTTGTTAGTGACTTCAATCCTAATAGAATCCATTTTCCATTTTCTTGGCTCAAATGCAGAGAGACTGATTTATCATGTCGCTAAATAATTAAATGTCTGCAGTATAAAGAGAAAGACAGAAAGAAAGCAAACCAAATAGCAAATGTACTAACATTTTATCATAATAATTAATATTTTCTTGCTTATGAGGCAGAATTGAAAAAGATAACGACTGAAAATATGAAAATCTCCATTTTAATATTTGTAAAGACGAGGGACGCAATTCGATGCGACATGAACTTGCAGACAGCGCAAAGAGGTTCCTCAATTTTAAATAATATTAATGTAGTTAATTAATATTAATGTATGTGTTTCAAATAAAAGTATCCATAATGGTAGAACTATGTTAGAGGCAACCTGGAAACTGAAGATATTCACCAAACGCGCCTCAAATCGCGTTGGGGTCATCGACTCAAAGTTGAAACTGAAACATTGAAGGATATTTTTATTTTGGTGGTTTTCACAATTTAAAACGGCGTAGGAAGTATTTAAATAACACAATCTTTCGCTTAAACATGGGAATATTAAAGTTATCATAAAGAAATATTCATATATTTCCCGAGTCATCTTTTATTAGGCGAACACTTTTAAGAAATGATACATTTACATTCAGTGTCGTCTTGTATCGAAACATTTCGATCCACAAAGTATCTTATAATTTCTTTCTATCATTATAATTAATATTGATTAAAATTTTGCAGATATTTTCTGGAGAAAGCAACATTTGTTGCTAAGCTGTATGCCGAGTGCATCCTGTGAGAAAAGGCTCGCTGGAAATGTTCAATGAGATATGCAAGTTATTGATTGAAAGCAATTACTCTTTCAACTTTTGTCTTGGATGTCATTTTATTTTCGCTGTGATGGAATCCTTTCTTATTACAATGAATCTCATGTTTTTCAATAGAGTTACATACATAGATACATTAATATATCTGTAGCTTAATCAAGAATCGTGAATTTATTTGTCCAGACAATATTGTTCAGCATAAACTATTTGTTTTCGTATTTGATTGAATAATTGTTGCCCTCCTGATTATAACAGATATGAATATCGTCACTGCAAAACCTATCCTAGGATTGAACTCACAACCAAAAGATGACGGAAACAAGCGATATCTACTAGACCAAAGAAAGAACACTTGATGATAACAAGGTCATTGGTCGAAGCGTCTTGACTATAACACCTACAACAACAACCAAGATATAATCGCTTTTCTTGTCAACAGTTCTCTATAGATTACGTAAATTGAGAATTATACAGTTGACATTTCTGATCGAAATTCAGATTGTCTCACCTTCGTATTAAACGAGGAGATTAACTCAGCGTTGGAAATTAAATAAATAGACAGACAGATGCAGTTTCAATAAAATGCCAAGGAAGGATTTTAAAATTATGCATGTTTATGTGATGAGTATTATTTACCGTTTAGAAATTGATTTTGCATTTAACAGAGGCCATGAAAACCATTTGTAAATATATTTTAAGGGTCATACGCGTTTGTCGATTCATATACTGTACAAATTGTTTTTGAAAACTTAATATTTAAAGGAAATATTATTGTATAGAATAATAATAATAAAAACAAACAAACAGTGTAACATATTTCTCCATATTATCCCCAATGCAATTACACTTTTATCGAAATTGAAGGCATTAAATACGAAAGGAAGATCACATGGAATAAAATGTTTTCTTTTTGAAAACTTTTCATGGAAAACCAAGGTATTAATTACAAATATAATATCAATTGTGATAAAAAGGTTTTCGTCTAAAAATTGAAAATATCTGGGAAATATTTTAGTGAAAATGATGGAATGGAAATGGAAGGTCATGAAGGAAATGGAAAGTCATGTGAGAAATGGAGGGACATGTGGGAAATGGAAGATCATGTCTGAAATGGAAGGTCATGTGGAAAATGGGGGATCATGTGGGATAAGAAGTTTCCTTGAAATCCTTCTATAGAAAACGCATTAAATACAAATGGAAGATCATGTACATTGAGAAAAAGTTTAATAATTGACTGTTTATTGAATTATATCTTATTTTTATAGATCTGCTCTATTTTCAACTAACAATTTGTTTAAGATTTCTAAAACAGATTAAGACTCTTGCAAAATGTATGAATTCAATCTAAAACAGATTATCGTTATTACAATTTAATTATGCCATTGACTAACCGCCTGCACAGAAAGCGGTGTAAGACAAGGATATGTCTCCTCGCCGGACATATTCAAACAATGCAATTAGGCAATTATGAAAGAATCAGAAGTCCTTCCATGATGCATTATTGGAGGTCATAATCTTAACAAAATAAGATACGTAAATTCCACAGTGCTGATAGCAAACACAGATAAAAGAAAAGTATGAGAACTCTTGACAGTGAAGGAAAGTGATAAGAACAGGACTAACAATCAACTGCAAGAAAACGGAATGTATGGTTGTTAGCAAAAGGAACAGACAAAATGAAAATTACAAAATGGAGATGACAAAATCAATCAAGAACAACTATTTAAATATCTAGGAATTATTTTAACAGAAAGAGCGACATTGAAATCCGAAGACGCTTTGGGATAGGGAAAATGCCCCCCGAAGCTAAGCAAAGTACTAAGAAACAGAAAAAAACAATAGTTAGAAACAAAGAAGAAGAAAAGACTTGAGGCAATAGACTTATGGTTCTACAGGAGGATGCTTAGAATATCATGGACCGAACATGTGAACAACGACGATATTTTAAAGAAAATAGTTGCAAAAATGACACTCATATTTACCATAGAAAAAGAGACAATTGAAATCTCTAGGATAGATAATGAGAAAAGACGGTTTGGAAATTGAAAGTTTGGATAGATTGAAGGCAATATGGACAGAGGAAAACACCGCATATCATGCCTAGTAAAGTTGAGTAAATAGATTGCGGAATAATGCTTAGGAGAGATAGAAAAAGAAAAAAAACTTAACATCTACAAGTACAAGTAATTGTGGAGAGCCATGCTCGCTTATCTCCTGAAGGGACACGACACACAGAAGAAGTGTGTCCTAACGCCGAACAGACACCTTTACAATGTACATCACTAATATTTATTGAGAAATAGATTTATGATTCAACGAACATTATATTCGGTGATATTGGCTTATACAATCATCTACTTGGAATATTTCGGCAAAATATAGACGGAAATATATTGAAGAACAAAGATTTCTAGGATATTTGCCAATAAATTGTCGACTATTTTACGATTCCCTTGAAGCAATTTCTATTACAGTTTCTTGCACATGTTATTGTTGTTCTTTGAAAATTATTACATTTCTTCCCTCATATCACTTAGTGACTCTCTCTTGAATGTTTCAGACAAGCTAAACATACGCATTCCATCGATAATTTCGTAAACTTTACACAAGGCTGCAGTTGTAGGACACAAAATGAAAATCAAATTTACTTCAATGTTAAGGCCTACGAAGTCAAATATGATGAAATAAATCCATAAAGTTACAACAAAAACCCAATAGCATTATAGTTAGCAAAGTAATCACGAAACCACGATTACTTTGGTCTGTTGTGGCTACAAAAGCAAATTAAGCACTTGCATCGGATGTTTGGACTCACTGACGACAAGCTAAAGTAACCTGGTTATGAAACGTCAACCAATCTTTCTGCAGGCAGACGTAGTTCACAGCAGGCGCCCACGTAATGCTGGTCAACAAATTAAGGTCGAAGATGCCAAGTTCAGGTTTTCTGAAATCATTCTTTTGCTATTTAGGACTTGGTGGGAGTCAGATCTTTTCAAATTTAACGTCGCAATCCCCAACATTCACAGAGAAAAGTTTTAGGAACACAACTTTATACGAAGACCAAGAACAGTGGTCATACCAATAACAATCACTTTCACAAACCATAGGTATGATGATAAACTACATCTGGCAGCAAGATCTCTGATCAGGAGGAAATTTTGAGAAGCATGGAACCACCTGATAATTTCTGTTGTTCTCAGTTCCACCCTGACCCGGGGTGGTAGCACCTGTTAGGGTTCCAGCTATGGGCAAATAGTGAAACTTCAAACAAAAACAAAACATAATGAAAGCATAAAATACATTTTTATAGTAAAATTACCAGCATTATTTTTTATTCTAAAATGACCAACAACACCTATTTATAGTAAAATTATCAGCAATACAATCTTAAAATAAAATGATCAAAAATACGATTTTATATTTAGTTGAAGCCATAAAATTGTGATCAAAACATTTAGATTACGGCATTAAATAACCCATAGAAGTGTTGATATGACACTAAACCAATCAACAAACTATTTGTACGAACATTTCTAAATACATAAAACCAACATATACACTCTTCTCGATGTTTTATTTCACCAAAAAACGACGCTCACTTAATTCATCTTTTTGCCTTATTTTTCTAAATGATTTCATTGATTTCCATCTCTTACTGTATCTCTTTCTTTCCATAATTCCTCAGTTAGCAGCTCCTTAATTTCGGCTCTGACATGTGACCATCAACAAATCTAACAAAGCATCAGCCGCTTTCTCTCCCTACAGTTAGAGTAGCGAACAGCACTACCTGCTTCCTTAGTTAGCGGCTACTATCAGACAGCCTCATGCCACAACAATCTTGTTACTAAATGCACAAAAATTGTAGATCTGTACAATACTAAGATAACTTTATAGTGCGTAAGGTGACAATTACTTTTGTAGAGAATTGTATTTTCAGTGATTTGTGGCCTCGCGCCAGACTCAATTCACCTAAGTAAGCTTTCTACTGAAGACCATTTCCCCGTTCACTTAGACGCATACAAAACCTCTCATTAGTCAGTAATTTCCAACTCTCCCCACAATTCAATCAACCAAGTACCTATCATTAACTCTTGTAAACTATTGACCAGTGGTCAACAGCCTGAGCTGTCCAGTGAAACTAAGGAAATGCTAATGAGGTTCATCTACCGGCCGCCATGATGAATAGCGTTAAAATGGATCACAAAAGTCTTGGTTCATAGCCAAGAACAAATGTCCGAGTCGGCTGTCAAAAGATTATGGTCTTTGTAACAAGAAGATGCTTTGCCGAGGGAAAAACATTAAGACATTTCAACCAATATCAAGGAAGATTTGTGATTTTCTTGGTTTGTGGGATTGTCAGTATTTCATCTTATATATTCATCCTTGTTGCTGTTAGTACACTATTTCAGCTATTGTGCCCCGTCTTCTTCAGGTATCTGTCGAGATCCGGGTAACCTTCAGGGAATTTCAAACTCAAACTCTTATTTAATCTACAGGATAATTTACATGGTTTGAACTGTTGTCGTAATCTTCGTTGTCATATTCACGACGGCATTTTTTAGGTAATTGGAATTTCATACTGAATCCTTTATTTCGTCCATCGGGGTAGATTGTTCTTGTCTCTAGTCCTCAAGGACACACAGCCTAGTGAATAAAAGCGTTGGTTGAATACAGTGACTTGAGCCAAAGAGTTGTGAGGTCAAAACCTGGCTAAAGCAGAGATCAGCAAAAAAACTTGAGAGTTGAGATAAAAAAAACAAAAAAACGTGACAGTTGAGTCAAAAGGGAGATAACTGATGCTGACATCCGGGAGAGAAATGGCAGGTGGTATTTGAAAAATCTAACTCCGGTGGACGAAATAAAGGGTTCGGTTCGAAATTCCAATTACCTGAAGAATGCCGGAGCGTACAACGGCGTGAACATAGTAACGAAGATGAAGACAATCGTCCAAGAAGTGTAAATAGTGTAAATAATTTCAATACGTCATCTCAGAAATATAGACACAGATACTACGGGAAAAAATGTTCTCGTTCCGCTGTCAAGGTACAGGGATTATTTCGTTTTGTTCTTTGTAGTAATTGTAAGCCTCAGAGATTAAAGCATTGGTTTAGGCAATTGGGGAAAGTCTAAAAGTACAGATTTAGAGTCAGTGGAAAATGGTGAACACCGAATAGTATTAAGTGATTTACTAATGACGAGTGAAATGGAAACACTTTATATTTTTCACGTCTCAATCATCCCTTTTTAGCGACACATGAATAAAAGTCCTATCACAGTGACACGAAAGAAAATTGAATACAAAAGAATAGAAAATGACTTCCTTTAAATATTTAAACTATTTTCCTTTATTTTAGAAGAAGCTTAAAGTAAATCTATAAACCGTATAGGATTTGAACCACCTTCCAGTTTATGCTCTCGTTTTCAAACCTAATGAGCTATTGAACAGATTTAATAAATTTCAATTAGAATTTTTTTTTTCATCCAATATATGCGCCTTGAGATGTGATATTGAGACAATCATCAATACGAGAATCTATTTCACAAAGTAGAAGTTTTTTTTTAAGCTGCACGAGTTGAAATTCGTCTTTACAATTAGAATACGGGGGAAATGTAGGTGATTCGACTGCGTAGAGATAACATGATAAGTTGTAGATGTTAAATGTCTGAATATTTCTCATGAAAATAGACTTGTAACATTGCCTACGTGGGAAAGAGACGGAGGTCACGGAAAATAAGTCTGTCGCCATATGACGGTGTAAACACAATTTTGAATTCTATGAAGACTGCAATGTGAGTTTTCAGCATACCCAAACATATATGGCAACATTTCTACACTTTGGATCTAATCTGACAACATGTAACTATAAAGCATGCCACATTCTGGAGCTGATCATTTGACCATCATCTTTAGCAAGGGATCATGCATATGCATTTCAGTTTGTCTGCATTGAACTTGAGACCCAATAGATGTTCAATGCATAGAAGTTCGCAGCCATTTTGATCGTCACTGGAGAAAACTCAGCGTCTGGTCGCTAATGAGAAAATGATACTGCGCTGCACCAGTCGAAAGCGAGTTTATTTAGTTTGATCCATACGATTTGTCTTAACATTAATATTTATTGATTAGTTTAGCCAAGCAAAATTGTAAATTCCAGTAAATAAGCATAGGTGTGTTTTATTGTATCAGTCTTTCAAATGCTCAAAGACTACGTCACTAATAAACGAACATTCGAAATGCCGTTTTTAACTGTTCTCGAAAATCGATCATTGATATCGGTGGTAAATCCTTAACTACCTCAGCCACGACCTGACCAAATTCCTACGCTTTTCGGCTATTTAACCGATATTTTAATTCTATTATTTGTCTTCAGTCACCACCTGACCGAATTCCTACGCTTTCGGCTATTTAACCAATATTTTAATTTTATTATTTGTTTTCAGTCACCACCTGACCGAATTCCTTCTCTTTTCGCTATTTAACCGATATTTTAATTCAATTTTATGCTTGTTTTAATGACAGGCGAGAATTTGCAATTAATAAAAACATGCCAATCAGTCTTCTAAGCTTCTTCAGTTGTAAGCAAATATGTTTACTTGTAAAATCCCCAAAGTCAACATGGTGATAGTATCTATTCCTTTTGTCAATGTATCTTAACCTCCAGATCTATCTATCTATCTATCTATCTATCTATCTATCTATCTATCTATCTATCATCTATTCTATTCATATCTATCTATTTATCTATCTATCTATCTTACAAGATTGCATACACGCCTTTCCAATACTTTGCGTGTCTTCTGTCCATGTCATTTGAAGTAGATAACTTCCATTATGATTTGAACAAAGCAGCGAAGAAATGACACGAAAAAGCTGTTAGAACTTTTGCCAAACTCCCAATTGATTCGGGCTTTCATTACTGCAATCCTCAAAGACTCCAACATTTCACTGACCTTTCTAGGCATCCATCCTTTCTGTCAAAAGGCAGAACTGAACAAATTGCGCCACAGCAAACTGAAAAAAATAAGAAGTAAAGCTGACAATTCTACATTTAGAAGTCAAGGGAATGTGTATCTGGTATTTAAATATATTTGCTCTTTGGTTTTGGATTTCAAGTCATCGGATTTTATTATCACGCATTGTTACGTGATAGAATTATTTTCCGTTCGAATGGTTAGTCTGTCAAATTCTTCAGCATGTTTAATATTTTTATAACGAGGGACATAATATCTATCTATCTGTCTATCTATCTATATATCTATCTATCTGCTTATGCTATTTGTAGCATTTGTAGGGCTTCTCAGTCACATACTTCTCTAATAATAATAATAATAGATGGTGAACTCTCTCGTTGCAGACGGCAAATGATGGGCTTTATAAAATAAACAAGTGCTCAATTTCTATGGGCACGCATGTGTGATCTGTGGCCTGCAGATGTTCTCCACATTTTTAGACAGATGGAACATGTAGTCGAGTCATTTTCCTTGAGTGGTTAAGGATCACTTGTCACATGTTAGCACGGGTGGACAGCAAGGCCTCCTTTACTGCGTGCGACATAGCCACAGTGGCAGGTAAGGCTGTCATTGAGCGGAACAGTCGGATGTTCAGGTCGGCTTCGCTCAAACCTTTGTATAGATGAGAAACAGGACAGGCGCCAGCACCTTCGCTCTGACATTTTGTTTTCCAAGGAAGAAATTGTCTTTGAAATGCAAGAGTGGCCTTCCAACTGACCTGCTTGTTAAAAGCTGGTCAAAGAGGAATTGTTTTGGAAGTCTGTTACCGTTCCTATGAGAAAGTTTTCCTGCCAACCTGAGTTGAATTTTCATGACGATGGCTTCAAAACCTGTCATGTTGCATTTAGTCAGAACTTTACTGTTTCTAATGCGATCATTCAGTTTTTCTGTTGTCGGCAACGCAGGTGGAAAACATCGAGTTGATTGATGTGTCGTCGTTACAGAGTCCGAAATTCGGCACGATTGAGTAGGAACGCCAGTACTAATGACTTGTACACATAAGTTAAACGAAACATCACGAGTGTTCCAAATTGTTCAATGCGGTAAACATTACCGAAGGCGGAACTAGACTTTGCAATCCTGCATTCAATTTCTTTGTCCATTTTACTATCTTTAGATACAATGGAGCTAAGCTAAGTGACAGAGGAAAAGGTTTTCAAAACTTCTCCCTTAAAATAAAAAGCAGGATCAACAGCGGGGGTTGATTACAGATAGACTGAGGGACGTGTTCCACTTTTTTATCGCTACCAAATTCATTCATGCATCTAAAGCTTTCAGTCTGATCATCAGCATAAAAATATATATATATATATATATATATATATATGAAGAAATAGTCTTAAGGTGTGCTATATTTATGGGATAAAATGCTCAATATCAGAGATAGCGCGTGTGTAAATATAAAAGTGAACATAGAAATCAACACTTAGAAGCGACAGCCTGTTTCATGCTAGACGCAATCGACAGGCCACCTGACGATTGTATCTAACATTAAACAGACTGTTGCCTCTAAGTGTTGACTTCTATGTTCATTTTTATACACATATATATATATATATATATATATATATATATATATATATATATATATATATATATATATAAAATAATCTAATAAATATATGTAATTATACTCGTCCGGAAAAAAAAAAACCTTGGATGTAGTGACTTGTAAATGAACAGACCAATACCTAAGGAAAAAAAGGGTGAAAAAAAGAAAGAACTAGGGAACAAGTAATTTTATGAAAATAATCGACCAGAATCCAAGCTCAGAGTACAAAGAAAAAAAACCCTCCGACTCGAGTAAAATAAAAATAACTAAGCAAAGTGCTCAATAAACTAAGTAGAGCAAATCTAACTATGAACCTAAAGAGCCAGGCAAACCTATCGAGGTTTCACCTACGCGGATCGTCAGGGTACCCTGGCTCTTTAGGTTCATAAATATATATATATATATATATATATATATATGAAAAATATAGTCTTAAGATGTGCTATATTTATGCGATAAAGTACTCAGTATCAGAGATAGAGCGTGTGTAAATATAAAAGTGAACATAGAAGTCAACATTTAGAGGCGACAGTTTGTTTCATGCTAGATGCAATCGTCAGGCCCCGAATGCTGTATATTTTTCTCGGCTATTTATATATATAGGGGTCAGTGGTGCATTGTGGGTAATCGATTTTAGCGGTTATTATAAGTTGAAATGATGATTTTTCTTCCTATTATGAGTTTCTGATTCAGTTTTCCTCTATACTGTTCCTTCTTTTTTAAACTTATTCGTCGTTTTCTTGATGATTCTCGAATGGACCTTCAAGATAGAAACCAGAGTATGAATGATGGGACTATTATTGAAGGCCTGAAAGATCATTTTCCTATCGCCATTGCTCACTTGGGAAGACAGCTGAACGTCTCATCTGAAAGCGTTAGTGTATTTTTTTTTATAATTATCATTTTATGGGATAGATGATTATGCAGTAACACGATTTTGCTGTTACACTCGGCAGACACACACACACACACACACACACACACATATATATATATATATATATATATATATATATATACATACACACACACTACTCTCCATTAAAAAACTCAATAATGTAAATCAGACACTAATTCTAACTCTAATTCTTCCCTAACCACCTTATAGACCACCAGATGAAACTATTTATCCCCAAAGTAAATAATTACAATGATAGTGAACATACATTAAAAAAAAAAAAATAAATATTTTCTACAAAAAACAAATGCACATTAACTACAAACATGATGAATCTTCTCTTAGAAATATTATAAAGAAATACATTATCCCAATTGACCCAAATAAAATAAAATCAAATTAATTATCTACTACAAAAAAAAAAAAAATTAAGGCAGCTAACCTTATCCTCAAAAATTAAAAAAAGTCAAAATTACAACAAACGAACATTATCTATTATAAAATGCGCTTAAGGAACTGTGTTCCTGATCAAACCGAACTCATAAATAATTACATCGGTCACACAATTACATGCCTATCCAGACGCCTTACCTTACACATATCTGATCTATTAGAACCTATTTAAACACAACAGAAACTCATCCGACTCCATCCGAAACATACTAGTAGAAAACACAAACATAATTATCTTATCAACCTTTAAAAAATGATTATAATTAATGGAAACCCTAACAATAAATAAGAAAAAGCCAACTCTTAACAATATTAACTACGAACTAGGCCACAATGTGCTAGCCGTGTTCGGAAAATAAAACATCTCTATAAAACACTAAAAACATACATATAATGCACAAATTCAAACTGAAAAAATAACATCAACCTTGATAATAGCTAAAAGTATAGCCGAAAGCGCTCAGAACTATAGATCATTTGGACAGTTTCAACACACTCTGTATCTCAAAAAAGAAAGCTCTTGTTCGAACACAAGAAAAATTAAATAAAAAGCTTAGCCGTAGTACCTTATCTGTCGTTTTTAATGATACATGCATAAATGAAGGATTGCTGCTTAAATACAATATATATAATCTAGAAGAAAACCTTAAAGTTTCATTTCGGTTATAATTTATTTCGTGAATATCTATATATTCATCTCTTCAGACCGAAATCTTTTAGTAAAAAAAAAGAATCTTTAACGTTTTCTTCTTGATCATTATTATAATGTTCTGTAGTTTACATTCAGCTCTCACTGGATTATTATCTTCCTTGGAATTATCCCTACCCGTGACAAATTGGTAATATATATATATATATATATATATATATATATATATATTTATATCACAAAGATTTTGATTATGGGTAAAATCAGCGCCTGTATTTCTTTGCTTTACAATACATGAAGTGATGAATTTTATCTTATGTCTTTCTAGCCATCCTTTAAACCCGTTGTATTCGTTCCAATTGTTGCGAGAGAGCAAAATAAATTGGGAGATTGAGAAAGAAAAAGCGAAATCGGGTAGAAAAAGAAATATCGATAGAGACTGAAGCTAATGATCATTTTAAAGGGGAATAACCAGGTAATGACTATCTGCCTTCTCACCAACTCGAATGTAATACAGACGTTCAGATTAGATTTTGTCTTTGTTTGAAATCTTTTAAAAAAAAATAATTCAGAATCATACGCGAAGGTAAATCTGGTGCATGTGAGTAAGTAAGTATTGTAAATAAAATATTTTGAATCATCATCCAAACTAAAACATAAAATAAGGTAAGAAATCTCATGTCTTGCTTATTTCTTTTTTTTTTTATGTAATTAATTTCTTCGTTCATTCACTTGACCTTCCATACAATAAGATCCGAAGTTGTTCATGGTTGATATTTGCAAACCCTTTTTTTTTTTTTTTTAAACGAAAACAAAAATCAAGCCTCTTATATTTTTTTAAACAGAGGGAGTGTTGGGTATTATTTAATCTTCTGATAACTTGGCATTATAATTAATCTTCATACGGCCAGAACATATGGAACATGCTAAACAATGGAAATATGTGGTCTGATATGTTTCCTGTGCTTTCCATATAGCAATAAACAACGCGTTTGTTTTTACCTTTACAGAGTAAATAATGCCATTTTATGACATTTTTATATGGGAAAACATATTATAATTATTATTGTTACAGTAGTTACGTTATGCCCTGCCTAATAAGTCATAGATTAAAAAAATCCTCCAAATCATTGAGCATCTTATATAACGATGGTTATCAATAATAGAATAACGCGTAAAAATTCCTATTTGGTACACTTTTCCACTGGTGACATCGGGACGAAATATATAAGGTCATAAAGAATTAAATTAGGATTCAAAATTAAGATAATATTGAAATATATGAAAACAATTTATATATATATATATATATATATATATATATATATATATATATATATATATATATATATATATATATATGCCTCTCCCTCTTTCGTTATTGCTTTCCTTTATCTGGTGAATGAGAGGTCAACACCACAACTATCGTATCTACTAGTGCCATATACCACCCTCCTTCCTTCCTACTCTATGTAACTATCTTAAAACACAACTTCACTATTTTTCATTTCGTTTTTCGGTTGAATCCACTCATTGTTTTGAAACCGCAAGTTCTGACGAAGCGAAACCAAATTTTATCGGTCTCGTGAAATATAAAATATTACTCTGGCTTTCTGAAGTCTCCGATTTGTTAATTAATTTTATACACACACATATATATATACTTAGCCCACACCGGGGTTAATAAGACAGTAAACCGATATTTTCGCCTGCCGAAATAGGCTATTCCCCATATGAGGTGATTTTGGATTTTGTTGTTTATTAATTATTTGTTCTGTAATAATAAATACACTTTATGTGGATCAGTTTTAATATTTTATATTACTAGCATCCACTAGGATTATATACCTTGGTACCTTTAATATCTATCTATCTATCTATCTATCTATCTATCTATCTATATATATATATATATATATATATATATATATATATATATATATATATATATATACCTAAGGTGTGCTGTATTTATGGGATATGCTCAATATCAGAGATAGAGTGTGTGTAAATATAAAAGAAACATTGACGTCAATACTCAGAGGCAATAAGCTGTTTCAGGCATGACGATTGTGTTCTAAGATAAAACAGCCTGTCACCTCTAAGTGACAGGTTGTTTCAATGTTCACTTATATATAGGTGAATCTCAGTTTTACATAATTTAAGTGTTGACTTGAATGTTGACTTTGATATATATATATATATATATATATATATATATATATATATATATATATATATATATATATATAAAGGTGAATCTTCAGTTTTACATAATTTTCTTGAATTATTCCTTATCAAATAATACGTGCGTATTATAGATGTATTATATGTTACATGGAAGGAAATACAATATCTAATTTTGAAAACCTTCTCATCTGATAAAACATCGATTTATTAAACGAAGAATTTCACTGGCATCTACACATTAAATATTAAAAACTAAGGCGGAGAAAAGATCAAAGAAATTTGCCTGCGATTCTAATTAAGTCAGCGAAATGTCATCACGAATACGATCAACAGCAGCAACAACAACAACAAGAGTAAAACAAAAGAGTTAAACTTTGTTCCTTCCTTAATTTACGTACTTATATGAGGTTGTGTGGAAGGGGGTAATAGATAGACACTCAGGATCAGAAAACGGAGTCGAGTTCGAATTCTGGTCGAATTCATTGGATTCACTTACGTACAAATAATTTTCTAAAAGGTATGAATTAATCTCCCCCCTCCACCAACTAGGGGTTAAATAACAGGATTGGTTTCCGGAGAAATGGATGCAATATTTACTCGCAAAAATCTTACAATCTGATCCTTTGAACTATCGATCTATTAATCTTCTGCCCAACAAAATCTGAATGGCCTTTTCACTACAGAATTATCGGAATCGGATAAACCCACGAAAGATTATTACCTTTAGAACAACATTTCCGCCTAGAAAAACGTGGTTTTAAAAGCCATGCAAAATTCACGATAATTGAAAAAATTGAAATACACAGAAAAGATAACCTTGGAAAAATACTACAGGAACATGAAGACAAATGGATTTTATGCCTCAAAATACTTCGGACGGGCTTAACCACAAATTTAACAACAGAGATCAAATTAATATATAACCCTATAAATCAAGCCACATCTTCATTTCTCACTCACACAAGACAGACATGCTTGCGGATGTGTTGAGGTCTCACACTTATACAGACACTCATATTGATATATACACATCATCCACATTCCCAAAGAACTAAAAGAAAACATACACTTAACACACACATATCTCATTCCCAGCAACCAATAAAACCAAGAATAATCCAAGGAGGGAATTCTTGGTCAGGAATCTCCCATCTTCTATCTTAAAAACAATCTTCAAAGAGGCAGTTTCACCAATGGTAGTTTTATTGAATAATTTTACTTTTTGGTATTATAAGATATTTTTGTATAGTTTTGGTAAATATATTTGTTAAAATGAGATGTCAATATTATTTTGATTTTTGCGTCATTTAGGCGATAATTTATCCATCGCTCCTGTATAAGAAGTAAATCTTTACTATCACCCCATATATATATATATATATATATATATATATATATATATATATATATATATATATATGCTAGGAAAATGAGCAAGTAGGAAACAGAACTTAATCTAAAATATTTCACATTATTAAAGCTTCGTCAGAGATCAAGATAGAAATTATTAAAAAAATAATTAAAGGCGAAGAGACACAGATTAATTTTATGTTGTGTTAGGCTATTTCATTGCTTAGATACGTGTCTGGAAAGACAGGGGACGCTGGGAAAGACCAGATGATCTCACTGGGTCAGCAACCCAGAGTTCATTAAATTATTGCTAAAAAGGAATATAAAAGGAAATGCCCTTAGGATTCACCGAAAGGGAGGGAGGATGATGAATCCAAACGGAATAATCGACAACAAACACGGAATGAAAAACAAACCATGAATTTCCCATGTGTTTATGGTCGGAAATTCAGGTCCCAAAAGATTCACCTTACAAAAATGGTCTGTGCTTCTCTGAAAACGGTTCAGAAGCAGCGCTCTGTCAACAAAGATAAGACGTCGGAAAACCAATGCCAGGATGCATACCACAGTGCTGAGGATATCCACCCTGTTGAATCAAAGGATGGGACGCAACCCAAACTGCCAAGAATCAAATTTCCACCAGCATCCAACTCGGAAACGTGGTGTATGCTAGACATCATTAGCAAAACATTACGTAAAGAGCTGGGAAGAAAGAAATATCACGAACGTTTGAACGAAAGTAGTAAAATAATCTACAGGGTTTGTAAGGAAATCTACGGCGTGAAAGAGGAAAAGGATAAGCCACCACCCAAAAAGAACAGGTGTCAACGGTTAATGCAAGGTTTGAGAAACAAAAAAAGAAATTTAAAACGACAAATCCGTTTCGCAAATGTTGACGAGAAAGAAGGCTTGCTTAAAATCTGGCAGGACCTTAAAGAGAAGCACAACGCTCTTAGCAGAGCTGAAAATTTGAGAAAGAGACGAGTGAAACGAAGGAAAGACCAAGAGCGTTTCTTCCAGGAACCGTACAAATATGCGAGGAATATATTTGATCAACCAAGATCAGGTGTACTTAAAATAGAGGAAAATTTTCTAGAGGAACATTTAAGAGGTATGTACTCTGATCCTAAACGACATATTCCTCTAGATCATAATAGCAACTTATTTTGGCCAGCCGTTTCTAAAGTGAAGTTTGACATGAAACCACCCACACGCGAAGAAATAAAACGCACAGTCGACAAAAGTAGGAATAAATCTGCACCTGGCCCTAACGGAATACCTTTCCTTCTATACAAAAAATGTCCTACTCTTCTTAAATGGTTACATACTAATTTAAAATTAGCATGGAAAAATTACCATATCAGCCAACAGTGGATGATAGCGGAAGGGGTGTACATACCCAAAGAAAAGAATTCCAAGGATATCAGTAGAAGGAAAGATATTTTTCGCAGTTTTGGCATCGAGGTTGACCAAATACCTTTTCGATAATGAGTATATCGATACGTCAGTACAGAAGGGTGGTGTTCCAGGAATAGCTGGTTGCTTAGAGCATGGAAACATGATCTGGGAGGCCATTCAAAAAGCAAAAATTAAAAGAAAAGATTTGGATGTCATTTGGTTGGATTTAGCCTACGGATCAGTACCTCACTAAATGATACGATTATCATTACAAGTGTATCATATTCCTGAGGAAATATCTATTATGCTAGGAACTTATTTTGATGGTTTCCTCATGCGTTTCACTACAAAAGACTTTACGACTGAGTGGAACAGACTTGAAGTTGGAATTGCGATGGGATGTACAGTGTCACCAATACTTTTCGTTCTAGCAATGGAACTGATTCTCAAAGCGACAAACAACAAGGCTGATGTTGTTGAGCTTGGTGGAGGTTGTCAAATGCCACCAGTGAAGGCGTTCATGGATGACACTACAATCCTCTCAACCAAAGTAAGTTCAACTCGCAAGATATTAAGCTTGATGGACGACCTGATAAGTTGGTGTAGAATGAAATTTAAACCAAACAAGTCCAGAAGTCTTTCTCTTACAAAAGGAAAGTTGAATAAAAACATAAATTTTGTAGTAGGTGGCCAAAGAATCCCTACTGTATCAGAAAAATCAGTGAAAAGTTTAGGTCGGTGGTACGATCAATCCTTAAAAGATACCAACCAAGTAAAAGAAACATCCAGGTCATTACAAGAAGATCTCCATAAGATCTTTGTCCTCTAAAAAGAAAAAAATACAAGGTATGGTGCTTAGAGCATGTGCTCATTCCAATGCTACTATGGCCCATACTTGTGTACGAATTTGGAATGAGTACAATTGAGTCAATGGAAAGGAAAATAAACAAATATATCCGAAAATGGTTGGGTTTGCCTCCAGGTTTGTCTGATATCGCATTGTACTCCAAGCAATCAAAACTAAAATTGCCATTTAAATCGATTGTGGAAGCGTATAAATCCGGAAAAATGATGTTGGATGACTCCAAGGATAAAGCAATAAAAGCACTAAAGCCTACATTAAAAACAGGGAGAAAGTGGAAGGTCAGAGAGAAGTGCTAAAGACAATCTAGCTTTCAATGAAGTCATCAGATACACTCAAGCAGGGAAACAAGGGTTAGGACTAAATGAAAGGCAATGGTGGTCGAAATCTTCTGGTAAAGATCGCCGTGACATGGTCATCCAAAATGTAATGAACGAAGAAGATAAAAAAAAGACTCGTAAAAGGAGTACAACAATCCCAACAAGGCCAATGGACAAACTGGGAGGAGGCTTTGCAGAAATCTATTACTTGGAAGGACATTTGGCAGATGGCTCCACTCAGGTTGAGTTATTTAATACGTTCCACGTATGACCTGCTACCATCTAAGAACAATCTTGTTAAATGGAAGAAAGAGAGTGATCCTACTTGTCCCCTGTGTAAGGAAAAGCCACAAACATTAGAACATGTTCTTAGTTCCTGTAAAACAGCCCTTGCCAATGGCAGATATACATGGAGGCACAATAGTGTTTTGGATGAGCTGGTCAAAATTATAAAGAAATATATGAAGTCTGAGTCATCTAATTCAGCCCAGAAATTTGTTGCAGAAGGAAAAAGTTATGTCGGCTCTAAGCAAACAAGCAAATGTCATGCTATACCCGGAAAAAAATCTCCTTAGTTCTGGTGGCATCTGGGAGGTATCTGCAGACCTTCCTGGTTGGCATAATGATTACCCCAAAATAATATCAAGTAAAGGTCTGCTACCTGATATTGTTATTCTGCCAAGGGTGAACTATAAAATCATCCTGGTTGAATTAACAGTAGCATATGAATGCCGGATGGAACAAAGCCACGATTATAAAACTAATAAATATGAAAATCCAAAATCAGAGCTAATAAAGGAGGGGTATAATGCAATTGTTAGAGCAGTGGAAATTGGAGCAAGGGGTTTCGTTTCAGGCACTCTGTACCAATTTCTGGGCCAAATTGGAATCAAAGGGCGTAATAGGGCTAAAAGTATAAAACGCCTAACAGAAGTAACTGAGAATAGTTCTATGTGGATATGGAAAAAACGAAATACTCCGTGGAGTGTTTCAGCGAACATGACGGCATGACATGCCTGATCGTGAATGCGTAATGAGGTTGACGTTGCATTCTCAGGACGCGAGGTTTGCTGTTTTTCGGAATTTTCGTAAATTTAATTTCGCCGTTACACATTTGAACTAGTTTATCTACAACACTTGTATATCGTTATACAGTGAGGGGGGGGCGGTGCAACTGAAACCGTTGAGAGGAAGGCCCAAACGGTGCACATTCTCTCTTGATGACCCCCAGTTTAAATATAAATTGAGAGGAACACATCAAAATTCAGTGAAGTCATCTGCCGTAGAGAAGCTCAGTGGAAGTGTCATTGGCATGAGGAGCATTACACATTCAGCTCGCTTCAGGTGAGTTTCGGTTACTTTCCAGTAATTTCCTTCTTCGTGTCAGGTGTATTGAAGTAACAGATAATATTTAAATACGTGTGGCAAACATTCTCGACGCTAAAGTATGTAAAAGTAAGCGAATAATGCATCTGCAGAAAAATGGCGATGTAATGTAGTTTTTTAAATGTGTGTTAATAGTTGGTAATGTTGCTATAAATATATTTTCATAATATTTTCTCTTTAAAGAGTTATATTCTTTTTTGAAAAGGCTAGCACTGGTGAAATTAAAGTTATGTCCTACGTTGTTGCGGTGTAAGACGAGAGAATTTGAATATTTATCTAAACGCAAATCTCTTTTTCGTCCCTGGATGCGAGTCTTTGATAACGTGAAGTTTACTCAATGTACATGTTATTACACTGCAAACAATAACATCCAATAATAATAATAATAATAATAATATGTACAATAATGTCTTATAATAATGTCTACGGTACAATTTCTTTCCGACTCTCTGTGACCTACGGTCAAAGCGAAAGAAGCGATAGAAAGTAGTCACGAAAAGAAACGCAATTGTAAAGAAAAAAGAACGAAGAGTGGGGGTGGGGAGAATAGAGAGAGTGAAAATAGAAAGGGATACAGAGCGGAGTTCAATATACATCAAACAAAACTTGTCTGAAATTTATATTTTATTTCAGCTTGAATTAAATTTCACATGAAGTTACTTTTCTTGGTTTGTGGGATCGATTCTCACTAACGATGATATTCTAATTTCACAGCAAATTTGACTCTCAAGAACGCACAAGATGTGTCAAAAAAGCGCGCTTACAAAAGCTATGACTGCTTGCATGAGTACACGAGCTCACGCACAAACATACACAATGAGGATAAAATACGGGTATCTTTTCTGAGGTGTCTATAAATTGTACACTGTTCAATTATAAACGTTAAGAAAGAACTATTTTTAAATTACAATATTTTACTTGAATTAAACGAAAATTACTTACAATATAATACATATAATACATTCCTTCTTGTCGTCAGTTTTGACGGAAGGGGTGCTCTAGTATAATATATATATATATATATATATATATATATAAATTTAATGAAAAACAGACCACTTTAAGGTACCATTAAATACTTACTTCACCAAAATCCTTTTTAAAGGATTTCGGATTATTAACTCTGTTCTTCCCATTGAGCTCTCAGGATTTCATCCTCCTTGGATTTACCAATTCGGTTTACCAAGTTCTTCATAACTTATATATATATATATATATATATATATATATATATATATATATATATATATGAATAAAAAAGTTTTGTGAAGGATTTGAGGTGTTAAGGTGATGGCTCGACCTGAATAATTTGAAGGGTTTAGGCACAACACTTCCAAGACTCCCAGGAGTGAGTGGTGGAGAAGGAAAGGTAGAAATAGGAGACAGTAAGACGATGAAGGAGGGATAAGTTTAGTTGATGGCTGTAGTAGTAATTGGAAACGCTTTTGGTAACTTTAAAACAAAGCCAGAGCTGAATTACGCATATTTAGTCTCGAGTTATTGCTACTCATTTTGTAATCAATGACCGTATTATGTGAATTAATATATTAGAAATTTTTCTTCGTATGTTGAATACATAAGTTATTTGTTTTTTTACAATAAGTTTTAGTTCAGAATTTGAGATATAAGTAGAAAGATATATAAAAGTATGAGTTATTAATATAACTTTTATAAGCAAATTTTGACCTATTGTCATAACTTGTAGAATATGTATAGATGTAAATCAATTGATCTGAAAGTATTACTAGTATTATATATGTTCAAAAACATTTTAAGAATCATAATCTAAGATAGATTAGTAGAAAGCTATGTAAGAGGTTAGAAAGTATATCAAAGAGTTGATTTATAATTTTAAACGTTGGATTTGAAAGTTAAGCAAGATTGTAATGTTAGATCTTTAATGTGCCTATAAAAAACTTTAGTTTCAAATCTTTGATTTAATAATTGACTGTTGTTCAAACGCTCAATAATGAATATTTTTTCTGCAAACAAAAAACAAGGTTAATAAATATGCATGTTATTCCTCACGAGTCGTGCTACCGGTGATAAATATGCATATTTATTAAAATATATATATATATATATATATATATATATATATATATATATATATATATATATATATATGTGTGTGTGTGTGTGTGTGTGTGTCCCTCTAGTAACCACTTTCAACCCTACTCTATCCCAGATAATCAAAAATCGCTGGGAAATACTACATCTCAACCCAGACCTAAAAATTTTGTTTGAGGAACCCGGCATCCTAGCATATCGTAGACCTAAGAACCTTAAGGAAATTATAGGTAGTGACCACATTTCAGAGGATAAGATAATCTGTAATATAGTAACTACAAAAACAACAGGATTTTCCCATCCATGTAACAAAAGGAGCTTATGCTGTAACCACATTGGACATACCAATTCGTTCACAGGCTCAGTCACAAAATCTACTTTCAAAATCTACCACAATTCTAACTGTAGAAGTCTTAACATAATTACCTCTTAGAATGCACATTATGCCAGAAACAATATGTGGGAAATCTGAATGGCCCTTTCACTACAGAATTAATAATTATCGCAATCGAATTAAGTCGGCTCCCCACGAAAGATTATTATCTGTAGAACGACATTTCAGCTTAGAAAATATGATATTAAAAGTCATGCCAAAATTCACTATAATTGAAAAAATTGAAATAGACAGAAAAGGTAACATTAGAAAAATTCTAGAAGACCAGGAAGACAAAAATGGAATTTGCGCCTAAAACGCTCCATCCCGACGAGCTTAATCACAAAGTTAACAACATAGATAGAATTAATATATAACCCCATAAATCAAGCCCTACTGACATTTCTCACTCACACATGACAGACATGCTTGTGGAGGTGTTGAGGTCTTGTACTTATGCACACACCCATACTAATATCTACACATAAACACATCATACACACTCCCGAAGAACTCAATGATAACATACACTTTCCTTCCCAGGAACCAATAAAACTATCAAAATGAATAAGGGAATTCAGAGTAGCATGTATCTATCCAGCCTTAAGAAACAACTTAAAAGAGGCCGTTTAACCAATACAAGGCCTGACCAAAATTCAGTTTAAAAAAAATTACAAATGAAAACTAAAGTTAAAGATCATTTTCTTCAGAAAATAATTCATTCCTGTAGTTCATTGCTACAAAAAAGCAGACATTTTTTCTCCTGATGATGGCCATGCATGCCGAAACTAGTCGAAGAAACTAATTGAGATAAACACACACACACACACACACACACACACACACACACACACACACACACACATATATATATATATATATATATATATATATATATATATATATATATATATGAAAGAGAACATTATATGTATGTATATAAATATAAAAGTCAACACTTAGAGGAGACAGGCTGTTTCATGCTAGACGCAATCCTCTAAGTGTTGACTTCTATGTCCACTTTTATATTTACACACGCTCTATCTCTGATATTGAGCACTTTATCCCATAAATATAGCACATTTTAAGACTATATTTCTTCGTATATATATATATATATATATATAATTATTCTTCGCGAGTCGTGCTATCGGTGAGGAATATATATATATATATATATAACGGTCGTTATCTCCTTAATGGAGTATCACCATTTTTAACGCATTAATATTTAAAAAAAACTATTGGTCTGGTAATTTAGACTTTTACACTAAATCTTGTAATGTGCACCTGGAAAATACATTTGCTTGATTAAAATTATAGACAGAATAACTTACTTCATAAACATTGAATTTTTATGCCACAATATTAAATAAAATATTAAAAAAAAGGTCAAATCCGTGAAAGCTGTCGAAATATTTTCTGCGATCTCTACTGATCCCCAAACTCCTTTTGTTCGCTTTTCTGTAAAGACGGCGCCAAAAGAAATTATTGGTTTGAAGTCGCCGTTGTCATGGTTACGGTGAAGACATAAGCAGCATGAAATTGGATGTAGTTAATGGCAGAATCTAACAGACCCGATTTGTGGCATGGAAATGAAACAGTGGCATGCCAAAAGCATCATTCGTAGTGGACAATGGATGAAACCGAATTATTCCGAATCAGATGGAAACTGCGGGAAAAAATGTAAAGGAGCTTATCGGGGAGGAACATGGTTAAGCTTAAATTTTGTGTCTCCACAATCTGAAAATGGATCCATGGACAATGGGAGATTAGATTTTTGGGGGATGGAACGATGGTTAAAAATAGTTAAATGACTGTTATCCTCAAATTCATTGTATTCATTGATATTAATGAGATTCCACTTTCCTGATTCATCCAAACTATTTCACAAAGACACATGGCCCAGTGGATAAAATTTTAGATCCAGGACAAATTTCTAGTGATATAATTAGTGGGCTAGGGGGGGGTGGAACATTTGAAAAATTTGTTGGTTAGATCCATTCCTTACAACTATTTTACAGTCATATAATGGTAACAAAAATTTATTTCAAATTGTATTCAGAATTCTCAGAGGATCGAACCTTCCAAACAAAAGTTTCTGGGGCCATATGTAGATATGAGTTTTTTTTGATTATTTAGTGCGGTTTTTTCTTTTCTTTTTTTTTTTATTCAGACTGCATTTCTTCATTTTTTTTTTTAGACACATGGCAGTGGATAAATTCTTTGATCCAGTGACAAAGCTTCTGTATAATGGCAGTCAAATTGTTTCTGTCTGTCTATATATTTTTTCTGAGATGATCCAGTGACAAAATTCTAGTATTAAAATTATTTACATTATTTACATTATTCAGACTGTTATCCTCATCTTCATTGCTATATTCACAAGGACACATGGCCCAGTGGATAAAGACGTTTCAGATCCAGTGGCTGTCTATATCTCTGTGAATGAATTACATTATTCAGAACTTTCCATATTCAGACTGTTATCCCCATCTTCATGCCATATTCACATTATTTACATTATTCAGACTGTTAACATTTCATTGCCATTGTAAGGTTGTCAGACCGAAACTTCGGATGTCTGGGTTATTTCCCTTTGATTTCTAGACCTAACTTCGGATTATTTCTTGCATTGTTTATGGACCACAGATACCTAAAGAATGGCTGTCTATAAGGTGAGGTATTAGTTGCATTCTTTACATTATTCAGACTGTTATCCTCATCTTCATTTCCCATTCACAAGGACACATACCCAGTGGATAAAGGTTGGTTAGATCCAGTTTCTAGTGATATAATGGCTGTCTATATCTCTGGTGGTTGATTACTTGCATTCCATTATTCAGACTGTTAGCCATATTCAACACATGGCCCATAGTGGATGTTAGGGCGCATAATGACAAGCTTCTAGTGATATAATGGCTGTCTATATCTAGAACAATTCTTTACATTATTCAGACTACCTCAGTGCCATATTCACGGTGGACACAGCACTGGATAAAGACGTTGGTTAGATCCCAGTCAAACTTCTAGATTAATTGTCTATATCTCTGACCTGAGGTATTATGGATTCTTTATTCAGACTGGAACCTCAGAATGCCCAGTGGATAAAGACAGATCCAAAAGGTGATATAATGGCTGTCTATATCTCTGAGGTGAGGTATTATGATTTTGGCAAATTATTCAGACTGTTATCCTCATCTTCAAAAGCAAAAATCACAAGGAATGTGGATGAATAACAAGCTTCTAGTGATATAATGGCTGTCTATATCTCTGAGGTGAGGTAGATTAAATTATTCAGACTGTTATCTTATTCACAAGGAACATAGAAAAGACAGATCTGACAAGTTCATATAATGGCTGGACGTTAAATATACACAACGGGCCATTGGTTCCGGTCTTCTTCGGATGATAAGGATTTCGAACCAGATCCTTTATTTCGTCAACCGTGATAAAGATTGTTCTGGTTCCACGCCTTGCCTCTTCCAGATGTTCTGTCTTAAATTCCTTTAAGGACAAAGTGGATGAGGACGATTTCTAGACCCAAAGTCAATACCAGGCTTTGGAGAGTTGAGTTAAAGGAAGTAACAACGAAGCATGGCACGTGGAACTGAAAACAGTCAAATTCGGTGAATTTTTAAAAGAAGATGAGGAAAACAGTCCGATTAATGTAAATAATGCAAGTAATACAAAAGTTTATTGTCTTCATCTATCGCTTGTGTTCATTTCTTGCGTCTCTCTTTGCATTTTGTTACCGCAGATTCTTCTTATAAAGAGTTTTGCTCAAAATATCTTTCCTCTATTTTAATTAGTCAATAGCATCATTTGCTCAGTCATTCTGATTATTTTTAAAAGCGATGAATAACTTTTCTATTGAAACCTTAAAACGCGTTCTGTTCTATGTTGAATCCATTTTAATTTCCTTTTATCTCTCCATAAACTAATTGTTTTGATATGTTCTTATCCTCCTCTCTGATCAAACGACTCATCGAACATAGATTTCTATCTGTTTATAGATTTCTATTTCAATACTGTCCACGCTGTCCAACTCCAAACATTCCGTGTCCAGCGTCTTTAATATCTAATTCATTTCGATGATGGCCCTTAAGTGAGGGCTGAAGTAATATTTTCAGGGCTTGGATAAGATTTTGGTGTTACCCACGCATATTCTATAAAACAAAATGTTAGTATTATTCCTTAATATCTCTACCTGACCCCAAATAACCTTTTGGATACGGATTGTAATCTCATCATTGAAAGAACAAGTGCTTTCACAGTATTTAAACATATCCACAACTTTCATCTTAATCCCGACTCATGATAAATATTAGTTGTCGCTAGCATATATATATATATATATATATATATATATATATATATATGTTTTAAAACAAAAGCTGATCTAAAGCCCGAAAGATTTGCAGAATTCATTTAGTTTGATCATTGATGTTTGGGTGGCAAAATCAGTCATCAGCATGAAGTAGATAAGAATAGAAATTTGTTTTATTTAGACAGTAAATCTCCAGAACTTGAAAACTTTACACGTTCTTTAATATTGCACATAAATTCCATGTTTGCATGCTTTAAATATGTTTGCAAATACACTAAATTCTGTCCCCCATAAAACAAAGAATATGGCATTAGCATACTTGGAGGATTTTCACTTAAGTTTTTATTTAGCACTGAATAAACTAAACATAAATAGGAAGAAAAATATTGAAATTTAATATATAAATATTCTGGCTTCATAAAATATTCCATAAATAATATTATTATCTTATTATAATTGTGCTTGTTCCTTCCTTAGTTACTTAGTCCGTCCGTTACGCTCTTCAGTACTAATCTGTATTCGGCGTCTCACTGGCGGCGATTTTCAAAGAAACACCCTCACCCACTACATCTCACTTTTGCTGTCTACAAATACCGGCAATTTTTAAAGAAAACATAACAGTCCATGAAATTTTGAACAATTAGCCTCAGAAAAAAAATTATGGTCGCCTCTAAACACCAACACAAGGGCTGACCAAAATTAAGGTTAAAAAAATCAACAAATAAAAACTACAGATAAAGTTCATTTTCTTCAGAAAATCATTCATTCCTGTACTTCATTGCTACAAACAAGCAGACATTTTTTCTCCTGATGATGGGCATGAGAATGTATCGTTAATAAAAACATCATGTGTTTTAAGGGTTGTCTACCCCTTACTAATTAAACCCTAATTCTAGAAAATATTTTTTACTTTAGCTTAGAGTTATTTTGAAACGTTGACTTTCCTTACTGAGAAAACCAATTCGGCTTTTTGGGACTGGAATTCGTTTATTTCCTTTCAGTGTTTCATCGTGTCTCAACACGCTTGGACAATCATCACTTCAAAATTTTTAAGTAAGTTTTACTTTTTTCAATTACTGTTTCACTAAGTATTTTTATCTTATGTATTTATCTTATTTTAGTAGAAAAAATCATTTTTACTTTAACTTATCTTTCTAATTAAATTTCTATTTGAAATTCTTATTTTTTAATTTGCATCTCATTTTGCAATTTCCTTTTAAATTAGTTTTATTTTTAACACCTATTTCATAAAAAAATTGTTTTTAATTTACTTTTTCTTTTTTTATTAGAGTTGTTTTGAAACCTTGAATTTAAATTTAAATGTAATGTTTAATTTAATTACTATTAGACTTTAATTCATTCGCATTTGAAATTAATTTCCTCATTTTAGTTAATGTCAATGGTTTTCAGCTCCGTGTGTTCACAGTTTTAGTAATATTTTTTCAAGACTTTTAAAATCGAGAATTCACTTACGATATGTAAAATATGGTCGATTTTATGAGTGACTAACAAAAATAGATACAAATCACTATAAATTCTATTTGAAATATACTACAGTATTACGTTTACTGGAAATAGTACATTCAATCCTTTAATTCAATGAAAGATAAAATGAAAGCTTCAAGAAAACTTTTCTATTTATGAAAAAAATCATTTTAAACCTTAGGTAATTCGAAAAAGGGAAGGTTCCGTCATTTGTGCTTATATTCTGCATTCATCATGAACCGGCAACAAAAACTGGAAGCTGCTTGCATGAGAATGAGACAGAGCATAAGAAAGCGATGACATAGATAGGATCGTGACAGATGAAATACCCGATGCCAATGATGATCCAGTCTTGCATTATTTAATAAAAATAATTCATGATACATGGTCTTTGCGGAACAGAAAATCCTTCTTCCTTTTTCATGGAAAATGGCTCATGGCAAAAAAAATTCCCAAAGAGATGAAACGCTTCTGAATTTGAATGGTTATCCAGAACTAGCAGCATGGCCCGGCGTTGCGCGTGCTTGATTCAAAAATCTTACGGCTCATACAGCAATCGCTATCACTTGACTTAAAAGATTTTTGCCCTTCCTTGCCTTTAAAGGAGTGCCCTTTGTCGTGCTGATGTTGCTACATGCCTTACTTCTTGCCTATCTCACACTGCGATTTTTTTCTAAGCTCTATACTAAACATTAAATCTGTTACGAAAAAAGAACTAAACAAAATGAACACAAAACGATCAGCTTTAAAAAGGACTCGTAAATGGAAAAACCGAATGAAAAAAGAATGTTAACAACAAATACTTTTTCACATCCAACCCAGTTCTGCGGAATCAGAATCAACGTTGAATTTAAGCAAGCGAATGAGCCAATTGGGGTAAAGTGCCATGCAGATTTAATTTTTTTCAACTTGTGACGAATGCAACTATCGATTTTTTTTGCATGCTAGCATGCTAGTTAACATTCGTGTCAGTCAGCTGTTGGCTCTCACGCTGGCTAATAGAATCTTCCTGCCTATTCGTGGCAGCCAGCTATAGGTTCTCACTCTGGCCAGTAGAAAATGGCCGCAAACTACATGAAAACTGCCGGAGAAGCATGAAAAATCGATTATTTCCACTATCGATGGGAGTTGGGAAATGCAAAGTCGGTCTTGGCTTTTCCACTAACTTGGAGCATGTGCATGTAAATTTTGGTGCAAATCCGTCGAAAATTGCGGCCGTGCATTCGTTACACACACACACACACACACACACACACACACACACACACACACACACACACACACACATCCTGCCTTTTATAGATAGAGATACAGAAGAAGCAATACTGGAGTTCAAGTTGGACGTCACTTAGTTGACAATAGGAGCGTTGTGCCGTACAATACCTACCTGCTGAAATAGTATAGAGCTCACATTAATGTAGAAATTTGTTCATCAATGAAAAGCATTAAATATATCTTCAAGTATGTGTACAAGGGACATGATTGTAAGAGACAACCTAGCGGCAAATCGTGATCAGAATAAAGCTGACAATGAAATTACTTATTATCTTGCTTGCTGATATGTTTCTCCCCCGGAAGCTATGTGGAGACTGTCAGAGTTCAAGCTACATGACACATCTCACAATGTCTACAGACATACAATACATCTTGAAGACGAGCAAAGTATTTACTATCACAGAGGAAATCCCCATTAGTTGCTAAAGCCCAGATGAACTGTGGCATTACCCTCACTGCACGGTTTAAAGTCAATGTGCATGATGAAGAAGAAAGGAACCACTTATACCCTGACATTCCACTACATTATGTTCTGAATAAGCGCTCTAACATTTAAGGTAGCATGTCTGAGATATGGTCTTCTCTCAAACGATGGCACATGCATTGCTAGAAGTTGCTGCCTGTCGGTTGGCCGTGTTATGTTTGCTGCCCTGTTCATGTATATGAGTCCTAGTAATCCATGATAGAAGATTTCTTGCACCAAGGTTTTAATTCAGACCACGTAGAAAACATGCCACTGCACTCAGCTGATGCAATTCCAATAGAGAATGGTATTAAATGTTTAGCACTTGGGCTGCCTTAACCTATTGGAGTACCGCAGCTTGACCATCATGAAGACCTCAATCACCCAGGCATTGCAACACTTACTGATGAACAGAGACAAATTGCTAAGGCTGTGCTTGAATCTGTAGATATGAAGAGGAGAGGTGAGGTACCCTCAAAACTCCTTTTTCTATGTAGATGCACTTGGAGGTTGTGGTAAAACTTATATATTTAATACCATAATTTCATATCTTCCTAGAGACAAATGCAACGTGTGCAGTGATGCTTGGACAGGCATTGCTTCCGGACTACTGTCAGGTGGAAAGACCATCCATACATTGTTCAAATTACCTTTCCCACTCATGGAGGCCAACTTTTGTAATGTACCAGCCACTTCAGACCATACAAATTATTTACGAAACCTGGATTTGATCATCTTGGACGAAGCTTCTATGATCTCTTCATTTGCTCTTCATGATACTGATAAAGCCTTGCAAAATATCACTGGCATTGCTGATGTTGAGTGCGGGGAGACTTTAAGTTTATACCTAAATTGCAAAGAGGAACTCATGAGGCAATCATTGAAATCTGTATTAAAAAGTCTCCTTTATGGCTGATTTTCATCCAACACAGATTAAGCCATAACATCAGGACAACAGCAGATCAAAGGGAATGGCTCTTGCATCTTGGCAATGGATCATTAACAGCTTCACAAGACCCTAATATTGCTGTTGATGACATAGAAGTGCCTCAAATTTCATGCGTTGACGGCTCTCTGGTGGATGATATCTTCAACAATAGATCTGAAAAAGAGATAAAGAGCAGAGTAATTCTCTCGTCAAAGGATTCAGGCTGCCTCCTGATCAATGAAGAAGTTTCAAGACAACTGCCAGGTGACTGCTGTACCTGTTATAGTACAGATAAAGTTTTGGAAGATGATCCTGCTGAGGCTGAGCACTACCCACTTGAATTTCTAAACTCTTTGACACCATCAAGAATGCCTCCTCATAAACAGAGTTTAAGATTCAGCTCAATAGTAATGCTTCTTCTTAACATTTCTATCCAGAATAGATTCTAGAATGGTACAAGACTTGAAGGGGTTTCCATGCATTAACATTCAAATGACGATTCCTTGATTAGTGGCTCACTAAGTGGCAGACTCGTACTAATCCCCAGAATAAAGAATCTCGAACTTGCAATTCACCTTGGAGAGAACCCAGTTTTCTTGTTCGTTTGTCATATGCCATGACTATTAACAGGGGCAGAAATTTAAGAATGTGGGATTGTTCTTACCTCAGCCAGTGTTCAGTCATGCGCAATTGTATGTGGCATACTCTAGAGCTCGCAAACTCACAGATGTAAGAGTTAAGATGGTGGAGACAGAGGCAAGGAAGAGGTACTGATTTGAAGAAGTAGAGTATTTTCAAAAATTCTGGAGACCCTTGATTGCATTAGATCTGTGTCCTTGGTTTATAAGTAGGCACACACACACACACACACACACACACACACACACACACACACACACACACACACACATACACACATATATATATATATTAAATGAATATCTTTCAAAAGCGGAAACTATATGTGGCATGTATTATATAGTTTCGTACATATATAGGTCTATATTGTTTTCTGTATTCATAATGGAGGAAGCTGGCACGGCAATATCTTGGGATTGAGGAGTACCACAGACTGATTGGCATTGGCAATCTTTGCATACATGGTGGACACTCTGATACTGTATCTCTGTGTGTTGTTTATTTTCCCAGCCTATGAGTATTGTATGTTAAAAAATTATAGATTTATTTTAATAGCTAAACTTTATGTATTTATAAATATACCTGTCCAAATATACGCAATTTTAATATTTGCTGCCTAAGTATCTGTAGAGATTTTAGGTTTAGGATTTATATGTAGAGATTTTAATTGCCCCTTCTTCAATGCGTAATTTTTATACATACATATATGTAGAAAAAGTTTATTGTTTACTCAACATATAAATTTTTACCAGCCTTGTAGAAAAAATATGGAATAACCTAATATTAAAGAAAAAATATAGAATTTATTTTTGAAACATTACAATTAATAATTAGTTTCGAGCTCTTATGACAGACTTAACTCTTTCAGACATGCAATTCAATATTTCAAAGCAATGTGTTTTCAACTTTCGCGAATGTCTCTTAATCAATCTTTGTTGGATGTAGCCTTCAAATGTAACATTTTGAAAAATATTCCACCAAAACTTTGTCAATAGATTTAAATCCGGACTGTTCTGGATGTGTCACTAGCTTTATATTGCTTTCCCTGGGAAAAGATTTAACCTCTTTTGCTGTATGACAAGATGCGTTATCACCCGGAAAGATGGTGTCACCAAACCAAGTTTCTATCGAGAATTTTAATGCAAACATGTACACCATTTCCTCTGTTCCTTCAAATGTCATGTAACCCCGTATCATGAATGACTTGCGAAATTTCTTTTCTTCAAAGATTCATCTTTATATATTTCATTTCTGGTTTTCCTTTCGTTTCCATATTTCACAAATGTTGACTTTTACTTCGATTTACATATTTCTTTTGTTGTACATTTTTATTTTCAAGGTACAATGATTCCAGTTTTCTAATTGTAGACACGGTTGATTGGGAACAACGAACATCTTTTGTCACAATCCATTATGGATAGCGTTCTTGAATATTTATGATCCTGTCCATTGTTTCAATTGATAGTTCTTTTATTGGCGTTAGATTTCTTTTCAATGAGATATGTGAAAGCCCCTTGTTGACATCAGAATGAAATCACTTTTAACTGTCGACCGAATCTCGCATCTTAGCTTCATCGGGTATTTGTTTTATAAATGTAATTGTTTTCCTTACCAGTGGGTTATTCAGAGTTTATTTTTCTCTTGTTTGTTTCGCCATCCCCTCCCTCTTTTAGGTGGTCAGTGATGTCACTTCTCTGGTATTTGTGGGGATGCCTTTCGTTTCGCGTGTGTGTTTTCGTAATTGTGGTTGTGACTGAATGAGTGCGTGCTTGTGTGAGTGTTTTTGGATGGATGCTTGGTTTTATACTATTATAATCCTGCATTTTTTTGTCCAGTTAACTGATGTTTCTGCCACATTTAGAAATTGTGGGGGGGTTCTGTTACTAACCCTATTTTGTTTTGTTTTCATGTAAATAGTATTAATTCATATTGTAAATAATCATTGGGTTTTTTAATTGTTTTTTTTTATTCCCCTTCCCCCACATACTTTGAAATGTACATATGGGGATTAGTTAGGATTTCATAGAGATATTGAGGTATTATGGTGGATGTAGTAAGAAAGGTAGGAGAGAATGTGTTGTTTTGGTGATAGGACTATTGTTGGTATGTTTGGGTCGGTGTTTTGTGAGTAGCCAAGTTTAGAATTAAAACAGAAGAAGACCATTTTTTTCCCTAATCCTCTTTTTGGTCTTGTGCCACATTTTGTACAATCGTACGAATAAATATCTATTCAGAGTTATTCCATAATATTTTCAGCTAAATGACTTGGCGTAAATTATACCATTAATTTCAATACGTTAATAAAGTTCGTTTGAGGTATATTGTATCAAAACAAAATGTTCATCAATTAAAGAAAGATGTTTTATGTTTTATCTGTTACTAGTTTATTTACTGCTAAATACAAAAACCTAAGTAAATATTTTGAGTGCGCTGATCCCTTAATTTATTGTCGGGTGTTGTAGAAATGTCCACGCAATGACATCTCCCTGCTTGACACCATTTTTTAAAATAAAAGCATTCAATATGGATGCCTCCTTTCTTTAGACTACTTCCGTGTCATCCGTAGATCGTCCATGACTAGATCAAAGCGAAGTTATTATGAAAAAACAAACAAACTTCATACCTCCCTCTAATCATCTGTTTGTTTCTCTATCTCTCACTGATTCTTTGTCTCTCTCTCTCTCTCTCTCTCTCTCAATAACTCACTCTATATCAATTGTAAATTGTAAATTTTCTAACCAGCAGAGACGATTAGAAATGTTTATTCACATTTGCATCAGAAGATTTTATTCGGTGTCGACAATATACATAAAAACAGTTATGAAAGATTATTTTCTTTTTCTCAAATAATGATTAATTCAAAGGTTTTCCATGTAACATTTTCAAGAATATACAACACTGAAATATTTGTATAAATAAGCGATAAATTTTCATCAGGACTCAGGTCCTGCCACTGGGTCTAATTAACGCCATTATCCACTGTACCATGTGTCCTTGAGGACACATGGTACAGTGGGTAACAGTGACAGGACCCAAAGAGTGTGAGTTCAATTCTCGGTTAAGGAGGGAAATTAACATTGCATTAAATATGGCGACAAAGATAAGGACATAAGTCCGAGTAATGTATTTAAAATTTTTACAAATGAGGAAACGTTGAAAACGACATAATTACGATTCATTTTTACCTGTTACAATAAGAAAAGCCTAACAAGTAGACTTTGTACAGGTATGTTCATTGATGCCTATATCATGTTTCCCCCTGTGTGTGTCTGTATTCCTGTGTATTTCTCAGTACACGTGTACCTCTGCATCACAATGTGTCTTACGTTGAGTGCATGTTTTTGCATTTTCATGTATGTCTGCGTCTGTCCGTGTGTCTGTCTGTGTGTATATGTGTGGCTGGTGTAATGGAGAGAGCGGCTTGGAATGTGAAATCGGAGGGCCGAGTTCGAATTCCAGTCTAGTTCGTTACATTTACTTACGCGCCAACATTTGGTGAAGTATATAAATCCATTCCCGTTTCCCTCGGCTATGGGTTAAATAGCATGTATCAGGGCTGAATGGGCTCTCTATTTATGCTTTCCATTTAGTCTAGGAGAAGGACAAGTCGGAACGTAAAATCGTACATGGCCTTGATGCTACTCTCGAAACATTTTAAACATGATCTCTATTAGGTCCCAACCAAAGTGATTCATCAAAAACAACCAAATGAACAAGAGCTCTTCATGGATCCATCTAATTGACTATGCAACTATTGCATTGTTTTCCTTCTGCATCTTTGTTCGTGTAATTCAATTTACATGTGTGTAAATTTCTGTATATGTCAGTCTCTACATGTTTGTATCTGTGCATCTGTCTACATCTCTGTAGTCTTTGTCTTATCCAGTGTGTCCACTTGTCTTTGAGTGTGTACTTTCATATGTTTCTGTGTATCTCGATAGGAGCTTCATCTACGTGGGCAAATGTTAGCTTGTCTGAATTCACAATTTTGTTCAGATCATAACAAGGTGAAATAACGCATATATTAATTATGATTCCTCTTCATTCATTTCTGAAGAGGAAAATCGAAATATGGTAGAATCCCTCATATCCAGAATCCCTCATATCCGGAGTGCCTCATATACGGAATCTCGCATATCCGGACATGATTTTGATGTGTATATTTGAACTATTTGGGTGATATGTAACTAACTAGAAATGTTCGTTCTTCAAGAAATTTACTTTGGATATTTGCTTATTTCACCCTAAATGGCTTTTACTGGTGCAGAAGATGATGGGAATAAGAGACAACGAGACACACCTGCAACAAGATAGCGACGAGATGCATGATTGTGATGAAACCTGGACTGAAATTGAAAACGATGTCAGTTTTATAGAACAAATGCTAATATTCAGCTATGAGGATTGCAATAACGCACGGAGAAATAAGAAGTATATTTCGTTTAAAAAATTTCAAGAACAAAACGAAATGTAGAAAAAGTTGAGAATGACATTAGAAGAGAAAGAATCATCATGCAACAGCGATTAAAAAATCCTCGTTACATTATTTGTTTTGCATACGTGGCATACTTAATTTAATGAATTTTCATTAACATTACATAATTTATTTCTTTTTTCTTAAAATCAATTCCATTATATTTCACTCACCATGAGCTTATTTTGTTTACTATAAAACATTGAAAATAAATGTTAAACCTGATTTCAGTTCTTTTATTTTAATCTAAATATAATCTCTCATATCTGGACTTTGTAACCAATTCCTCATATCCGGAAGGCCTTCTTAGTCCAGTTGTCAAGGTTTCTACTGTATTACCATTTCATGCCTGGAAAAAAATTTAAGCGGAGAAAGGAAGTAAAAAAAGTATCATTTACAATTAGAAACATATTTTCATCCTTTTCTGTCTATATTTCTGGGATGAGGAGTTATTATTATTATTATTCACGCCATTTTCTTGTAGATTATTGTCCTCATCTTTATTATTGCTATCACAACATTTCGGCCGCTGTGCCCTCTCGCCTTCGACATGTGCATATCGACACGGGTAACCTACAGGAAATTTCGAACTGAACCCTTTATTTAATCTACAGAGATAGAGAGTTCCGTAGATTGATCTGGCCACGTCTCGAGATATCACGTCTAGTGTTATCTTGGGTGAACAATAACTGAGCAATATTAAAATAAGAAACAGACATAGCGAGTGGAACAAGGACAGTCTACTCCTGTAGATTAAATAAGGGTATCAGTTTGAAAGTCCCTGCAGGTTAACTGGATCGATAGAGGACGCACTGGCCGAGACGTTGGGATAACAACAACAAAGATGAGGACAATAACAATAGTTTGGATGTTATTTGTGTGAATAATAATGTTTACCTCCTCCTCCCCTTCTCCCCCTCCTCCTCCCCTCAAATCTCCCCCTCCCCCTCAGACTGAAGTCAGTCTTCTCACTATTTTTTGACATTTATCAAAATAGAATCGTCCGAGACGTTACCTTTGATAGTATGTTTCAACAGCATACTTTTGGCACATCATCAGGGTACACTGTCTCGGGACTGAAACCACGGATGCAGAAATCAATATGAATAACACAGAAAATCTATCATTTCCTAAACCAGGCCGTTGTCAAGCATGATGAAGATATTCGTTAGAGGAATATTTTCAATCGTCCTCAAGTTAATTACGATATTTATTTATATATTTTTAGGATCGTGTCTTAGGTGTTATTTTTTTCTTTCACCAGAATTGACAGGAAATAAAGAAGATAGCATGGAAGATCGTAGTTTTTTTTTCTTTCTCTGATTGAATCTTTATTTTTGGTGTTAGCAATTTCAGCAGGAGTAATGGATATCCGAGTAAATCCTTGGCGCTTTTAAGTCCTTCATCAATTATTGGATCTCATTTCGCGCCAAATACCACGGCTTGTATTGAATACGCGCCAAATACCTATGAGGTCTGCCGGAGCTCAATTCAATTATATTGTATAAGGCTTCCGATATATATCATACTGTTTGCGCCAATGTTCCACACTCTTATCTACTGTCCATTCCAGTTTGGCTGTAAGATGTTGATATCTATAAGGAAGCCAACCAACACAATGAATGATTTATATTTCAATATCTATTTACTAATGTTACTGATCAAAAGTAGTATCCTGAATTTCTTCGTTATACTTGTTTGGTGGAACATAATCTTCCGGTTTATATATATATATATATATATATATATATATATATATATATATATGATGCAGTATAATTAATATTAAAATAAAGCAGTAATACAAAGAATAAAGTAGTAAGGTTAATGTAATAAATAGCGAATTCACTTTGCTAACAAATTTAAAAAGTATTAAGCCACTCGTTGAATGATGCGATCCATGTTCTTAGATGTTCTATATGTTTCATAAAAATTCTAGTACATTCTATACGTCATCTTATCATCATAGGGCATGGATATTATTTTTCGTTTTAGGTAAAATTCGGGTAACAATCGAGACGAAAATAAATGCAATGCAAGTCGAAATATGTTTGTTTGAAGTGTGTTATTGTTAATAATTGTTTGTTTGAAGTGTGTTGTTGTTAATAGTTACGCCAAGCTAAATTTTGAATATTTAAATGAGAGCGTTTTTTGAATTTACTAATATGGCAATTTCAAGAATTTTACTGTAAATGTTTTATCAGTTAAAGTGACATGGACTAAATGATCCAATAAGTAGAGCAATGCCCCAGTTGTTTTCACACACACACACACACACACACACACACACACACACACACACACATATATATATATACATATATATATATATATACGAGTTTCACGCTCACGTGATCTTCAGCTGGCTAAATTTTTGATCTGGTTCTATCTGTCTTATCAAATCGCAAATGAAAGTTGTCTTGAACGGCCACTCTTCTAGATCTTTTAGTATTAATGCGTGTGTCCCTCAAGGTTCCATCATTGGACCTACGTTGTAACTAATTTTCATCCCTGTACATTTTTTATAAATATTTTCATGGTAATTGTTCAGATGAGATTTTTTCTTTTGTACCTAGACTTTACGAATGTAATCGTAATACTAAATTGGTACTTAGGTCACATAATTTCATTTTTGTAACTGCAAGATGTAATTTCAATGTTTACAGTTTCTTTTCTCGCACTTTTCGCTCGTGGAACACACTTCCGTCTTCTTGCTTTCTAATCATCTTTGATTTTCAAACATTTAAACGCAATGTCAATCGTTATCTTCTGTCTTCTTAATTCCTGTTCTTTTATTGCTCTCTCACATCAATAATGTTTTTCTTTTTCTTATATCCCTTGTCACACATTAACCCCTTGTGTATTAGTAGTTTTATTGCTTTCTTTAGAGTGAAAAGATAAAACCCTTTTATTCGTGATACAAATACGACCTAGTAAAATGTCGCACAAATAGGCAATAATATCTGTCTAAATTTTTGCGATGCGGACTTATCATTATTTAAATTATTTATATGGGGATTATTTTCATCATCTTTGTTGTCGTTATCACAGTATTTCAGCATATGTCCTGCGGCACTCATTATGTGCTTATCAATCCAGAAACTCTTCAGAGAATTTCAAACTGAACTCTTTATTTAATCTACATTGGTAGCTTGTTCTCTTACCGCTATGTTTAATTTTATCTTATCAGAGTCATATTTAGATAAGGGCCCGATAAATTTCCTCATATGAGCCATGTTATTCCGACATTGTCAACTGCATACAATCACGTATGCCTGCCTTTGTAACTTACATTGTGTTTTCAGTAGTTCCATCAATTTGAAGGATTGAAATAGCAATCATTCTTTGATGAAAGATGATTTAAATGAAACGTTATGAAACGTGGCTTCAAGCCATACATAAACAAGATATTTGTTTTGGATGTGTAATTACATGCATATATAATTTTCTAAAACATTGCTAGCAAAGTTTGAATAAACCTCTATATATGAGGGTTGCAATGAAAGATATCTTGCTTTACAGAATTAAAAAAATGTATTAGTGTATCATCATTTTAGATACATAGATGATAAGTAAAATAAAAAAAAAACTATTTATTAAGACAAGTAGGATTTCCAACATAACAATTTATCAGATTCATTAGTTATACGCAAAAGTAATTTCATCCACAATTTCGATGTCGAAAATCTTATACTTATTAAAAGAGATTTATTGAAAGAGCAATTACCAATTCTTGCCAAAATGTTAACATACGTCCTGGATTTTATCAATTATTTCCTTTCTTAAAGGAAATACAACTTTCCAAAGCCAACATAAATGTATGTATGTGTGTGTGTATGTATGTGTGTGTGTGTGCGGGTATGGAGTGGGGGAGAAATGCAATAAACGTCGATTACAGTTTTATACAGAGAAATGCTGAAGATACAGGGACACTTAGTCTTAATTTTATCGTGTTTTTTTTCAGCATTCGTTGTATTTAGATGGCAGACCTCATTCAACTTTAGATCGCGTTTGCTTTTATTTTCAGCTGTATTATTTTTTAAAATACTCCTCATTGGCTAGCGAAAGATATAGCAAAAGTTGTAAACCCTAGTACTGTGAAACAACTCTTCACAAATTCAAAAATACGGTCACTATGTCGAAAGGCATAAGTATGACAAATATATTCATTAGTAGTTTAGACACCTCGCCAGTCTTTTGAACAGATGTTGAACTTGTTACCTGTTTAGGATTGGGTTTCCGATTCCTTCTAAAGTCTTTTTATTCTCTTTCATTCCCAGTAGCCCCTTGTATCTTAGTGACATTAATGCCTTCCTTAACGTGAATGAATTAAAAAACATATTTATTCTCTATACACTAACGTACCTAATAGATGCTTAAATCTGATAATAAGAAACATATTTAGTACAATAAATATCTGACACTATCGATAACTCCTGCTTCAACTTTTGAACTTTTGTTTTATTTAATGTATATTTATTCTAGAGTGAGTCTGTTTTTTGTCAGACGAAAATAAACTTAGTATATTTTTCATGTCACAAGGTTGACGTATCATTCATTCCCGTATTTAAGTTGCCCTTTTATCGACTAAATATGTAAAATGAAGACTATTTTTCCCTGACTCAGTTTTACTCAACTCCTTTTATTCAGAGAAATGGATTTTATGACAGCAGAGACGCGCCAAACAAGTCACGGGTTGAAATTGTCAGCTTTTTAATATTCAGAACGACAACGCATATTAATCATACATGCCTCAGTAATGCACACGTACAAAGACTCGTTGTTAATAGAATATAGTTTATTAAGCATTCTTTTTAATCATTAGCCCATTGCTTACAGTGGAGACGAGAGTAGATAGAAAACGTGTTGTTATCGTACAATCTACACAATCCCAGATTTGGATCGTTTCGAACGGGATATTGCTAGAATGATACTTTTTTAATCGAACTTTCGTTTCTTGGAGCGCGGAATTTGCTTCCGAAACACGAACAACTGGCCATTAATATACGATCGATTTTAATGATATTTGTTGAATGGCGACTATAGTTACATTGAAACAGAAAAGCGAAGCTCACTTTATGTTTGCAATGTTTGCATGTAATCAATAGACGTTTAACAAAAAATTGATGTATCTTAATATTTCGACATTTATTTACATCATCCTTAGAATATCATAAATGGATGATTTTCACTGGCAGGAAGTTTATATGGTCCTGAGTAAAAAAAAAATGTAACTGTCTTATTTCCTACATTATTTACATTATTCGGACTATTGTCCTCCACTTTGAGGCCATATTTATTACAACGTTTCGGCCGTTGTATGCTCCGGCTTTATTCAGATGGTTCGAATGTCGAACTGAATCCGTTATTTCGCTCACTGGGTTAAACTGTTCTAGTTCCACGTGCCATGATTAATGGATGTCAGTTATCAGTTATCTCCTGTTAATTTCCCTCAAAGTTCTCCATTGCCTTAACCGGGTATTGAACTCACACTCCTTGGGTCCTGACATTGGATTTAACTAACGCCTATATCAACTGTGCCATGTGTCCTTCAGTTAGACATCCCAACCACCTGAAGAAGGCCGGAGCGTACAACGGCCGAAATGTTGTAATAAATATGGCGACAAAGATGAGGACAATAGTCTGAATAATGTAAATAATGTACATAATACCTCATCTCAGAAATATTGACAGATACTTATTTCCTGTAGATCAATTAATGGTTATTTGCAGTCGATGTACCTGAAATCTGTAACATATTTTTATTATTGACGTGAACATTTGCAGAATCAAATATTAAATATCTGCAAATCTATTTATATACAAAAACATGTTGCCTTAATATCACAAGCATAGTCGAAAGCTTGGATTTCTTTTAAAATGTCAGCGTTTTTAAATTTTAAATTAATTTCATGGTTGTTTTAAAGGTTAGGTTTTAAAAAATAAATCGTGTTAACTTGAGCGCTTTATGAGAAGAAAGTTAATTCTAGATTTAGTCGCTGTGAATTTTCAAATGCATCCACATTCGCTACGTGTGGCTCAATTTGTTACTCTTGAAGTGAAATGCAAAGAAAATCTGACAGATAATAAAGAAGAGGTAATTTATTTCTTGCAGGCAAATCGATTTATTATCTGAAATGGCATATTTAAAACAATTATCCTCATCTCGGTTGTCTCGCGAAGTCACGGCCCCAATTTTGAAATCATGATATTCAGAATATCAACTCTGGAGAAAAGACAGAATATTTTCACAAAATCGAATATCAGAATTCCAAAGTTTGAAATTACTTGGCAGGACCTCGCATGTGAGAAACTTCCAACATGATTCGGATAAAGAATTATGTTTAAAATTAGATGAAGTTAGCCAAGCGATACAGGCTCTGGGATGGAGAAACTCTGTTGTGTCGTTAAGGAGTTAATGATCATAGCTCTCCACAGCTTCCTCCCTTTCTTTGCTCTCTCACCTATGACCCACTTTTTGCAGTACTAGGACCGAATCGGTACTAGAAGGTAGATATTTGTATTGTATTTTATAGTACAACTTAGATAATTGGATTGGGTAGGGATGTTGGAAAATTTGTGACCATCCAAAGGCTCTGAATGTTTTGAAGAGTTACCGATTCCATTCAGTGCCATGAAAGCCAAATTTTCCATTTCCTTAGTAGAACATCGTCTATTCTTCTACTGGAAAATAAATGAACGAACCAAAGAATGAGGATCCTTGTATACAAGAATCATGTTAATAATAATAATAATAATAATAATAATAATAAATATTAGTCTAAAAGATTCAACAATTAAAATACAGATTAGAATGGCTGAAACATTTTGACAAACATACGAAGACGACACTTGTGGGAAAGAGTACACAATGTATAACACGCGCGCACACACACACACACACACACACACACACACACACATATGTATATATATATATATATATATATATATATATATATATATATATGTGAAAATATATAGAAAATAGGAAGGAACTGGTTAGGAAAAATAATCCAAAGTCCCTTAGTATTTTAGTTATTATTTTTAAAAATAGTGCTCGATACAAACGTAGAGCATAAATATAATTATTTATTTAAAAATATGATTCCAAATCGCGACATAAGAAGTCCCATGTTTCAAAACAAGAGCCGAAAACTTCAATATAATTATTTAAATTAAATTGAGTTAAAATAAACTCTGTTCCATCTTCAAGCGAAATTTTTTTGGAATAACGTGTTTCTGAAATTTACGTGTTTTAATTTCAGAAACACGTTATTTTAACTCAATTTAATTTAAATAATTATATTGAAGTTTTCGGCTCTTGTTTTGAAACATGGGACTTCTTATGTCGCGATTTGGAATCATATTTTTAAATAAATAATTATACATATATATATATATATATATATATATTATGAAATGGACTAAGTCCGAAAATGATTTTAATATATTTTCTGCTTATACGTTATTTCTATAGATAGAAATACAGTAACTACTCTTTTCATAATAAACAGTATTAACTACATTTATCGGCCTGAATGTCCGAGAAATTTCATAGAAAATATGTGTCCTCTAACAGGAATCGAACCTATATTCTACAGTGAACTGTCATATAGCCTCACGTGCTATAACATAAGAAGGAAGCGTCTTGTTAGCAAGGTCGAATTACTGCTTTTAAACTACAAATTTCCCATGACTTCTCTCGAACGACCATAGTTATTTGTAACTATTGTGTATATTAATATATATTGTTTAGCACATTGAACGTAGACATTCTGATCTGAAGCAAAAGTCGAACACCGATCCGTAATTTTATATGGCTACGATGTTAACTGTATAATAAATCTGGTATGAAACCAGATGTCCAGGGAAGTGTTTTCACAGTTACAGAAATAGAAAATATAACAGTTAAAGAAATACAGACTTGACTAAAAATATTTTCATGCATCCTATTTCGCAATTTTCTTAAAGGGTCAGGTGAATTTTGAATCACGATTCGAAATCATGAAAGAATAAAGAATTCTCAATTAAATCTGAAATTATTGAAATTATTGAAAGCTGAGATAATTAAATTGTGCTGTTTTCGTGCATTTAAAAATATTCTCAAATAATCAGGAGTATTGTCACCATATTTATTATAACGTTTCGGCTGTTGTATGCTCCGGCCTTCTTCAGGTGGTTGGAATGTCGAACTGAATCCTTTGTTTCGCTCACTGGGGTAGACTAAACCACCTGAAGAATGCCGGAGCATACAACGGGCGAAATGTTGTAATAAATATGGCGACAATGATGAGGACAATAGTCCGAATAATGTAAATAGTGTACATAATACCTCATCTCAGAAATATAGATAGATAATATCAAATAATATATAAAAATTACTGCTATTTGTAAATTTTCCTAAATCCTAAATTTGTTTATAATCGTTTTTCTCGTATTTTTGATCATCTGTAATATTGTAAAGGGATAAGTCAAATATGAACGCCCATTTGCACAGACAAGGGTTACTCGCTCGTTTTCCCGCTGAAAGTCTCAGCTGAACGAAATATAAATTATTAAATACACTATGGAATATAATATGCAATCCAGTTGATTATGGTGTTGGTGACTCTGATGTGAGACTGTCGTAAAGCAATTCGTATAATAAATGTCCTTATTTTTTTATTGGTTGGAGCCTATCGCCAATTCCGGTTCTCCAAATAAATGATGTGATGCTTAATAAGCGACCAGTAAAGCCATCGACTAACGTTATTGTGATTTATAGTCACTCATATGCGATGCATCATTAAAAGCTTAATGTACTTGAGATCCCATCGGCGTACCACACATGTACATTAACACTGGATACAGCATAGCACGTAATTGCGATACACACACACACACACACACACACTATCTCTCTCTCTCTCTTTCTCTCTCTCTCTCTCTCTCTAACACACATACACTTATCCATTTAACGATGCACCCACTATATGAAACTTCCCCGTCTATTTTTCTTAAGAACCTTTTCTCCTTTACTCGCCATTTTCCAACCACTGTCTCTTTCTATCTATATTTCTCTCCCAAAGGTTTTATTCAATTATTTCTCTTTATAAGTACGTCCACTTATAGCTGAATTCCTATACATATTTAAGTTTTATTTTATCCTTTCTTCCCTCAATATCTTCATCCCGTCATTCCTTCAATACCTACCTACTACCTTCCTTCATTCCTTTCTTCAATACCTACCTACCTACCTTAGTTCCTTCTATCATCCCTTCCGTCAATACCTACCTATCTACCTACATACCTTCCTTCCTAACTTACTTCAATACCAACCTATCTTCCTTCCTTCAATACCTACCTACCTATTTGCCTACCTACCTACCTACTTACCTACCTTCATTCTTTCCTTCAATACCTACCTACCTTCCTTCCTTCCTTCCTTCCTTCATTCCGTCCTTCAATACCTACCTACCTACCTACCTACCTTCATTACGTCCTTCAATACCTACCTATTACTGCAAATTATTTCTTCTTCATTCCGTCCTTCAATACCTACCTACCTACCTACCTATCTACCTTCCTTCCTTCCTTCCTTTCTTCTTTCCTTCAATACCTACCTGCCTTCTTTCCTTCAATACCAACATACATTTCTACATTCAATACTGACCTACGTACCTACCTACCTAACTACCTACCTTCAATACCTACCTACTGATCTTCCTTCCTTCCATCCTTCCTTCTTCAATACCTACCTACCTTCCTTCATTCAATACCAACCTTCCTTCCATCTTTCAATACCTACCTAACTACCAAAACGACCTTCATTCCTTCCTTCCATCCTTCATTCCGTCCTTCAATTCCTACCTACCTACGTACCTTCCTTCCTTCCATCAATACCTACCTACGTACATCTCTTTCTTCCTTCCTTCAATACCTACCGACCTACAACCTACCTACCTTCCTTCCTTCAATAACTACTTCTTTCTTTCTTTCTTTACTTCCTTCCTTCTTTCCTTCCTTCCTTCCTTCCTTCATTCTTTCAATACCTACCTACGTACATCTCTTTCTTCCTTCCTTCCTTCCTTCAATACGTACCGATCTACCAACCTACCTTACTTCCTTCCTTCCATACCTTCCTACCTTCCTTCAATACCTACCCACCTACCCTCAATACCTATCTATCTTCCTTCCATACGTCCATCCTTTAATACCCACCTACCTACCTAACTTCCTTCCTTCAATACCAACCTGCCTTCCTTCCTTCAATACCTACCTACCTACTTACCTACCTACCTTCCGTCCTTCAATACCTACTTCTTTCCTTCCTTCAATACCTACCTACCTTACTTCCTTTCTTCAATACCAACCTACCTTCCTTCAATACCTACCTACCAATCTACATACCTACCTTCTTTCCTTCAAGATCTACCTACCTTCCTGCCTTCGTTCAATACCTATCTATCTATCTACCTACCTTCAATACCGATCTTCCTTCCTTCTTCAATACCAACTTATCTTCCTTCCGTCCATCCCTCCTCCCTTCAATACCTACCTACCTATCTACCTATTTTCCTTCCTTCATTCCGCCCTTCAAAACCTACCTTCTTTCTTTCCTTCCTTCAATACCTACCTACCTTCCTTCCTTTCTTCAATACCAACCTACCTTCCTTTCTTCAATACCTACATACCATCCTTCCTCATTTCGTCCTTCAATACCTATCTATCTACCTACCTACATTTTTCCTTCAAGACCTACCTACCTTCCTTCGTTCAATATCTATCTACCTATATATCTTCAATACCGACCTACTGATCTTCTTTCCTTCTTCAATACCAACATCTTCCTTCCATCTACCCTTACTTTCCTTTCTTCAATACCCACCTACCTTCTTTCCTTCAATACGTACATACGTACGTACCTATCTATCTAGCTACCTTCCTTCCTTCTTTCCTTCCTCATTCCGTCCTTCAATACCTATCTTTTTTCCTTCAAGACCTACCTACCTACCTAAATACCTAACTACGTACCTACCTTCCTTCCTTCGTTCAATACCTATCTACATACCTACCTACTTTCCTTCCTCATTCCGTCCTTCAATACCTATCCATCTACCTACCTACCTTCTTTCCTACAAGACCTACCTTCCTTCCTACCTACCTACCTACCTACCTACCTTCCTTCCTTCCTTCCTTCCTTCGTTCAATACCTATCTCTCTACCTACCTATCTACAATACCTTCCTAACGATCTTCCTTCCTTCTTCAGTACCTACTTATCTTCCTTCCGTCCATCCTTCCTTCCTTCAATACCTACCTACCTTTCTTCCTTCCTTCAATACCAATCTACATTCCTTCCTTCCATACCTACCTACCTACATACCTACCTCCTACACACCTTCCTTCCATCCTTCATTCCGTCCTTCAATACCTACCTACCTACCTTCATTCCTTCCTTCATTCCGTCATTAAATGCCTACCTACCTACCTACCTTCAATGCTTACCTACCTATCTACCTGCCTTCCTTCCTTCAATACCTTTTTACCTACCAACCTACCTTTCTTCCTTCCATACTTCCTTCCTTCATTACCAACCTACCTACCTTCTTCCTTCTTTCAATGCCTACCTACCTGCCTTCCATACGTCCTTCCTTTAATACCCACCTACCTACTTACCTTTCTTCCTTCCCTCCTTCCTTCCTTCAATACCTACTTACCTTCCTTCCTTCAATACCTACCTACCTAACTTCCGTTAATACCTACCTACCTACCTACCTACCTACCTACCTACCTTCGGTACCTACCTACTTACTTACGTTCTTTTGTTCCTTCAATACCTACCTACCTTCCTCCCTTCTTTCATTTATTCCTTTCTTCCTTCCTTCAATACCTAACTCTCTTCAATATCTTCAATACTTTCCTTCCTATCTACTTTCCTTCCATACATTCCTTCGCTCCCCCTTCAATACTTACCTGCCTTTCAATACCTTCCTTCCTTCAATAGGTAACTCTTTTTTATATCTTCAATACCTACCTTATTTCCTTCAATAATTTAAATACCTACCTACTTTCCTTTCTTCCTGCAATACTTCAGTACCTTCCTTCCTTCCTGTTTTACGCACTTTCCTCTTCTTTTCTCTTTCTCATTATCATTCGGACCCACAGAATTATTCCTATGCATGTTTTTCTATAATTTTTCTCTCTCTCTCTCCCTCTCTCTTTCGTAAAAAGTACTCGCTTAATAACACTTTCTCTCTCTTCCCTCTCTTTCTTATACCCACCAATTTCCACGCACATTTTTCTTTCTCTTCCCTACAAGATCACCTTCGACATCATGTATTTCTCACTCTCTCATACGAAATTCTCTCTTGCGACGTTCCTTTTAACGCCCTCCTAATGACACTCCCATAACTAGCAACGTCTTTTCCGTCTCTTCCTCTCCATCGCAAAGCAAATAATCTCTACCAAACCTCTACCCAGAAGAGAAAGAATTATGCACATCATTTACAATCAGGAGGGGTAACCGCCATCTCGGAATGAACAACCGACACTGTGCTTTTCCAATTATATCAACCACAAGAATATATCACGTGGTTCCATTCTCAAATGAAATCAATGCAGGTCGCTGAAAAAAATATTCTTTTCTTCATTCGACGACCCATGAATGTGTCTTTGTTGCATACTTGACCTAATCACCAATATACCCGCATGAAAAGAAAAAAGAAGAAAATATACACTAGACAACAATGGAGACACAAATACATTCACAAAGGAGGTACAATAAAATCCCGCCAAACAGACGTTAATGTAATCAACATTTAGTTAAAAAGAATTAGAAGTAAAATGCATAAAGATATTTTATCATCGCAATAAGAATGGCAAAGAAATGAGGAAATAGAAAAAGAAAAAAATATTTCGAGTTTTGAATCAAGAAAGAAGGAAAGTAAAAATAAGAAAGTGATAGAAAGAAAGAAAGAAAGAAAGACAAAGTGAAAGAATGAAAAGAGAAATAAAAGACAGAAAGAATGAAAACGTTCATGTGAAAAATTTGAAAAAAAAAACAAAAGGAAAAGGAGAAACAGGAAAGAAAGAAACATTAACAAAGTGAATGTAAACGGAAAAGAAAATGAGAGAATGTAAGAGAATAAAAGAATGAAAAAAGAATGAAAAAATGAAAAGGGATTGAAAGAATTAAAAGAGAAAGAAAGAATGAAAAGGGAATGAAAGAAGGAAAAGCGAATGAAGGAATGAAAAGAAAATGAAAAAATGAAAAGAGAATGAAAGAAGAAAAATAGAAAGAAAGGATGAAAAGGGAATGAAAGAATCAAAGGAGAATGAAACAATGAAAAGGGAAAGAATGAATGAAAAGGAAATGGCAGAAAATCCGAAAAATGAAATAAAAAAGAAGAAAGAAATGTGTTATAAAGAATGAGAAATAACATTGAAAGAAAGAAAGTCAAAGAGTTTAGAAGAAAGAAAAGCAGAACAGAAGGAAGGGAAAAAGGAGAAAGAGAATGAGAAAGAAATTATGAAAGAATGAATGAAAGAGAAAAAGAGGGAGACAATACGTAAAAAGAGAAGGAAAGAAAGAAAGACTGAGAAACGAAAACGAAGAAGGATGGAATGAAAGAAAAAATGAAAGAAAAAGAAAGATCAATGGATTTATGAGATGAAGAATAAAAATATTGGAAAGAATAAACTCGAATGATTTTTATGAAAGGAGAAGGAAAATAAGACACATATTGAGACAAAAAAACAGGAAATGAAGAAATGGAAGAGAAAGGCAAGAATGAAAAAGTACGATGATTAGCTGAGAGAAAGAAGTCATTGATGGAAAAATAAAGAATAAAAAAATGAAAGACAAAGAAAAGATAAGGAAGTAAAAAGAAAACGAAAAGAAATAAAGACATTACAAATTTTGCGATCAGACAGAACAGGAAGTAACGACTTGAGGGAACGTGGAAGAATCTAGTTTTCTTTTCGCGCCATCTGAACCGAACAAAATTGAATTGATATAATAATCCACGTTAAAAGATCTGGATAGAAGAATGTCCAAGAAGCACTTCCGATATTTCCTTACTGATCAGCTTAATCTTATTTAATTCATCTTCATGCAGCTACACTTTCCGGTTTCTTATCTGTCGTCTCTTATAGACTTCGTGTCTTGAGGCCAGACCATACTAAAGCCCAATTCGTTGTCTTCGCGTGATACTTCTACAGAAGAACGGCATTTCAAATGGCTGCCGTCTCAGGCATCAACGATGACTTATTTGCCTAACGCCAGACAAATGTTCTATAAAATTGAAACTTTATTCTTTATTATATTGTAATTTCATAAATGAAGCGAAATTTTTACCCGTAAACAATCAGGTTTCAATCGGTGCACCATGATGAAAAATCCAAGCCTAAAAATAGACATTCAAAACCATGGTCTTATTTTAGGCAAAACAATGGCCCCCTACAAGCAGTGGTTAATATGTTTTTATAGGTAGGCTGATACCGAACATCTTGAGCGGGTGGTTAAAATGTAATTCATCTTGGCACGGGTGATGTGGCTCTTATAAAATACCTTCCAATTACATTTTAAAGGGAAATATAACAACATACTCTGCCAGATTTAGAACTCGTAGTGGTGAGGAATTGAAGAATCGGAGAGCCGAGTTCGAATTCCAGTCAAATCCATTACATTCAGTTACGTGCTAATACCCTTGGAAACGTTATGGATCTTCTCATTCCCCCCCAGCTATGGATAAATAGTAGAACAGACCGAGTTTTATAGCCTTGGATGGCAACTGGTCTACCGCAGAAAGAAATGGCAACCTGCTGCGGGAAAAATCTGCCTTGTCAGTCATTTATCTAAAGATGCATGATCGCCTAAGCGTGTATCCCGCATGGCACATAACTGACTAACTAGCGGTGCCATATGTAGGCTTTGTGGTGTTGCCATAATTAGAACGACTAAAAATGCTAAATTCTATTGTGGCGATTAACTATCAGCCGTGATTCTAAGGGAGAAATTTTACCAACTGTTAACAAAGCAATACGAGACCAAGAATTTGTTGTGCGACAGATGAGGAGAGTTTGTCGTCAATAGTGCATCAGTGACACTCGTTGCCAAATCCTTTAATCGAGGGAAAGGGTGAATGTAAGCCAACAAATGCAACATCAACTTCTTGTTGCACATGATGTTGCACCTCTACAGATCATTACGTAAGCTAAACATTGTCGATGATGTGTCTTCAATGGATGCCGAAACAGAAATTGTATCGGAAGGAATTAGCTTTGTTTGGTGTATTTTTATTCTGAATAACGTGCTCAGCAGGCTCCGTACGCGTCTCCATCCCACGTGGTATGGAAATGACATGCCTTTTTGATGACAGTAAGGTGAACCAGAAAACATTTCGTCATTTAAGATGAAGATACCTTGTTGGCGTCCTAGGTATGATGATAAACTACATCCGCATCATCGGTTAGACGATAAACTACATCTGACAGCAAAGCCTCTGATCAGGAGGTTTTGAGGAGCGTGGAATCACCTCTTAATTGCTGCTGTTCTCAGTTAGGGTCCCAACTATGAGCAAATAGTTAACCCCAAAATGGGCACAAAACACTATGAAAGTATAAAAATAGCTTTTAATACCAGCAATACATTTTTGAAAACATTATTAGCAGCAACGATTTTTTGAAGAAAAATTTTTTACCAGCAATACATTTTTACCAGAAATACATTTTTACCAGAAATACATTTTTGAAAAAAAAGAAAATATTATCAGCAATAGATTTTTGAAAAAAAATATATTAACAGAAATCCATTTTGGGGAAATATATTACCAGCAATAAAAATCTTGTCGGCATTAAATGACCCATTTAGGTGTTGATATGCCGTAAAACAAAACAAGCAAACGAAAAGGTACACAACTTGACATTAAAATTTACCTTCTATAACAATATCATCTTTCATCCGAACAATGTGAACTTCCACAATACCTATAGTAATATATAGGAATGAATTACCGTGACTTCTGTTTTACCCAGCGTTCACCCATGTAAGTATTGATCACGCTCAACTTCGCTGGTCGTGTTTCACCGTGATATAAAGCAGAGGTTATTTATATTATTTACAATCAGACTATTGTTCTAATCTTCCTTACACCGATTCAGCCGTTGAAATTTCAGGAATTTTTCAGGTATCTGTAATATCGAAGTAAATCCTTTAAAATACAGGAGTCTGGTCCAGCCGGCCCAAGGATCAGATTCAGAATTACTGTCACCAAATTCATCAACCAACATAAATAATGATAACTCGTAGAGATTTTGTAGTAACTATAATTGATCAGGTTAGACCTTTTGTGAGGATGCACGGATGACCAACACCTTATTAGTTAGGTGATAGTAGTTTGTGGCATTTCGGTGTATGGCACGAATATTTTACCAACATCAATAGCCAAAGTTTAAAAATCTATAGACGGCATGAGAGAACTATTTCTTCTTTTTTCAAAGCACAATATTAAATCAAATCGAACGATTATCAGGAAATAAGTTGCGCTGTGAAATGAAAAATTTGCGAGAATCACTGAAACATTTGAAGTGTTCGAATTCGGCAAATTAAAGCTTTCAAATTGAATAACATTTCTGTTTGTTCTCATATTTATTCTTGTCTCTGTTTTTTATTTCTTTCTTTAAAGGAATGCATTCGTGGAATATTATCATCAACTTGAAATGATGCAAATTTCTTACATATTATTTTTTCGGATTAATATTTTCGTTTTTATTTGTATAGCAATCTCATTTTCAGCCATATTTTATTTTTACAGTCCTTAAAGTAACTTAATTATTAATTATTATTACATTTTTCTTTAAATGATTATCTTCAGCTTTGTTGATATTGGCATAAAGTTTCGGTGGATATATTCTTCCGCTTTCATTTAGCGACTATCGAAGAGTCAAACCAAGGTGTGCTGTGATAGTGTAATTTTTATCGCTACTGAAAGGGGAATCAGCAAATGTTGTTCAAATTGTGACCGAGTCTGTGGTATTCTCTTTCATACTAACGACCTTGGAGAAAGTAAGAATCAACTTCTACTTCTAGGTTTTTTTTCGATACAACCGAGAGGGGGCCATGTAGTTTGGGCAGCACACAGCCTTCTTATATCATGCGTGCATCCGAGGGTAATGACTCCAGTTTTGCCACTAAAGGATTGAATTTTGACAAAACAGGATGCTACTTTATCTTGTGAGATAAACGGATGCCTACTGTAAAGGATAAGGGTAGAGCCAGTAATCACTCTATATCTTATATAAGGAAAATGGCATTAACAAAGCCATTAAAAAATCCAAATATTGGGTAACATCAACATAAATTTATAGTTCTTTCCTATACGGTGGAGTCATGGATAGCAGCCCGGATTGAGAAATCGGAGAGCCGAGTTCAAATTCTAGTCAAATCCATTAAATTCACTTACGTGCTAATACCCTTGAGAAAAGTATAAATCCTCTTCTCCCCCACCTAAGCTATGGGTAAATAGCAGGACAGACCGGGTTCTATAGCCTTGGATGGAAACTGGTCCCGTCAGTCATGTATCGAAAGATACACGATCGTCGAAGCATAACTGTGTAATTGCAAATTATTTTTTTTCAGAAAATGCTATGGAGTTTTCCCTCGTTTTCCAATTAGTAGTTCTAATGTTTGGTCATTCCAAATTCTGATGTTGTTTGATGTGATAATCCATGTCTTAAATATTGTCTACATCTACTTACCGCTTTACTGAATTCTTGACCATTTCTCTGGGACTTGAGAATGATTATTAATTTGTTAACAATCTTTTAATCACGCTATTTCAGATTCTCATAATGTAAGTGTGTATTAATCTACATTTCGCAATATCGTTTTGCTCAGCCATCTTACAAATATTTAGTGTCTATCCCATGAAATCTGTGGCCAGAAATATTGCTGATTTATCTCTCATTGACGACGAAAAGATCAGACCTAAGGAGCCTGGAAGTCATATGAGATCAGTGATAGCCAAGTGTCTACAGCGTTTGACCCTTGCTCTTCTGGAATATAGTTGGAAGCATAGAAAAATAAGACATGTCATTAAAAATCCATTAACATGCCATATCGTTAGGATGTGAATAATAAAAAAGCCAACGACATTAAATTGTAAGCTGATCTAAGCGGGGAAATTTCCAACCGTTTAGGACATCAAACGCAGGTCACTGATGAACAATGGAATAAGTAAAGGAAAATGAATCGGAAAATGACCGCAGAATAAAACGGGAGAAAACAATTATTGATTATAGAATTATGAATCAAGTTTGGAGGGATAAAAGAATTCATCCTAGAAGTGTGTGAGGCTACGTGAAAACCGAAGTGCTTTGAATCTTTGAAAAAGCCTCAGAAAACGATGAAACAAAGGGAGATTTTCAAATCAATAAGAAATACTTAAAGCGTAGGTTTAAAGAAAATAGAAGCAGAGAAAACAATTTTGATGCATGAAAAAAAGCACAAGTTCGAAAAGATGGGAAAATTATTATCAGTAAGACTACGACATTAAAACAGGATGAGAAAAAAAAGAAATTGTTTAGGATTAACCATAACGAGACGAAACTAAAAGAATAGACATATCAGAATAACTGAAAACATTGTCTCTTTTCTTTCCCGCTCTTTCTATCTCTCTTTATACATACATACATACATATATATATATATATATATATATATATATATATATATATATAATCATCCATATATATATATATATATTGTGTATATTTAGGCAGCAATTTTTCATTGATGCATGTTTCATTAAATAATATAAACAAGTTTTGTCTATTTATTTTAAGTAAATTCCTTTCATTTTGTCTGATAAGCTTAATAACATTATCATTAAAATCATTAAATATATATATATATATATATATATATATATATATGAAGAAACATAGTTTTAAGGTGTGGTATATTTATGGGATAAAGTGCCCAATATTAGAGTGTATGTAAATATAAATAAAAAAGTGAACATTGAAGTCAACACTCAGAGGCGACAGGCTGTTTCATGCTAGATGCAATCGTCAGGCTGCCTGACGATTGCGCCCAGCATAAAACAGTCTGTCGCCTCTGAGTGTCGATTTCAATGTTCAATATATATATATATATATATATATATATATATATATATATATATACAAACACAGAGAGGATGCGATGGATAAATTGTCGTCTAAATTATGCAAAAACGAATATAACATTAAAATCTCATTTTAGCAGATATAGTTACCAGAATTGCGCAAGATTATCTTGAAATACTAAAGAATAAATTTATTTAATAAAAGTCGCCATAGGTTTCAACCACGGTCTCCGGACGACTTCGGAATCGCCTAGAATTCTTCTGGGCGGTCTTCTCGTCTAAGTTGGTTAATGCTGCCATAATAGTTGCCTTCAGTTTATCTTTGGTGTTATAAGTAGATTTCTTGGTCTCTCGCTCAACTGCACCCCACACATAATAATCAAGGTGGTGGTGCAGTCTGGGGAGGCAGATAGGCAGATGTAAGAGGTGACGTGGTCGCAGCCATGACAGGGTTCTCCCTCTTGTGTGGCATTCTGCAGAGTCCTGTTTCCAGGCGTAAGGTCACTCGACTCAGCACATCACTGCTTCCTCAAGGCAATTGATTTCTCCGTGTTGAGTCTGAGTCTCTCATCAAGAAATTCGGGACTTCTTTTCTTAGTAGAACGACCAGAATGAGTTTTCCGAGCTGCAGTACCTTCGTAATCGTGATCATATTAATCGAACTAATTCCGTAATCTCTGCACTGGTTGACACCCAAATTAACCCAAATGTTCGTACTGGAGATTTCGGCGCGAATATCCAAGTAGTACAGCATTTCTGACAGAGTGAATTGCATCATGGTGCTCTTTCTCTCACAGACGGTACCCAACTGACCCTACTATACTGTGCTGTCGACAAAATCAAAAACAAAGAACGCGCATGCGCTAAATTAAAAATATAAAATGGCGACAATTCACTCATAGCACCATCTATCTATCTATCTATCTATCTATCTATCTATCTATCTATCTATCTATCTATCTATCTATGTGTGTGTGTATGTGTGTGTGTGTAACTTACCCGCTACTCATTTATTATCGCCGTGAAAAGTAAAATTGTAAGGACATTTTTCAAATCGTTGAGAATATATTTTGCTTAATTATCGAAATTATCTAAAATTTTTTCAATAAAAATAAACTAGAATTACGAGTCGAATATGTAAAAACAAATAAAAGATATAACAGAAAAATATTAAAAGCAAAAATACTGAAGAACAAGGTTGCAACTGCAGAATTCCAGCTTTGTGTCCTCTAGGTTGAAATTGGCAGATAAGTAATGTGATATATCAAGCAACAGTGAAAATTAAGAAAGGTAAAGACAGTATATATAGAGAAAGATCTTTTAAACAGAGATATTATAATCATAAAGCCGCATATTGGAAACCTAAAAGAAAAATATAGCTTATAGCAATCAAATAAAACAGACTTAAGAATGCTGTTACAAAAGGCAAATTAACCCTAGCAATGTTGAAGGGACCTAAGAATTTGCGAAACAAAAGATCAACAATAATGGCTAAATGTAAATATGAACGAAAATTAATACTAACACATGGGAAGCGGGAATTGAAAATTAAATAAGACCGACCAGATTATAAAAACAAAAATGATAATTTCTGTTTGGATTTCTCGGATTACTTACACTATTTACTATTAAGACAAGTGTCCTCATATTTTTTTATTGTTATCAAAACGTTTCAAGTGTTGTGTCATCCAGTCTTCATCAAGTGTATGTTGATTCAGGTAACCAACACAGAATTCCGCTGTTCAGCTGTCAGTTCGCGTTACTTTAACGTGCATATTTGGGAGGTTAAGGTTTGATAAATATCTAAATGTTAAAACAATCTACGAAGAAATTAATTTGAAATTCGGTGGAGTTTTGGGTATTTTCTATGAAACAATCGATTGGAAAAATCCATAGACAGAACATTGAAAGAGCAATCCATTTTATATTTAGTATTTTTTTTTCACTAAAACTTTTATCTTATAGCTTGTTAGGTTGACATCTATTCGTTTGATTTTTGTTCATTAAGTAAACTCGTGATTGTTTTTGATTTTTGTTCATTAAGTAAACTCGTGATTGCTTTTATGTACCCAATTATCAACGGTTATTCCCATTTAAATAATTTTATTCTCCACACTGGGGTAGTATCTTTCAATCTCAATTAAAATACCAATCTAAACTTTCCCTTCGTGCTATTTAAAATTCACTTCCAATTGGAGAACATTAGAGGAGATATTTGGAAGCTGAACCCTTTATTCAATTTACTGTGGTAGACAGTTCTCGTTTCTCTTGGATATCTCATCTAGTTGTATTTTTAGTACTGCTCAACCCTGTTTTTACTGGGTCCAAGTACCATACTGATCGGCTCAGACATTGAAATCACGAAAGCCTTCGTTCCTGAATTTACTGAGATAGTAATTGTGACGGAAGCATTGTGTTAACAACAAGTATGAATACAATAGTACGCATGTAAATAGTGTAAATGATGAAAAAAAAAATCATATATGAATATTTTCAGACCAGCCGAAAGGTTCCAAAGGTGAAACTTCAGTAGCGGGTGAGATATATATATATATGTTTTTAAAGAGAAACGTTTTAGAATTTCTCTACAGATTGTGCATTGAGCACTTTTTTTTTTTACTATCGGTAAGAACTGGTTATATTCGTAGTATGTACTTCTTCTTTGTGGCACTCACACACACATTGTTACGCCCGGGGTTTCGTTGGGACTACGATAGCCGGGAAGCAACGAGAAAAATAAAAAACAAAACAAAACAAAAAACAAAAAAACAAAAAAAAACGTGAGTATCCCAGGGTTCAATGTTAGATTGATAGAAGGAACGATGGAAGGGGAATTCTGCAATTCCGAACATTGGTGAACGCAGTGAGAAAACGAACAATATGCAGACACAGAACGACAGAAGACAAAACGTGAACATATAATAAAAATACTTTAATTATAAAATATACAGTGTATTAAATTAAAGAAAATAAAACTAAACTAAATAGTAAAAAGCATAAGGGGGTCAATTGGTCGATGAAACATATATCAATGCGACGAAATACAGAGAAAAATAGTGACAGCAGATTATAGAATATATATATAAACATGTAAAGACTTACAAATTGTAGGATCGATTGTTTAACCGGATACAAAAAAAATCAATAATCTGCATATTCAAAGAAATAAAATGACAACTGTTATTCTCATATCTCGTCGCGAATATGTAAGGTATTTAAAATATACTTGTAAAATCTAAGGTGTGGTACAATTATTGGTCTAATGTAACGACATACATATATGTATACAGTAAATTGAATTTGTTCAGTTACCTTCTGAATATCTGTAGTTTATGTTGCGTGTAATCACATCCATTGGGAATGAGATGGAGGCATGTCATAGATGTCATCTTCGTTAATTACCTTGGTCGATCAATTATTAGCGAAATAGAATAAAACATGTGTACACATGAATACATAAACGTGATAAACATGTAAGATTTTATTGAAAAATGAAAACAAAATCTTGTCATTTCTAATATTCCTTGCCTTCATAATAATTATGCAGTCATACTTATTTCATATATAAATTTCATGCCCCATGGCAGATTATATTCCCTCATGTTCCAAAAGAATCTAATTCCGGTATTCGTTATACAACAAATAATTTATCCCGTATACTAACATGTCAATTTTCAGTGATAATGACATCCGTATTCATAAGGATCAATAAGGATAGTCAGGTTTTCATTTGTAGAGAGATTTTAGGGGAATAATTGCCGTAATACTTGGAAGAGCCTGGAAACTCACGGGAAGAATTTCAGTAGAATAACTGAAAATTCATTCGCACGAAGATATTGTAAAAGATAGGAATTAACATAAAACACACCAATTGGAAATTGATCTGAATAAAGTGGATATAAGAACTAGTTAAAATGATAAAGTTATGTCTGCATATATATATATATATATATATATATATATATATATATATATATATTGATTATCGCACAAACTTTCATAACTGAATCAATAAGCTGTCAGATCCTCATACGTCGAAACCGACGGGAGAGTTCATTATCATTATTATATATATATATATATATATATATATATATATATATATATATATATGTGTGTGTGTGTGTGTGTGTGTGCTACTCCTGATACCGTCTAGGATCAGAATTTGAAATTTTCCCGCGTTTCCTGACGTCAACGACGAACAGCTTTTTCAAGTCAGTTGCGGCCTGATTTTCAAGCTAGAAGGTCAACTCATTTATTCCGTGCCCCTAACCCATACGCGGGCCGGAATATCTTATGCTTAACTAACCAAAACTTCAACATGTCGATATTACACTTTTCCAAGACTTATCCTCGTCTTGATGCAAACAGCATGTTGAACCTTTCTCCGTTTTCAGCTAGAAAATGTAGAGACTACGACACGGTCGTCAATATATTTTTCCAAGACCAACTCCTCGTCTTGATGCGACCAACTTGTTCGAACTTTTCCTCTTTTACTACCAGAGTTCTACGACACTGTCGTCACCACACATTTCCAAGACCGATTCCTCGTCTTGATGCGAATAACTTTCGAACTTTCCTCTGTTCATACCAGAGTTCTACAACACGGTCGTTTGAAACTCCTAACCTTTACGAACCAGTTCCTAAAAAGATAACATTACACACACATTATTAAACCTCGCAGTGAGTACTTTTCCTATTTGTGTACGCATACACCTTTCGTACAAAAAGACATTATGCCAGAACTTTCATTCTGAAGGAACTTTTCCTGCCTTAGCCATCTTGGTTTTCTGTTTTGGCGCGGAACTTTAATATTCTCTTAGTCTCTACATATTACTAACTGCCTACAGGCAAAAAAAAAAAAAAACAGACCTAACCTTTTCTGATAGTCTCCACGGTCGAGACTAGATTATTTGTTATTAAAATAAAATTTCATATATGTTTTCAACCAGACTCGTTTTGTCGTTTCCTCCTGTCTATCTACATTGTATTATTTTTATGCACTTGTTGAATGACCCATTTTCCTCACTAAGATCACTCATTTAATATTTTTACTTTGTTTGTGGATTCGGTAGTCATAAGTAGTGTCTGGCACAAGGCCACCTTTTAATAAACCAGCCTGCAACATATATATATATATATATATATATATATATATATGCATGTATATATATATATATATATATATATATATATATATATATATATACATCTCTTCAAAAGGTTTTTTATCTCAATATATATATATATATATATATATATATATATATATACATCTCTTCAAAAGGTTTTTATCTCTCAATATATATATATATATATATATATATATATATATATATTGAGAGATAATAAAAACGTTTTGAAGAGATGTGCACTCTTAATAATTAAAAATTATATTCCTTTGAAGATAGAATAAAGTAAAAAATGTTAAGGTTTTGAAATGAAAACGAATCCGAAGGCTTGAAGGTGAAGGCAATTTTAAGAGTTTCACTTCTCAAGTGAATTGAATGTTGACGAAATGAGAGTGAAACAGAAAAATACCATTACTCAGGATGACATTTGGGATTGGTAAATGTGCTTTGTTGGAAAGGAAGAACGGAATAAAGATGGTTAGCACAGGGATAGAGCTCTCCGATGGAAAATCTATTAAGGAGATAGATGGTAGCGGTTATAAATACCGGAGAGTTCTACAGATGGACAAGATCCCCGAGGACCGGACGAAATCACGGAAACGCGACAAGTATATTCGGTGTATAGAAAAGCTTTTACAAGGGGATTGGTGGAAATTCGGTTTTAGACATCAATGCTTGAGCATTCGGAGTCATAAGTTATGGCCCAGGCATTGTTGAATGGGAAAAAAAGGACACGAAGTGGTGCTAATATCAATGGATCAATATGTCTAATCTACCCTGAACAGATTGTAGAATCCGTTTAATAGGGGTAGAAGTAACATCAGAATGGAAGTCCTTACATGGGTACTTACAGAATAGACAGGAGTTGCACTGAATGAAAAAGTCATTGTGGAGATATATGGGTTAGAAGATAACATTTAGGGAAGAAACTCGATGCATGAAAGAAAAAAAATCCTCGTTCAAATCATTTGAAAATTTGATATGGCGTTTCCGGAATAATGGAGTTCGCTCAGAAACGGATTCTCAAAGAAGGAAACTGAAGTAGTGATCTGTGCAAAGAATTTTTTTTTGATTTGTACGGATGCCTCAATATGCCGTTAATATAACGTAGATTGCAAGCAATAACAGATAGAGATCTTCGTAAGCCTGATACGTCTCGGTATGGTGGCGTGGATATTTTGGCACTTTTGGCCTAAATGTTTTATTTCAATTAGCATTTAATGCGAGTAAATAGCTATGCATCCATTTTAATGGTCATCTGCTATTGGGGACGTACAAGCAGCAATTTAACATCGTTTAATTTTTTTATCAGCTAACAGGTCATTCAAACAACCCCAAACCCCAATTTTTCTTGAGGACAATCGTATTTTTTTCCCTAAAATCTTAGATATTACAACATTCTGGCTAAAAATATATAAAATTGAACCTCAGAAAAATGAATGACACATTCAGTCCCCGGTAATGAACTCTTCATAAGAATTGAAGAATTTTCGGAAAAAATCCACTTGTGAAATCAAGCATTATAAAACTGGAATTTCTGACAATAGAAACCATTTTTATTCGGTCTTCTACTGATTGCCAACCATTTCTGCTGTTCATTTATTTCGTTTGAATTTTTTTCATCCACGTTCGGGACTAATGGCGACTAGATTTTAAGAAAAAGTATAAACTTCTCTACACAGAGGATAATTAAAGTATTTGAATGCAATTTTATTGCTGAAGACTGACCAGTCTTTCGGAGGAATAACTTCGATTTTAAACATACTACATAAATCGATATTCAATTATATCGATATTTGATCGTTTCGTTTTGATCTCAAAATGTCGCATTCGCTTTTTGGTTGTTGAAAAATATCTTTTACAGTATATTTAAAAACGTAATTACAAGAGAAAACTTTCGATCGTAATTGATTCCCTGTTTTTGGTGGACTGAAAGAAAAAGTTGATAAATATAAAGGAAAATATATTTACATTAAAAAACTAAAATTGTGCTGTTTTAAAATCAATTTTGGGTCGAAAATAAAGAAAATAATTTACATTTTTCCGTGATAAAAAGAAGGACATTAAAAAACAATGATGTAAATGGCATAATTAGTCGATTTATGAAAGATTCGTACTTATGAGAGTGGGCTAAAAAGGTTCATAGGCTGACTATAAAGGATTGATGCTAGAATTGTGAAATCTTACATGTGTTAATCTCAACTCTTCTTATTAATATCTGCATTTCCAGATGAGAAGGCACGGTGGAGTAATGGATAGTGGATTGAGGAATCGGAGAGTCGAGTTCGAATTCCAGTCGAATCCATTACATTCACTTACGTACTAATACCCTTGGGAAAAGTAGGAATTCTCTTCTCTCTCCCGCTATGGTCTAAGGAGAAGGACAACTCTGAATTCAAACCCGGAGTGGATTGACTATAAATCAAATAGTCAATGCTAGTGGCATATCCCGTGAGAGAGTTTAGAATATTCTGCACAATGAACTTGGCATGATAAAGGCTTCTGTTCGGTGTTCTGGCACTTGATTAAAAGCGAACCAGACTGATCGCATCAGGAAAAATCTGTTTGTGGCAGATTCACTTGATTTCATTCAAAGTTTCTTAACACTAAATGACTATTAGGTTCATCATTATTAATCAGAGACAAATGCAGTGGAAACACCCCTAGTCACCTGCTCCAAATAAGGTCAAAGTCATTTCATATGCAGGAAAGGTGATATCCTCAGTTTTTGGGGATGCAAAAGCATTGTGTTTATTGACTATCTTCAAAAGGGCCACACAATCAATGGAGAGTACCATGCCAACATACAGAGGCAGTTATGAAAGGCTATCAGGATCAAATGCTCAGGAAAACCAAGAACAATGTTCCAGCACACAAGGCCTTGATTTCAATGGCTGCTCTCGTGCTTTTGAACTGATTCTCCTGATTTGACTATCATCTGTTCCCCAACATGAAAAACACTGTGCTGGGAACTAGTATTGCAGTGCAGTGACGATGACGTCATATCTGCGGTTGATGATTTTTGGACCAACAGGATGAAAGGTTCGTCACCATTGGGATCCAACTATTGCAACACCGAAGGTAAGAAGTGTGTGGACTGCAAGGGGGTGGGGCGGACTATGTTGAAAAATAAACCGCATTCGGTCACATTCCATGAGAGAATTTTGGTCAGCCTATGAACTTTTTCAACCTTGGATCGAAAAAGAAAGAATTAAAAAAAAATTCCTGTTTCATTTTTCGAACACGTTTGTTTTCATTTATGTGAACAAAATTAGCTTCTATGCAGCAGCTTATTTAATTGATGCTTTTAGTTTACTGAACGCCAAGAATCTTGACGCATATCACAGATCAACCCATACGGAACAATTTCTTTGTTTACTTTAATTTAAAAAGAAAATGAAGTATAATTCTTTTCTCGACTAATACATCACATGGACTAAAACAGATGTTTTTATGCTTGTTATTATTATTATTATTCCTTAAGGACAATTTGGCAGAGTAATGAAAAAAACAAACAAAAAAAAACAATAAAAGAAATACATTTCATTGGCGAAATACGTTTTATCTTTTTAAATTTGCGGTGATTTTTTATTTTAAAATTTGTAATATATTAAAAATCTAAAATGTCGCTGATGAATTCTTTTGAATATTTTCATTCTTATTAAAGAAAATTTCCTTTTTTTTCGCAGAAAATATTTTACACATATTATTATCGGCTGCCATATTGTATAAATATAATAAAGAAAAGACAAATGAGAGTCTTAAACATCAGCAGTAATCGAAACATAACAGACAGCAGCAGGAGTCGTAGCAGCTGTCGCAGCCTTAACCAGCAGGGAGGTTAGGTTAGCTTTAACCAGCAGGCAGGTTAGGTTAGCCTTAACCAGCAGGCAGGTTAGGTTAGCCTTAACCAGCAGGCTCCAAGTTCACTACAGCAAATTGTCCTACGGGCCAATGGCCTAGTGGTTTAGAGCGTTGGTTTGTTGTAAACTATAATTAGTTAAAAGTATTCACCTCATTCACCTCATTCGATTCACTGCTATTTCTCTAGTAGTTTCGTCTTCAATGTTAGGATTAGTTTAGCCTCCAGTTGTATCATCTGCTATTTATATGGAGATTTGCATATGAATACAACAATTCGTGAATTTGATGACATAGGCATGGGCAGTGGAAGGAGAACAGTCTATTTCCGTAGATTAAATAACGGGTTCAGAATTCTTTTTAGGTTACCCTGATCGATATACATCTGAGGAAATTCGGAGAACACAACGTCTGAAACGTTGTGATAACAACAACAAAGACGAGGACAGTCGTCCGAATATAAATGGGGTAAATTCTGATAACTCTTCACACAGAAATGCAGGCAGAGAAAATGAAATCCATTTTCAAATGTTTTTACGTTTTTCCAAAGTCGGTGTCTGAAATACGTTTGGAAATTTTCACATGACAACTATTCCAAAACTTTTCATATGGTTGTTGTAAAATAGTTTAATGACTTCAGAATATAACCAGAGACAATTCTTACAAAGATCATTTAGAATTTACTATATTTTCGTGATCGACAGTATTTTGAAAATTGTGTGTAATTTTAAAGTGATAGCTTTTAAAGTGAAAATATTACAATATTTTAAAATTTATATTTGCTTTTTTTTGTGTAACAGTTCCATATTTTATCTTTAAATATTTTATTTTATTAATCTTAAGGAAATGTTTTGCTTTATTTATTATTTTTAGAATCATGAGAAAGTGTAAAAAATGATTAAAATCCTTCATTATCCTTAGCCAATATAACCTACACGTTGAATGGATTTATAGTTCTAACTTCAGCTCATCTGCGATAAATATGTCTTTAATTTGAGAAAATATTGTATCAAAGGAAGCTATGAAATAAGTGTTTCAAAAAGAGCACTTTTCGAAAAAAAAAAAATAAAAATATGCATATTCAGTCAGTTATGGGCCATGCGTCATACACGCGTAGGCGATCATGTATCTTTCGATACATGACTGACGAGGAAGATTTTTGCCCGCATTCGTTTGCCATTTCTTTCTGCAGTAGACCAGTTGCCATGCAAGTCGATAGAACCCGGCCTGTCCTGCTATTTACCCATGGTTAAGGGAAGAAGAAGAGGATTTATACCTTTCCCAAGGGTATTAGCACACAAGTGACTGTAATGGATTCATTATCCATTATTCCACCGTGCCTCCTAAAACTTTTTTTCGACAACAATTTGTTAAAAGCGATTTTGTGTGAAGACAGACTTGCATAATAAAATCTTACACTATCTATCTATCTATCTATCTATCTATCTATCTATCTATCTATGTTAATAAGGTCTCTTTAATGAGTGCAGTATTTATGCGTAATGATTCAATTTTCTACCTTTTGATGCTACGATAATCCACTACACATCACTTACAGTCTAGCCGATTTGGCTCTGTTACATTTGCGTGTTTTGTAGCGCGTGGCGAATTAGGGTTAAACTAGAGCCAGTGACCGGGAACAGTAGAGCACATCAGAGTAAACTTACGGGGGATGATGTATCGAAGCCCCAATCAATATACACGCACTTTCGTATGCGTCACAACTCGTGCGCATACACAAACACGCGCGCACGCACGCGCACAGACACACACATACACACGCATTTAGTATATTTGGGCTAAAATTGTACTTTTAAACATGTAGTTAACAATACAGATTTTACGCCGATTATATTTAATATTTATTTTGGCTAATGTGAAAATATTCCTTCACAAATAGATTTGGTTGCGCGAGGATAAGAAAAAAGAAAAAAGGAGAAAAGAATCCTTTTCTCTTTCCTTATGTCTGAATAAATTGAAACCCACTTATTTTGTAAAATTTAGCCTGAAGAGACGGACTTTTGACTTCACGAAATAAAATATCACTTGAATGGATTTTAAAGGATTCTGTATCCATGATATATATATATATATATATATATATATATATATATATATATATATATAATATATTATCCCGCCGGTTTCGACATATGAGGGTGTGGAAGCATAACTGACTCAGTTATGAAATTTTGTGCAATAATCTTAAGTGGCATTTAAGACCCGCTAGTGATTTACAAAGGAGGCCACATATGGAGCAAGAGTGAGGATTGTGAGATGAGATCACTGTTAGATTGGCTGACCATTTAGATCTTGCTCTCGCTTCTTGAAGATGATTCAGACAAGCAGATTGAAATCTGCTGAGTCCACTAAAACACGTTGATCTCCATTCTACCCGCTCCAAGGCTAAGCGCTCAAGGGTGTTATGTGGTATATTGACAGCTGGCAAGTATATATATATATATATATATATATATATATATATATATATATATATATATATATCATTATCATTTACACTATTTACATTGTTCGGACTGCTGTCCTCATGTTTGTTGCTATATTCTCGACGTTTCGGCCGTTGTACGCTCCGGCCTTCTTACTGATTATTGGAATTTCGAACTGAGTCCTTTATTTCGTCCACCAGGAAAAATTGTTCTAGTTCCACGCGCCATGCCTCTTCCGGGTGTCACTGTTATCTCTCATTAACTCAACTCACCAACTGCAATAGCCAGGTATTGAACTCACAACTATTTGTGTCAAGTAATTGGATTCAATCAACGCTTTTATTTTATCCACTGGACCATGTGTCCTTGAAGAATCACCATACGAAGGCCAGAGCCTACAACAGACCGATCAATGTAAATAATGTAAAAATTACCATACACACACACACACACACACACACACACACACATATATATATATATATATATATATATATATATATATATATGAAATAAAAAGGTTTAAACACTAATATTCCATGGTTATAATTTATTATATTGGAATCGTAATCGCGATCCAATTCATCAGACCTACAAATTCAAAAAGAAATGGCATATTTTCCGATTTCTTTTTGAATTTGTAGGTCTGATGAATTGATCGTGATTACGATTCAATGTAATATTATGACCATGAAATATTAGTTTTAAACCTTTTATTCTTACTCTGTCCTGGACATTGAGTTCTACCTGGATTCTGGAATTTATATATATATATATATATATATATATATATATATATATATATATATATATATATATGTGTGTGTGTGTGTGTGTGTGTGTATATATATATATATTTATATATTTTTATATTTTTGATATATATATATATATATATCGGTGTATAAATTAACCACTAATATATATATATATATATATATATATATATATATATATATATATATATATATATATATATATAAAAGTGAACATAGGTGTCAACACTTAGAGTCGACAGTCTGTTTCATGCTAGATGCAATCGTCAGGCTACGAGTGCTCTTGCTGTACTCGTGCCCTGACGATTGCATCTAGCATGAAACAGACTGTCTCCTCTAAAATGTTGACTCCTATGTTCACTTTTATATTTACATACGCTCTATCTCTGATCTTGAGCACTTTATCCCATAAATATACCACACTTTAAGAGTATATATATATATATATATATATATATATATATAACGGATTATTTTTTATTCAGTTATTCATTTATTTGCCTTAATAATTTATTCATTTATTTATACATTTATTTATTTGCATATTTACAAGTTCTTATGTATGGCATTCATTTCGTTTCATTTTACTTTAACTTGCTTTATCACCGTATATTTTATTATTACTCATCACTACTTTAGTTTTTTGGGGGAATATTAATATTAATAATATTAATAGTAAATACTATATTGATTCCCGGTCCCAACATAGAATTAGCTCCCCCCACTGTTAATTTTATAACACCACTTCTAATTGTTAAACCAGCGTCTCTCTAATTTAGAATTTATATTGCTTGTTTCCAACCTTATTTTCCATCTTAAATTCAAATTCAACTACAATTCATTTAAGCATTTTAACGTGTTTATTTACATATTGTATTTTCATATATAAAGCTCTTATTTTCTTTTTCTTTTTTTCTTATTTTATTTCAAATCATTTTCTTTCTATTGATATGTATTTTTATTATTATTATTAGTAGAACTAGTGGACGAAATAAAGGCTTCAGTTTCGAATTCCAATCACACGAAGTTCTACTTTATTTTATTTTATTTTGTTTTTATATTATTTTATTTTGTTGTTTTTTTATATTATTTTATTTTATCACAGTATACTTTGTTCTTGATATCTTAGTTTTAGTTAATTTAGTAATATTATTGACATTTATTAGCGTAACACAATATTCCGTGTCTGTCCTTCTATTTGCATTTTCATATTTCTATTCAAAGCTAGACAAATGCACTAAAAAAAGTCTAAACTGAATTCAAATTAATAGATAAATAGAAATATTAATCAGACACTGATTGTATTTTGATTTCTACAAATAACTCATCTCGTCACATGTAAGACGATATCTAGGATGAAATCATTTTCAACCTGGGTAATCCTCGGGAACACGTAGACGCCATTATTCTTTCCTTTGTGGCAATGAAGAAGACAGTCCCTGATGACCTTTCCATCGTAATTCCCCGAAGTCTGAATGTAAGACCTAAGTTAAGAAATCGAAATATTGTCGCGGCCGTGGATATCAACGGACAGAGGTTTTTATAATCTTTTGTGCAAACATTCGTTGTAAGTTATCGATTAATAATCAATATTAAAAACATTTTGATTTTCTTTCCAGTCAGTTGTCTATTTGAAACATGAATACCACAGCCCCCAGAAACACACACACAAAACACACACACAATATATATATATATATATATATATATATATATATATATATATATATATATATATATATATATATATATATATATATATATATATACAGTCCTGTTCGATAAAAGTGACTCACCTGATTTTTTTTACTAAATGTTCTGTTCTCCGATGAAACGAATGTTGAGCTAAATTCAAAGGATAAGCGATCTAAAATCCGAAGAAGAAGCTTTGAAAGCTCTTTGAATTTAGCACTAAGTACCGTCAAGCATCCGTTCAGTATAATGTTCTGGGGATGCTTTTCTTTTCATGGAACTGGTTTCTTAAAACCTATTTAAAAGACCCCCAGGAGCGAGCAGTACAAGAGAATTTTAGAGTCTTGTCTGCTCCCTTCTGCTGAAAGGGTGCAAATCGACCCAACCAAGCTCATTTTTATGCAAGATAATGCTCCCTGTCACAAATCAAAATTGATGAAGAAATACTTTGATGAGAAGCAGGTGAGTGTTATGATATGACCGCCCCAATCTCCTGACCTCAACCCCATAGAAAAATTATGAAGCATTATAAAGTACAGGCTCTCGAGAAATCAGTTGAGTAACATGCTGCTAACTGCTAAATTCAAAGAGCTTTCAAAGCTTCTTCTTCGGATTTTAGATCGCTTATCCTTTGAATTTAGCTCAACTTTCGTTTCATCGGAGAAGAGTACATTTAGTAAAAAAAAAAAATCAGGTGAGTGACTTTTATCGAACAGTACTATATATATATATATATATATATATATATATATATATATATATATGAAGAAATATAGTTTTAAGGTATGCTGTATTTATGGGATAAGGTGGTCAATATTAGAGATAAAGCGTATGTAAATATGAAAGTGAACAACTCAAAGTTGACTGCATGTCCTGATGTTTGCGTTTAGCATGAAACATTCTGTCGCCTCTGAGTGTTGAATTAAATGTTAAATGTTGATTTAAAATTAGTGTTCAATACAAATAGACCAATTATAGTGAAAGTTATTTTTTTTTCAGATTTAAAAGCAAAAAACAGCCTCTTTTCCCTCGTCCGTAATTTACAATCGCCTGATGAGATGCGTTGATACGCATCGAAACACGATTGCAATTGAGTAGCGATTTTGTCATGTTTTTCTATGTAATATCCTAAAATAATATATATATATATATATATATATATAAACGTTCTGGTTGCTTGACGATTGCGTTAGCGTGAAACTTAAATAGCGGTTCGAACTTTATCGCTTTCTGAGCCGTGACGCTTGGAACTGTAATTTATTCTGACTTGGTAACATAGAAACAGAATACAGTTCATCACTGTTTAGTGATCTGTCTTAGTTTATGTTTGATTTTTTCCTTTTCTTATATTGTTTTCTTTCCCCCCTTCTTTAATTGCCAGTTAGTTTTTCATTTTCTTAAGTTTTTCTTTGGTCACTTTATTTTGGTATTACCAATGTTTTGGATTATATATATATATATATATATATATATATATATTGTGTGTGTGTGTGTGTGTGTGTGTATTTAGGCAGCAATTTCTCTTTTAGGCATGTCTGATTAAATAAATTACAAACATTATGTTTGCTTATTTTTAGCATAATCCTCTCATATTCATGAATATTTTTCCGTGTAATACAATCAAATGATGCAAGAAATGCACTATAACAGTGATAATCACTTTTATTTCCAAAGTACTTTCTATCTCTTTCTGAGGTCATCACCAGGGGGAGACGACTGGTAAGGCAAAAACTATTTGTAGCTATCCTTTACTGATTTTTTTCTTTTTGCCTTGAAATGCAACGGCTGACAGTTATGCTTTAGCATTCATTAGAACGTGAAAAATTATCCATTATGGAATTTTTTTCTTTTATGTTGGAATGTCATTGTCTAGCGCGCATTAAAGCGTGAAAACTTCTTAGCAAATAAAAATGATTTTCACTGTTACAATGCATTTCTTGCATCATTTGATTGTAATACACGGAAAAATATTCGTGAATATGATAGGATTATTCTAAAAATAAGCAAACATAATGTTTGTAATTTATTTAATCATATATATATATATATATATATATATATATATATATGTGTGTGTGTGTGTGTGCGTGTCTGCGGGAAATCTTGAAAAGCAAAGTAATTCATGAAAATACAAAAGAGTAAAAGAAGACATTTTAAAATTCAAATTTTATTCCCATTGAGCGTTGTCTTTATATGAATTTCTCGCCCATTTTGAAAACATTTTACAAAGACACGTATATGTCCAGTTAAACTATGACTAAAATTGGATAATTAATTTTTATGAAAATGTTAAATGTTAAATGAATTTACTCTTTAGGAAAGATAAGGGATCAATTTTAATTATGTCACATTTTTTCCTTTTTGAAATTCACGCCTTATTTGCATTTTGTTCTCTGCACATTGCCAAGATTCATATCTAGTTTCATGTGATTTAATCTATTGGAAGTCGTCATTGTTCTACTCCTGGCCTAAACACATCAGTCAAAAAGAAAAACATTGGTAAAAAAAAACAAAAAGCAAAAGATCTATAAAACGGTTATCAATCAAACGAAAAATAAATACTGCAACTGTTAAAGTAAAAGATTGAAAAAAGAACAAATAGCATGGGATAGCGAAATACAGTCGAGAGAATTTGAGTAAAGAGGATAAAATTATAAAACCGCCAATTTTGCCGCTGGTTGTTTTCAATTCGTTTAATTTGGTTCGCTTGTCTTGTAACATTTGATAATTGTGAACACGATCTCTTGAGATTTTCATGACTTTTTTTGACGTTTTGGATTAATATTTGATTCTTCTTTTGGGAGTACAACGAAATTCTGATGGTGAAAAAAAAACGGTCAATTTGTGCGGTGTTGGGAGATACATGCCGTTCGAATATAGAATTTAGATGACAATTCACTTTGCTATCAATTCCGTTAAGAATCGATTAGTAATCATGTATTACGATTCTTAAAATATAGCAGTAGGGTTTGAAGCGTGTCATCGACAAAGATTTTCGGGAAATTAAAAGGTAGACAATAAATGTCTAGAAACGACTTACGCTCGTTGAGGTTGGATTTTTTTTTAAGCAATTCACACCCACTAGGACGCAAGGGGTTACAGAGGATTGAGAACGAGAGTAAAGAAGCGTGTTTGACGAAAGGATACAGAGGAGGACGGGGAACAAGCCCAGGGTGTCAGATGTCGATTGATATTACAGTTGAATATTTGAAGATTATAGTCATCGGGGAAGCAAGTAAGAGGAAGGGAGTTCCTCAGACGGGAAGTGCAGGAGAAGAAGAGACGGTTACATTTAATCGTTTTGACAGTGAAAAGGTGGGACCGAAATGCCAACCTGGTAGCACGTTTAAATTTATGTAGTCGGGGATCCAGCGAAAGTAGCTTGTCAGAACTGTTGCCGTGTAAATATTTGTAGAACAGACAAAGGGAGGCCACGGCTTATCTGTGGGATAGCGACTGTAGACTAGATGTTAGATCAGGACTTATCATCTTGCATATTCGTAACGAGGCGCTCTCGAGGAGTTGGGAATCAGCCATTCTGATGGGAGACAGGAAAGCTTCTCTGTGGTGGGTAAAGGGGAGCAGTTTCGTTTTATAAGTCATTTCCAACCACAAATTGATGGTCGTTTTCGAGATCAGCAGCCAGGTTAGTTTTGTCAACGATACTAGATTTACTATTGAGTCAGGAGTAAATAGTGTTGTCGTACGCGGAGATACCAACCTGGGAACTGATAACATTGGGAAGGTCATTGATGAAGATTAGGAACAGTGTAGGGCCGAAGATAGAGCCTTGAGGGACACCAGCGTTCGTGATAAAGGAACCGGAGGAGAATCCGTTTAGGACGACCTTCATTTCACGTTTCGACAGAAATGATTTAAGACAAATAATCGTCCTGTTTGTGGAGGTTTCTAATCAACCAAAAATTGACATTGCATTCACGAAGCTTTTCTTGCAATCAAAACTAGGTTTTATTATAAGAGGGGAAAGAGAGAAAAGGAAAAACATTAGCAAAGATTGTAGGACAATATATTAAGAAAACCAAAAATATAGTTTAGAGAAAAATGGGGGAATATATTTTTTTCCACCCCAAGACGGGTGGTGGTGCCACTCGCACGCAAAAGGTTACTGAGAGTGGGAGCAAGAGTAAAGAGGAGTGAATGTGGAAAGGATAAAGAGAAGGACGGGGAATAGATCAAGGCATCTGGAGATGTCGATTGACAGTACATTTAAATATTTGAAGATTATAACTATCAGGTAAGCAAGTAGGAGGAAGGGATTTCCACTATCGGAAAGTGCGAGAGAAACAGTAGAACAGGCGTTTACATTTAATTGTTTCGACTGTGTAAGGGTGGGACCGAAATGCCAACCTTGTAGCACGCTTAAATTCATGCAGTTGGGAGCACCAGTGAAAGTATCTCTTCAGTGCAGTTGCCATGAAAATATTAGTTCAAAAGGCAGAGGGAAGCCATATCAAGTCTATAAAAAAAGTGAATGTAGACGAGATGCCAGATCAGGACCTATCATATTGCATATCCGTCTCTGGATTTTGTGGAGGACCCGGCGAAAAGATATAATTTTTAAGAAGAAATAAGTGTTATTCCATACCTGTGTTCGAGTTCTTCTTTATTGGTTCTACCTTGGACTATCACCGTGGTACAAGAACCGGACCATAACAAATATAAAAGGAGTAGAAAAGAAAAACGAAGAAGGGAAGAGTAAAGAAGATGAAAGAAAGAAAAAAGGAGAATAAAGAATGACAAATGAAATTAATGGAAAAAGAAAATTGAGATAAATACTAAAATAAGGATGTAAAGAAAGAAGGAAGGAAGCTGAAAAGAAGGAAAGAAAGAAAAATGAAGACATCTGAAAGGAAAGAAAAAGAAATATGAAAGAAAGGAAAAGAAGAAGCAAAGAAGATGAAAGGAAAGAAGGAAAAAATAAGGAAATTATATGGAAGAACAATGAAAGAAGGGAAGAAGTAAATAATGAGGGAAGTCAGGAAAGATGAAGGAAAGAAGCTTGAAATAAGAAAGAAGATGAAAGCGGAAAGGAAGGAAGGAAGATTTCAGAGTAAATGATTGAAAGAAAGATGGAAGAAATGAAATCAGGGTAGAAGATGAAAAGAATGGAAGAAAATACAGAAGGGAGAAAAGTAGGGATAAATGAATGATAAAGTGGAAAAGAAGGACAAAAAGAAAATGAAATGAGCGAAGGAAGGAAGATGAAAGCTAAAAGGGTAGGAAAGAAAAAAGAAAGAAAGTATAGAAGGAAAAGGCAAGCAACATGGCAAGAAAGAAATAAAATGAAAATGGAAAGAACGAAGGAAGTAAAGGAAATGAAGGAAAGCAGGAAAGAAGATGGAAGAAAAAGGGAGGAAGTTTGAAAGATGAACGGAAGGAAGGAAGGAAGGAAAGGAGGGAGGGAGGGAGGAAATAAGGAATGAAGGAAAGAGAGAAAGTAGGAAATGGGGAAATAGGATGAAAAGAAAGAAGGAAAGAAAATAGGTGAGATGATAGGAAGGGATAGAGAGGGAAAGTAGGAGGCAAAATGAAAAGAAAGGAAGAAAGAAGAAAGAAAGGAAGGAACAAGGAAGAAAGGAAGTAAGAAGAAAGAAGGAAGAAAGGAAGTCAGAAGGAAGTCAGAAGAAAGGAAGAAAGGAAGGAAGGAAGGAAGGAAGGAAGAAAGGAAGGAAGGTAGGAAGGAAGGAAGGGAGGAAGCAAGAGGGAAGGAAGGAAGGAAGGAAGGAAGGAAGAAAGGAAGGAAAGAAGGAAGGAAGGAAAGAAGGAAGGAAAGAAGGAAAGACAGAAAGCAGGAAATGGGGAAAAAGGATGAAAAGAAGGAAGGAAAGAAAATAAGTGAGATGATAAGAAAAGGATAGAGAGAAAGTAGAAGGCAAAAAGAAAAGAAAGGAAGAAAGAAGGAAGAAAGGAAGGAAAGGAGGAAGGAAGGAAGAAGGTAAAGAGGGAGGGAGGAAGTAAGACAGATTCTGTTTGTCTTCCTACATAAGAGTTGATCATTCGAGCTGATTGTATCCTCGTCGGTGAACGACATTTCTTGTATTTCAATTTTATTCATTCCATTTCAACTCATGTTACTCGACTCAATGACGCAAACCTGCCCGAAGAAATGCTTTTTTTTTTCAAATCCTTTCGTCAATAAAATAGTCAAGAAATGATTTGTCAGGGAAAATGAATCTGAAATGTAGACAATCAGATTAGAAAAAAACATTGGAATAAATTACAATTTCTTTCTTTTGTGTCTCGACAGCTTTAAATGACAGACAAGTGGCAGAATTATGAACAAATGCCATCGGCTGATCGAATATCTCCTCAAAATTAGCATTTATAAAATTATTTATCTGAAATATATAACAAAAACCAATTATAGAAACTCGTTAAAGAATGTAAATTTTCAGAAAGTTTGGCCGCTTAGCGAATTTTGATAATGACTTTGGGTCCCTTTGTCGTGTTGGAATTTGCCTGATTTCTCTTTTGAGATTCAATAAGCAAATTTATTTCGTTCTTTCCGACAATTAACAGCACATATCAAACGCTAATGCCGATATTTAAGACAGGCAAGTCAATTAGAATCAAATTTTACTAATTACTAATTTCTTCTATACTTCACATATTAAGTTAAATCAGTTACTATGTAGACATATGGAATATACGCAGAATTATACTGACTCGAATTGAGCCAAACCTCCATCCCCATAAGTTATCATAAAGCTCATGGAGCACACTACCTTCAAATAAGAGGTTGTGCCATGGGCACCATTGCAGCTCCATCATATGCTACAATATTCATGGGAAAATTTGAGGAGACCCATATCTATCCCATCATTGGTAGCGACTGCGTATTCTATGCAAGATATATCGATGATATATTCTTTGTATACACGGGCAGTGATGACAAACTTACCCAATTCCTTATGAACCTAAACACAGTACACGACTCAATTAAGTTTGACGACAAAAATTCCACAAGATCGGTAACATTTTTTAGACACTCGCATTTACATAGATAAAAACAGAAAACTACAAACAACATTACACACTAAAATCACCGATACCCACAACTGTCTACAATTTAAGTTGTCCCACCCTAAACACCTCAAGGAGAACCTTCCCTATCCACAAGCTTTCCAACAATGAAGAACTAAATAAACACACTCAAAATCTCAAGCATCAATTCACAACACGTGGCTATAAACAACACCTAATCAGGAAACGAATACATAAAGCAAATTCCACACCTAGAGAAGACACCCTAATGTACAAGATTAAAAATAAATCTAGCCGCATTCCTCTAGTAACCACTTTCAATCCCACTCTGCCTCCACTATCCGAGATAATCAAAGGTCGCTGGGAAATACTACATCTCAAACCAGACCTAAAAAAAAAAAAAACTGTGTGAGGAATCCGACCTTCTAGCATATCGTAGACTTAATATTTCAGCGGATAAGGTAATGCGTAATAAACCTAAACCAAAAACAACAGGATTTTCCCACATTAGACACACGAATTCGTTCACTAAATCTACTTTCAAAATCTACCACAATTCTAACTGTAGAAGTCATAACATAATTTACCTCCTAGAATGCACACTATGCCAGAAACTATATGTAGGAAAATCTGAATGGCCCTTTCACTACAGAATTAATGATTATCGCAAATGAATTAAGTTGACTCCCCATGAAAGATTATTACCTGTAGAACAACATTTCCGCCTACAAAAACACGATTTTCAAACCCATGCCAAAATTCACTATAATTGAGAAAATAGAAAACTTCAGAGCAGATAACATTAGAAAAATTTTAGAAAACCATGAAGTGGATTCTGAGCCTAAAAACGCTCCATCCAGACGGGCTTAATCACAAATTTAACAACGTAGATAGAATTAATATATGACCCCACAAATCAGGCCCTACCCACATTTCTCACCCACACAAGACAGACATGCTTGCAGAGGTGTTGAGACCTCACACTTATACGCGCACCCATACTAATATACACATTTGCACACATCATACTCACTCACTCCCTAAGAACTAAATAACACACACTGAACAGAGACATATCCCTTTTCCAGAAACCAATAAAGCTATCAAAATGACCAAGAAAATTCAGAGCAGCATGAATCCATCAAGCCTTTATCTTAAATATCAACTGAAAGTAGACTGCTTGACCAAAACAAGTACTGACCAAATTTTATGATAAAAATAAAACAAACAAACAAATGAAAACTACAGATAAAGTTCATTTTCTCCATCAAGTCATTCATTTCTGTAGTTCACTGCTACGAACAAGCAGAATTTTTTTTACTCCTGATGATGGCCGAGGAATCTAACTGAAATAATAATACGAAAGAATATTAATATACAACCCATTAATATACAACAATATTTTTATTGTTCAAATCACACACACACACACACACACACACACACACACACACACACACACACACACACACACACACACACACACACACACACACACTATGAATAAAAAGGAGGGGGTAGGCGCAGTAGTTTTTATATATTGTTTATAAATAATCTCTATGTTTCAAGGAAGTAACACTGCACAGTATATAAAACGAAAGTTTAATAATATTAGGATATAAATAAAAAATAATGATATTAATAGTTGTTGCATATTATATTAATATTCGTAAAATTCATTATTCTTTTTTTAATCAGAATCAATGTGTTTTAACAAGTGTTTGTACTTATGGACACATGTGTACATCAATTCGGATCTCGTGTTCAGCAAGTTAGGGTTATTTAGTGTTTTCATATAAGTTTGTCCAACAAACACAAGTTACATCTGTCTCCCTTTCCATTGTATAGCTTAGCTTTCGCGATTAACTTCCCGTGTGCTCATTGATAAAATAATATATATATATATATATATATATATATATATATATATATATATATATATATATATATATATATACGTGTCTGTGTATGTAGGGAGTGGGAATTAAATACAGCAAAAGTTTGTTATAATTCTACTTTAAGAGAAACGCAGTAGATGCAGTAAGTCGTTTTCTTTTTCTTTTATTAATCGTTCATCGGATACATGGCCCAAGACCGACATAAGACACTGGCTTATCGATTGAGATTGTTGACTGAGAGTAACAGGAAGAAGCAAGAAGTACAGTTTCTGAGGATATATTATAAAGGTGACTGCTAAATCTTGACTTGAAGATTGTAATGATAGGGGAAGAATTCTCTCGGGAATCCGTTCCACGAATCAGCGGTTCTTGGAAAGCTGTCGAAATGGAACTTCCTTCTTACTCATAGAATACGAACGCAATAGGAATGGTTCGTCCCAGTGTACGCGATATTGGTGGGTCTTAACTATGATGGCCAGAACTGATGGAAGTAAGGAATGTATTGCGTCAGAACATTTGCCATGGGAATAGCGATAGAGCAGCGAAAGGTTTATGACGTATCGTCTGTGGCTTAAATTTAACTTTAAATATTAAATTTCTGGCGTCCGATATGTTTACGTCAAGGCGATACCTATAATAAGTCTGGCAGCCATTAAAATGGAGTTCACGCCTGAGGGCGGACATATAGAGATATGGAGCTTCTCTTACTTGAAAATATGCAGTTTGATATAAAGTTTTTATAGGAATTGTACAAGGGAATTATATAAAAATTTGAATATAATTTCAAAGCTTTTAGTAGTGGGTCTTAAAATGCTGTAGGAAAATGAAACAAACATTAATTTAAAAAAATATAGATTTGACAATCCCATATTTTCTTTTTTATGAAAATGAAGGCATTTCATAAACTAATATAATTTTTTGTCAAAGAATTCCTGCATTTTTTTTTAAATTTAGCATCATCAAAAAAAAAAAAATAAAGAAAAAAACAAAAACAAAACAAAAAGCAAAAGAAAAGAAAACAAAAAAAAAAACACTACTGAACTGTCGAATTCAGTAGAAATTTAAAATTGCCACAATCCATTTGTTTAAAAAAATTAAATATTCTTGAAAATAAAATTTTGTATTATCAATAAAAATTTCTTCTGTAGAACATAGGCTACTATATATAAAGATGATATTTTAATATCTTCAGAAATCTTAACTTTAAGGTCTGGTAAGTTATGAAATGTTTGGCATAGCATTTCATTCAGCAAATATCCAAATTATGTCTTGAATCAAAATTGCATTCTTTAATATCAACATTCAGTTGGAGAAAGAATTTAGTTTTTTTAATATGAAAGTTTTCAAAAACATTTTATATTGTAGTTTCATGTATTTTGTTTTCTCATACAACATTTTTTAATCAAATATTAATGCTTTGTATGGTCACTGATCAGTGAGGCAATCTTTAGCTTTTACTAATTTAAAAATGAATTATGAAATATCAGTGTTATGTCATCACAAAGTATTTATAATAAAAACTAGTTGAGCTATTGAACGCTCTTTGGTCAGAAAAGTAAACACTTTTTCGAACACAAGAAAAAATAAACAAAAAGCTTTATCGCTGTACTGTGTCTTTAATGAAACATATATAAATTGCTGCCTAATGTAAATACATAGCGCGGTTCTGAATGAGCCGGGTTCGAATTCCAGTAGTTTCGTTAGATTCACCCTTAGTAAATTTATGAATCCATCGCTTTGTCTCTCATCGCTACGGATTTAATAGTGGGACAGACTAAGCTCTTTAGCCTTGTACATTATTTACATTATTCAGACTATTGTCCTTATCTTTGTCGCCATATTTATTACAATGTTTCGGTCGCTCCGGCTTTCTTCAGGTGGTTGGAATGTCGAACTGTTCTAGTTCCACGTGCCATGTCTAATGGATGTCAGTTATCAGTTATCTCCTGTTAATTTCCCTCTCCAAGTTCTCCACTGGCTTAACCGGGTATTGAACTCACACTTTTTGCGTCTTGTCACTGACTAACGCCTTTATCCACTGTACCATGTGTCCTTGATGACATCTGTGTATGAATTTCTGGGTATTAGAAACCTAATGTCTTCAGCAACCATTTTTACGAGTGCTCATATTGGAATTTTTTGCTGTTATCATTGCATGTTTTTACCAGAGCTAATATTACAACTTTTTGTTGTTATTATATGCTTTTCTCTGGCACTCCTTATTACTGGTTCCCATATTGTATTCATTTCTATGCTTGGTCGGCACGTGGAACTAGAAAAGTCTACCCCAGTGAACGAAATAAGGGGTTAAGTTCGACATTCCAACCACCTGAAGAAGGCCGGAGCGTACAACTGCCGAAACGTTGTAATAAATATGGCGACAAAGATGAGGACAATAGTCCGAATAATGTAAATAATGTACATAATATCTCATCTCAGAAATATAGACAGATACTCTTTAGCCTTGGTTAGCAACCAGTATAGAAGAAGAGCAATTGTGAATTCCAAACGTGAGGAGGGTCGTTTGGCGACCTCGTGGCACACGATGTACACCAGTTCTTTGTGTTCGGTTCTTTCGAAACGTGTGCATGGTTTTGCATAAACATTTATCACGAAAATCAAATCATAAATGCGGATAGTTTGACACTCCTAAAAATTGAGCTGCTGGATTTTCATAAGTCGAAGAAGACAGAAGAGTCCATCATTTACAACAAAGATATCGAGAAGAAAACTAATCAGAAAATGTTTAAGTACGAATAATATAAGAAAGTTATAACGATAGACATTCTTTGTTTATATGCATTACAGCATTTATAATGGTACACTGGTACAGTCATCCTGACATCGAAAACTTAGCTGCCTTGCAAATCAGCTTTTGACAAAAGGTTGAGCACCGAATGCAAATAATGGAAGTGAATCCCGATCTTTCATAGCCGCCATGTTTTTTTTCTTCTGAATATAGTCGGATCGGAAACCAATTCTTGACAGTAAATCTTATTTTCTTTTTACTCAATTCACTCGAAACATAGCGATAATACTAGAATGACATAAGGGGGTCTACTAGGAATGAAAATGAATGAAAAGTCTTTTAAAGGAATCGGAAACCCAATCCTAAACAGGAAACAAGGGATAAACTTCTACTACTCAGAAAGAAAATACAAGATTTCAAAGACTGTCATTCTTGTGCGGAAGAACGCATTTAAACAACAGAAAAGGTTAAAGTTTGAAGAATATTTAATTTCTACATACATTTAGTTAAATTCACTTTGATAGTCATTCCTCAAGAGGATTGCACTTATATCTTAATGTTTCAAATAAAAATAGCATGTTTTAGCGTAAACGAAACAGCCTCTAAACATACATATATGTAAGTATATGCGTGCGTTTGGAGGATTTACACACGTTGATTCTAAAACACACACAATTCCAAAGAGAGAAAAAAAAGAATAAAACGCAAAACGAAGGAAGTAAAGTCAAAGTAACAGCGACAGAGATTCTTCATGGTTCTAATACCATTTTCTACAGGCTTAAGAAACATTTTGTCTTTGCGACGAGTTACACAGTTGTATAAAGTTTCTTTGAAAATGTTGCCATTACTCTTGCCTGAGTGTATTCCAAGCATGCCTTGGGGCATTTACAAAATGGTGCCACAGTGAACAATTCCATATCTTTGGGCGAAATATGAACTATAAAATCGATTTCACTGTGAAAGTTAAAATGTCATTAGAACAAGTTGCTATTCGTAAACACTGGGATTTAAATTGCGGTTCAACTGATCTAGACATTTATTAAACATTACTTCTGGTATATATCCACGGGATAGTGAAGGAATGGGATGCTCCACACCTTAATAAGGGAGGGCAAAAATGCATTGTAAATCAACATAATTCTGATTTTCTAACAATGTCACTAGAAATATACACAAATGTCTAGTATGATTTCAAATGTTTTTTTTCTTTTATTCAGAGAAACAAGACTAGAGGGGGAAAAAAGTGATTAAACAAGAATTGTGAAACGTCATAATTTCTGACTACTTTTAACATCAGCCATAGAAATCGTGGTTTCTACTTTCGAGTAAAATCCAATCTCTGACCGGAAATACGCGGCAACACAAGACCCAAAACAGAACTGAACCATTTATTTTCTCTCAATATTCAACTGAAAAGAGCATTCTACCGATTAAACTGACTAGGACCCTAGATTTAGAGATTTTCCTATGCAAATTCAATTTTCTATTAAATAATTATTCGATGACCTTAATAAATAATAGACATTCATTCACTCGTTTTCTGGAACAATCATATGTCTTTGATGAAAAAGAAATGATTGTTATTTGTCAAAAATTGCAAATGCTACAAAAACTAAGTACAAATTCATTCGCAAGCATTATCGATTTGATTTTAAAAAAAATTTAGCTTTAATAAATTACTGAAAAAAAAACGAATAAACGAAAATATTGCCTCGTAGGATATTGCTGAATGTATAAGTCGAAGCTTCAAAACTTGTCACACTTGACTGCATTCATCGAGGCTATTCTTTTCTCACTGTTGCTGACTGCCGTGAAATGTTTGACATCAGATGCAGGACACATCAAGGCATAGCCACTTGTCTATACATCGCAATGTAACTTTCTGAAAATCATAGAATTTTGAAACGAGTAATGGTTAATATCCTTAAAGACTCCAGATGCATTATCAACATCTTTACACACACACACACACACACACACACACACACACACACACACACACACACACACACACACACACACACACACACACACACACACACACACACACACACACACATATATATATATATATATATATATATATATATCCTGTACATATTAATATCCAATCCGAGTCAACGTTTACCCCTTGTTTTCTGTTTAGGATTGGCTTTCCGGTCCCTTCTAAAATTCTCTTTCACGTCTCTTGTGTCTTAGTGATACTCTCGCCTTGCTCATTTTATATATAATGACCATGTCATTCAATTTGTATCTATTTCATATATATACTTTAAAATCAGGAACTCAGTTGAATCCGATATCTTGGTTTCAACCTTATTGTATCATCAGGCGAATGTCATTGAGGAACACCGTAAAGTTGAGACCAGGATAGCGGATTCAACTGACCTCCTGATTTTTAAGTTAAAACTTCTACATGTTATTTTAATTTTTTTTTTAATATATATATATATATATATATATATATATATATATATATATATACTGGCGAAAATAAGTTTAAGACCTATGGTTAATGTTTTATTCATTTCAGAATATGTTTCGAATAAAACAATAGAAATTAGTTTTATTCTACACCTCTTATGCAGAATTGATTTCTCTTTCGAATGATGTAAATATTTTATATATTTTTAATGCTGGATTAATTTAAATTATTTAAATTTGCCGGTAAAATAAGTTAGACTGCATGGGTATTATGCAAATTATTTGCTAAATGGTTGGTCACGTGGCTGGTCATTAATGCATTATATAGTGTAATAACTGAGCATTGTTATACAATTAATTCCCTATGAGAAAGCATCATTGTCTTAGTCCAGTGATTAGATCAAAAATAATGTTACTTCATCAACAAAATGTTTCCTTTATGAACATAAACAACCAATTTAAGTGCAGCAAAATGGCTTGTGTTCAGGTTTGAAAGCTTTATCATGATACTGGACAATATAAGGATAGGCAAAGATCGAGAGCCCCAAGAAAAACAACAGTGCAACTGGATAGACGAATGCTGACGGCCGTGAACACTTGAAGCCGATTATCTGGTAAAACTGGCGTTAGTTTTACGCTGCAAACTGTCCGAAAACGTCTAAGAGGATTTGAATTATTCGGGTGCAGTGGTAGAAAAAAGTCAATTATTTTGTAGAGGAATCGACGCGAAAAGTCGCACCTTTGGATCGGATGGAAAAAAAAACCCTTTATCAGACGCCACACAACTCAGGAATTCCCATGTGTCAAAAAGACAACGGAAGAGGTGTAATGATGTGGGGTGCGATCAGTTGCTATGGTATTGGTCAAATTGTTAAAGTTGATGGAAAACTCAACAGTGTAGGCTAATGAGAGGAACATGTTCTGCCATATTTGCCTGACCAAATGCCATCTGGAGCAATTTATCAACAAGATAATAACCCCATTCACAAAGCCAAAAAAGTAATGCAATTTTTTGATCACCATAATATAGATGTCATTGTGTGGCTTCCACAGAGGCTGGATCTTAATCCGATTGAAAATTTATGGAATTATATTTCTAAAAGATTTCACGCTAAAAACCGACAAATTTAGCCCAATTATACAATTATATTAAGCAAATATGGTAGAGCATTCCAAATAATTTTAGCTCACTTATCAAGCTCGATGCCTTCGGTGATGTGAAGCTGTAATTTATAATAAAGGTTAGAATAATTTCTAAATATTGATAAATACTTTGTTTTTTGTTTTTTTTGCTCATTTTTATTATAACATTTTGCTGCAAATGTAATAATAGCCATGCGGTCTTAAACTTATTTTGTCGGCAAATTTGGATAATTTAAATAAATCCAGTATTAAAATTTTTTAAATTGTAGAAAATATAAAATGTTTACATCATTCGAAATGGAAATAAATTTTGCATAAAGCGTAAACAATAAAAGTAATTTATATTCTTTTATTAGAAACATATTCTGAAATGAATAAAACATCGGTCTTAAACTTATTTTCGCCAGTGTAGATATATATAATTATAGTAATCCATCAAGTTTAGAAGAATCTCCAACAGAATTCAGGAAACATTGGACAGTTGTTTCGCCCTATTTGGGATTCATCATCTGTGCGCATCCACTACCAATCATGAAACCAAGATCGTTACGATACAAAGCAAAAGTCATACCCACTGGACCGGTGATGAAGAAGAATCAGACTAGACTCGATATAACGCCGCTACTTACAAATTCCGTGGTCATACTCATCCATTACGAGGTCGGGAAAATAATTGTTTAAACCAGATTGGAATTTGAAACAGTGGAAAAATTCCTTTAGCCGTTTTGAAATTATTTTGTAATGATAAAAAACGGACGGTTGTAGCAGGTAAGATTCAGGCCTTATTGAAAATTTAAACAGAAAGATGTAATATAAATAAATTGGTGTGTGTTTTTAAAATGGATAAAATAATTGTTTGAGGACAGGATTTGGTACATCAGAAAAAATTTTATTGACAAGTTATTATTTGGAGAAAGAAAGGATTTCTAAAAGCAGACTGAATTCTTTGTTGATGTGGAATAAATTTCTATAAACAAAAATTTATAACCTAACCAATAATTGTTGTGTAAGAGGAATGCAAAAACAAAGTTTATGTTGTTTTAAATAGTTGACCAATTTACCGACAGTCAGGTGTTGTCAATTAAAGAAAATGAATATTAATGAATCTGGAGGCCTCGTTGAAACGGTGTGAAATACATAAAAACTGTGCGCTACTTGAATCAGTGAGTTGTAACAGTCACAGTTGAGTGAGAAGCGACCAAACGGCGCTCGAGCCGGCGATGGGACAGAAAACGCTGGAAAAAGCCACTTGACCTGCTGTCGAAGAGTATTACTGACGTCGAGCAGAGAAGAGAATTGCTGACGTGGAAAATTGACAACTGGAATTCACGACCGGTATAAGTCCTCATTTTAATGGCTAGCCCGCTCCAAGTTTAGAAACAGTAGATTCCTAGTCACTAGATTCTACGGGAAGGGTTAATTTTGTGTATCAAAAATTATATAAAACTACTCAGAATTTATCCAGCGACTTCTTCGTGATTTATTATGATTTGTGTTTTCACCGGCGGAAGCATCCTTATCGTTTTTCATATCACGGTTCCGTCAACTCGATTCAGCGCTTGTTGTGTGGACGAAAATTCGATCTTCACTGCCCAGTGATCAATCAAGCACAACGTGGGACAGAGCGGACGAAGGAACGTAGCAGTTAACGGTTAACCCTCAGTTGACCAGCGCCAGTACTGGCCAGCGTGGGAAAGACGCCGGATCGAGCCCGCCCGACCGACCCTGTTATAAATATAAGAAGCGTCGATAATAAAATAATTTAAAAATACTTTTAAAGAAGTCTATCTTCACTTCGATCCTCGCCAGGCAGCTACGAGTTGTTTTAAGGCATGGTTTCATATCGGCGACCTGTTTTCTTCCTATTAATTTTGCCCACACATACACCCACACTTTCAAATATTTTGATGTCAGCGGCCGTAAACATGGTCTCAATAGTTACGCGTTGCTTCTATTAGTTTTTTTCCTTTTATTTTCAGGTTTCTGTGTTGTATTTTTTTATCATGTTTACGACTTATTCCGTAAGTGAAATAAGTCGACATAGCTAAGAATTTGGGAGGAAATTAAAATTGTCCCCGAATATTTATAAGGCTCTAATTGAGAAGAAACGCGATTTCAGATCATATCAGAAGTCTATTATTTATTACCAATCCATGCAGCTGACATAATATACAAAATGTAAAAACGGCCTGAGCAAGAAAAATTAGATGAAAGAATATCCAGTGAAATATTAATAAGAAAGAAAATACTCAATATTTGGACAAGATTTACAATATAAGCATTTTGGAAATGAATTTAATATCCGCATATGATAAGATACTTTGCAATGAACTTTTCCTCTAACTTTACGTTAGACGATAAAGACCAATCCTTACCTGGGAAAGATATGAATCCATTTCTTCGCCCTCCAGCTATGGGTTAAAAAGCAGGACAGTCTGTGTTCCATAGCCTTGGTTGTCAATCAGTGTACCGTAGAAATTGCAATCGACTGCGGGAAAATCCTCTGCCTGTCATGAATCGAAAGCGACATTATCGCCCTATCGTGTATCACGTGTGGCACTTTACTGAATGATATCAAAAGAATAGCAGGCATACTCCACTTAATGTGACATTTCTTAAATGTAAACTGTAGCAAGGATAATGAATTAGTGACAGAAACATTCATAATTTCATTAAGAAATAATTTAAGTGATTCAAATGGCAATGCATAAATATTTTATAATTTCCAACACAAAATGTCTTTCTTTTCAGTAGCAACTAAATTATCATTTCGATATCCCCTCTTAAAAGCTGCCAAGGTTTTTTTTTCTAATGATAATACTTCAGCCCAGTACTTCAGTCAACACAAGGAAGACTTAAGAAATAGCTGAAATGTAATGATAAAAATAACAAAGATGGCGATACCTGTCTGACATAATTTCTGGAATAAGGATGATAGTTCTTCTCAAAGCATCAGTTAAGCATCAATTTTTAAGATCTTTGATGTAAACAAAATTAAGAAGTATTTTCTTAAGATCACATATACCTAAATTTATTAACAACTTGAATTAAGCTTAATAATGTCACAGTTTTACTGTTTTAATTTTTGATAAATCATAATCCTCAAGTTACCAAACTTATCAAAAGCTTTGACTCTAAGAAATCTCAATGTTTGTTCTTGAGAATATTAGCCTAGAATTATCTCCAATATTGGTAAAAATGCTCAACCGCTACCTGAAGGTGGGGGATGCTTCCTAGGTGTCCTGTCCTTTGCTTTTAAGAATGGCGGGTTAGCGTTCACTCTTTTTGCCATCCCATTAGCCTCTTTATTCTCATCAGCAAACTCTTCGAATTTATAATAAAAAGTAAAGCTGTCGTATGAGGTCTACATATATTAGGTTGCCACACAGGAAATGACGCATTTTTTGTTAGTTTTTGATCCGGTCGTCTAACAAGTAACCTTCTCTTTAGTATATATATATATATATATATATATATATATATATATATATATATATATATATATATATATATATATATATATATATATATATATATATATATATATATATATATATATATATCCTGATTTTTTTTCTATCCAGATAATTTTTTCAATATATTTTTACTCATATCTTAGACTTGTGAATAGGGATGGCTCAATTTTGCTTCTCAATCAAGTGCCCAGAAGCTGCTTAGCCTGAATGAAATTTTGCCTCATCCTCCATATTCACCTAAAATCACTCCTATTATTTATTGAAGTATTTTGAGATTTCCATACGCAATAAAACATTCTCCAATAAGGAAGATGTAATCGAAACATTTGAACTGTTTATCACATCAAAGAATGAAAATATTTTTAAAAGATGGGATCAAGACTTTAGAGGTACGTTGGATAACAGTCATTCAATATGGCGCCTACTTCAAGAAAATGATTTATCATCTCTGAAGCGTTTGATTTATTCCCTGCAAAGTGTTTCATTTCATGTGTGAAAACGTAATATTTTTCTTTTCTTTTTCATTATTCTTGTTAAGTTTGTTGTAGTGGTGGATGATTGAATTCGAGATATATAGGTGTAATGAATTTCTTAAGACTCTCATTTTCACGTGGTGATATATCATTGGGGGTCAAGTTACAACAAGTCAGCAAAAAATTCTGGAATTCTGTGCAGTATTATTTTCGATTTCTATTATATATTTCAATATTTCCAGTTCGTTGCATATGTATTTTATATTGTTTTAACAAGTATTCCAATAATTATCGGTATAACTGTCCACTTTATGTTGAACAGTTTGATTTCTCGGGCATTCAAAATATTTATCTCATTTTCTTTTTCATATTCAATCGCTGGTCGGTTGGAAGAGCGATATTTTAAATAGATAATGATTTCTTGCTTTTTGATAATTAAATTCTTTCATTAGCCTGGATAGAGTGATCACTTTTATCCAGAAGGACCCGTTTATTTTAATAAATAAAACGATTCGTTAGCTCCATATTTCGTTTGTTCTGACGTTGATTTTACAGAGTTGAATCCACACTGTTTGCGGAATTCTCAATGAATCACCGTTCCTACCCAGTTGAGTGTTTTGTATTATTTCTGATAAACACTTCTATCATTAATACTTTCATATCTTTACTCACACTTGTAAAAAAACTTTTCATTCATAATCCCACTCATAGATGTGATTCCTAAATACACGGAATTCAATCCTATTTTTATCCTCAATGTTTTTGTAAACTCCAGGTTTTCTTGAGGTCAACTTGAAATGGCACCAGTAGCCGTTTTGGCAGTGTGGACGGCATTTTCACGGAGAGGGAAAACATTTGAAGTGTCGACGAGGAAAGTGCCAAGTTATTTGCCTAGACAAAAATAGATGAAATGTCTGAGAGAAGAAATAAAAAAATAAAATAAAATAGAAAATTGAAAGAGTAAGAAGCAAAAGAGATTCGTCTATTTTGTCTGTGAAGAGAGTTTGATGCGTCAAAGTGTTTGTAAATATCCATCGATTTTAGCTGATGAGCTCAAGTGTTGTGTCATTGACGTTGTTTTCCAACCGAAGTTCTTGATAACGAGTCTCACATGAAAATCAGTAAAACAGGATGACATCTTGTTTTGTTAGATTACATTGCTGAGTTTTGTGAGCCAATATACATTCTGTTTGTGTGTGTAGGCACGCACGCGCGTGTGTTCTTGTGCGTTTCAGAACGTAACTAACAATATTTAGTAACTGTATGAGTTTTGGTGTTGTATGTGTATATTATCCTGTGGACGGGCGCATGTAAATCACCATGAATAAATATCTGCCAGTTCTCTATCTATCTATCTATCTATCTATCTATCTATCTTAGTTCGTATTTTGAAAACTGTGGATGCTACCAACTAAAAGAAGGAATCAATCCCTATTGACGTTACAGGTGAATAAAGCGAAGGCTTTTGTGCCAAACGTGAAATGTAATAAATCATGGATAAACTTGAGGCCATACTTTTTAGTTCGGAAATACTGAATCGATAGTTATTTGGAATTAGGATTTTATTTGATCATAATTACACACAGACACACACAAACATACACCCACACCGACGCACACACACGGACAGACACAAACGGACACAGACGGACACAAACGCCTAGAGTTAGGTATCCATGGCAGGTGTTTCGCTCCTAGAAAATTTATCTAAAATAAAATGTCTATCTTCTGTTGCACTTTCTGACCCTTTTCGTACACTCAATGTAACAATTATTAATGGACAAATCTATTTTTTATGCACAAACAATTCCTGCTAAAAAAGCTATCGTAAAGTATATAGTTATATATATATTTAATATATATTTTGAAAACATAATTTTGAAGCTAATTTTAAGAGGGTAGCACCATACATGAGATATAAAATTATCGTATGTACTGCTGGCCTTGGTTAAGCCATTCACCAAATTATATAAACATTTACTGGAGTCAAATGTACAGCAGTAGAAGTATTTAAAATGATTTTGATAAAATTGATGTTTCACATAACTGTATCCAATAATAATGCATGTAATATTCACATATTAGTATTGTAATATAAATTAGAAACATAGCGAATATCGCATCTTTTTCATTGTTTATATTTATAGCGATGTTGCAAGCGTAGCTTAAATGTGGCACAGGGCCGAAAGAAGTGTGCACCCAGTGAGGATCGAACTCTCAGCCGCAATTGTTCTATCAGGCCTGATGATTGCATGTAGCATGAAACAGTCTGTCGCCTCTGACTTCAATTTTATATATTATATATATATATATATATATATATATATATATATAGACACAAGGAAAAGGAAGAAAAGAGGAATCCTTTTTTTTTCCCATGTGTCTGAATAAACATTTCTTTTGTAAAATTTGGTCTGAAGAGATGAACTTATGAATCCAAAAATAAAATATCACCTGAATGTATTTTAAAAGATTCTGTATCCATTATATATATATATATATATATATATATATATATATATATATATATATATATATATATATATATATATATAAACAGAGTTTAATATAGATTAAATTTAAAATTGGAAATTTTAATTTTATTGTATAATTTAATATTCATTATTTAGAATGAATTCTGTTTTTGTCTAACGCCAACTTTAAAGCATTAAATAATTATGATAATTTAAGTTCGTTATCAAGTTTTTTGAATTCTCATATACTTGTATTTTGATTGGTCATTCCAGCTTATGTAATAGGGCTTCCCCTTAGCGAGGGGGCGTTTGATTGATTTGAACTTTTTAAAACGCTTTATTCTACATTCACCATCATCACTTGATGTTATAATTTTCGAATAAATACTTATATATATATATATATATATATATATATATATATGTGTGTGTGTGTGTGTGTGTGCGTTTGTGTGCATCTGTGTGAATAATACCAATTGGTAATTGGTAGGTATAATTCAAAGGTGGCCATTTTTTTTCCTGTAGTCAATTACCCAGGATTATCATGAATGGATCAATCCATTCATGATATTAAGGAGGGTAACTGGTCTGCTACTTACCTATAGATGGTGTGGGATGGGGAGAGAAGTGATGGATTAATGCATATTCCAGGGGTATTTGGTCATATCACATTGAATTAACTGTTCTCGTTCGATCACTGAAGTTAAGTAACGTCGAACCAGGTCTTTGCCTAAATGAGTAAAGTACCAGCTGATGTAAGTTTGATGTTTGGGTGCTATAATGGATATATATATATATATATATATATATATATATATATATATATATATATATATATATATATGTGTGTGTGTGTGTGTGTGTGTGTGTGCAATCAGTATACCGCATAAGTCCATTTTAATGATGTTGCAAGTGAATGTTTTGTTTGCCCGGGCAAATATCTCACTTCTTTCGCCACACGTCCTACATGTATGAATGGCATTTACATCAACACCACAATGGATGTGAAACAGTTCCAGGGTGTTGCCATTTGCATACAAAATATCCTTAGTCATTCCTAAATCGATTAACCCTTTAGGCTGTGTGTGGCCAGACGATGAATCACCCAAAATAACTTACGATATCGAGCAATGCCATTTTTATAGTGAAAGAAGACGGTGTGCATGGAGTCTGGAAAGAATAATTAGGAAAAAACTTAGTCAATAATAAATTTATATCGATTAATATAAGCATATTTATCTCATCAAACCGACATTTTATAAAATGGAATCAAGATGTCTTAGACAGATAAAAAATAGATTTAAAAATATAAGGTAAAACAAGCAAGAACAAATTGACCTAGAAAAGCCTTTTTTTGTGTAGGGGTGGGGAGGGCTTATATTATGAAGAGAGAGAACAGAAAAAGAGAGTTGATATAAAGGGTAGGGGAAAGTAAAGAGATAGGAAAGTTAAATTTAAAACTGATCTAAAATAAAGAGTCAAATAAAGTTCACAGAAGAGGAGTTAAAATGGCGTCTATTTAAACATCATCATCATCATCATATAATACTACTAATGATAAAAGTATAAAATATACATATTAGAAAATTATATGTATTATTATTATAAACATAAAAATAAAAAAAACACATAATACATATATATATATATATACATATATACATAATTATACACACACACACATATATATATATATATATAAAAAAACATGCACATACATATATATATATATATATATATATATATATATATATATATATATATATATATATATACATACACACACACACATAAGTATATTTATGCACGGGTAAAAAATCCGTGGGTAAGTAATTCAAGTGAATCCTAATAATATAAATATTAAACATAATCCACAGAGAGAATTCAATGTATTTATTAAAGAGTATATATTAGAAACATACAAGTAGAAAACACAAATATAATAAATGCATCAACCTGTAAAAAGATTAAAAATAATGGAAGCTTTAATAATAAAAAAAGAAAAAGCCAACTCTTAACAATATCAACTACGAACAAGGCCCCAATATGCTAATCGTATTTGGAAATTAAAAACATACCTACTACACACTAAGACATACACATAACGCACACACTCAATTAAGCTGAAAAATCGAATCATGCTTGATAATGGCTAAACGTATAGCCCAAAGCGCTAGAAACTATAAAACATTTGGACAGTTTTTACACACGCTTTGTCCAGAAAAGAAGGCCCTTGTTCGAACACAAGAAAAATTAAATAAAAAGCATAACCGTAATAACTTGTCTGTCGTATTTAATGAAACATGCATAAACGAAGGATTGCTGCCTAAATATACAACTATATATATATATATATATATATATATATATATATATATATATATATATATCTGTGAGTGTGTGTGTGTGTGTGTGTGTGTCTGCTCGTAAAGTAAATGTTTTTAGGGAATATAAAACTATTTTTACCTCTTCACTTGAAAATAATTTCATTTCATTGGTTCAACAATTAGCCTGCATTTTTGTACTTAATTATTAGGATTTTCCTGTAGTAATATTTTGCATCTATCCCGAAAGTTGTTGGGAGTTTGTGATTGACAGATGATATCCCATTTAATCTGAAATTATTTTCAACTCTCCATAAATTTTTAGAGAGAGCAGTTTGGTGCATTAAAGAAACCTCAAAGAAGAATGCCTGTGATTGTCGAACCTCTGTTTCCAAATCCCAGCAGAGATACCGATGTATATTTTTTCAATTATTAATATTTTGGGGGGAACGATGGTAGCTTGGTATACAGCATTTTCTGAATTACAAATACCTTCAACTGGGCAGTTGGCTTTGGTTCTACAATTGCAAGTGGGCTTGTTATCTGATATGTTGCTGTCATAAAATGATTTTAATATTTTCTTCTTGTGTGATTCAATAATATTATACATGTTGTTTGTTCTGCATTATTCATTGAACTCTCATATGGACTAGAAAGTCCTCTTTGGAATAATTCATACCAATAATATTTTGGTATTATTTATATGCAGTCCACGACGAAATATTCGTACAACCAGTAATTTTGAATATTTTTATTCATTTCTCATAATCTAATGCCCGAATGATAACAGGTTTGTTATATATTAATAAGCACAAAAAAGAATATAAAACTTAATTTTCAGAACAATCAGTTTAATACAACAAATTTGACAGGCGAATTGTGCAAAATAGGAAAAAGAAAATTATTCGTACATTAGAAAATATCATTTTTAATTGATTGATTCGTATAAGTAATTTACAAAATTATTTTATCAGTGAAGCCTTCTAGACTATTTATTCGGTAAAATATTTCTGATAATTCCAACAACACGATGGGGAAGACAAAGGAGCTTAGCGTTGACTTGAGACAGAGAATTATTAACGTCCACAAGTCGGGAAAGAGTTACAACACTATTTCAAACAGAGAACTGCACAAAAACTGAGATGTCGTGAGATTAATATAAACCCAAGAGTTTTTTTGAAAGACATTGCCAAAAGTTTGGATACAATGAGTATCAGCATAAGTACTCGAACAATACAACGTTGTTTAAATAGAAATGGGTTGTATGGAAACTGTCCACGATGAACCCATCTTCACAAACCTTGTCACATTTTTACTCGGTTAATTTTGTCAAAACGTTCTTGGACAAAGAAAATTGCTTTTGGGAACAGGTACTATGGTGTGATGAAAGAAAAATTGAGGTTTTTGGACATAATAATGTAAAGAAGATTTGGCGCAAGAGACGTGAGGCTTTCCTCCCAAAGTACACAGTGATAATATTAAAATATGAAGGCGGTTTGATGATTTTTGGGGGTTGTTTTAACTCAAGGGTGGCTGGAAAATTAATTGAAATAAGAGGAATAACGAAATTTGCACACTATATCAAAATTCTGGATGAAAATCTAAAACTATCAGCGCAGTATATCTAGGTCGACGAATTACTTTCCAGCAAGATAATGACCACAAACATACGTCTAAAGCAATGACTGCGTGGTTTCAGAAAAAGAAGATTGCAATTCTACAATGGCCATCAATGAGTCCTGAGTTTAATCCAATTGAAAATCTATGGCAAGCATTCAAAGATCAAATAAATCGTCGGTCACCAAAAAACATTCAGAAATTAGAACATGTATCCACTGAAGAATAGAAAAAAATCACAGAAAAGACTTGTTCCAATCCCATCAAAAACGGTTGCAGCAAGATGACATACCATGCTATTGATTACTAATATTGTGAAGAGTGTTCAGTTGTTTCTCTATTTTTTATACTGTACGAATAATTTTATCTTTTCCTATTTTGCATAATTCGCCTGTCAAATTTGTTGTATTTAACCTAATGTTCTGAAAATTGAACTTTATATTTATTTTTGTGCCTATTAAAATATAAAAAGCGGCATCAGACGGGCATTAGATTCTGAGAAATGGATAAAAATATTCAAAATTGATAACTGTACGAATACTTTTTATATCTTTGAAAAGTTTATTGGTGGTACAAAACTTAAAAATCTCCATAAACAGACAAAATTACCACACACGATAATTAAAAAAAGAAAAAAGAAATACGAGCTAGCTAACCAGTTTCGAACCTCGCTTAACAAAGCTAAATCGAGGTTAATAAATAGGTATACATTGTCAATAAAAGGAATGGAGAGTATATGGAAAAAATATTTAAATGGAAATCAATCCTTCTGTTTGCAAAGAGAAAGTTTCATAGATATAAAATATATGGCCTCCAATATTTTTAGCTAGGAATTAGAGTGCCCCTCCCCACACAATAAAAATTAACAAGTACCATTCCTTATGGCTATAATTTATAGGTAAATAATAATCCACACTCTACGAGTAATTATCTTCTTTTGTTTATTCGGATTTGGTATTTGGATCCAGTTAGCATTAATAATATTTTATATAGATGTTCTACATTTTTAATTTTATCTACAGGTTCTTTTAAGAAGCTTCCGTAAACTGATTTTTTTAAAGATTTCTGTTGAAATTGACTTTACGTCCGATTATCTTCCTACCCCACCCCTCAGTATCTAAGTTCGGGTGTATCAGGTCAGAAATCAATACTCCCACCCCATCTCCATTTTCTATTTAGCGTAGGTTTGACATTTATTGATTGATCAAGGCAGACCCACAAGTCTATTTTTAATTCTGACTTTATCTTTTGAAAAAAGAGGTAACACTTTGCTTTTGAAATATTCTTCAAATCATTTAATCCCCAATCATTTACCATCGCCTGAAGATGCACAGCATAGTGCCGAAACACGAAAGCTATTGTGTAGCGATTTCAATATGTTTTTATTTTAATCTCTTATAATGAAAACAATATATATATATATATAAGTGAACATTGAAGTCAACACTTAGAGGCAACAGGCTGTTTCATGCTAGAGGCAATCGTCACGATTGACTTCAATGTTCACTTTTATATTTACATACGCTCTATCGCTGATATTGAGCACTTTATTCCATAAATATAGCACACCTTAAAACTATATTTCTTTATATATATATATATATATATATATATATATATATATATATATATATATATATAAAAAAGCTGCAATAGCAGAAAAAAAGAAGTTTAAGTTTACATACAGATAATTGATCTTACTCGCATACAGGCGTTTCTTAATTCCATTACAACTAAATATAGTTTTTCTTTACAATCTCTCTGCATAAGACGTCTTATGCCTGTCGTTGCACATACCATCCAATATTTAAGAAAAATTAAAGAAAATATTAATTGCTACTATTTATTTGTTTTCCAGACGTTATTAAATGATAATGATGAGGATCATCATCAACTGTTCTGTCTTGAAGTCAGACTAAGATCAGGGCTTAGATTTTATGATCCTTTCGGCCACCCATAAATTCTGAATTCAATTTTTTCTTTCTCTCTGAAGTTCCTTTCTGCATAAATCATCTGAATTTTATTTGACATTTACAACTATTTTCTTGTATCGAAGATGAGCGAGAAAGGCAGCCCATTATTTGGAGGAGGTTTGGATCTATTTGACTTAAAACGGATATTGGAAAATAAGGCTGTCTATGAAAATTCCTGAAAAGAAACGGCGAAAAAGACCGTAAGTAAACGCTATGCGCAAAACACGAAGCATTTACGCATTGGAACAAATACAAAGCGTAGGTTTTAGTCAGTCTTGCTGACTGCCCGACTGATAAGTCAGTTTACAATATATATATATATATATATATATATATATATATATATATATATATATATATATATTGTGTGTATTTAGGCAGCTTTTTTTATTGATGGATGTTTCATTAAATATTATAGACAAGTTTGTTTATTTATTTTATATAAATTCTTTTCATATCGTCTGATAAGCTTAATAACATTATCATTAAAAGAAGAAAGAAAATCACAGTATTGATATATATTTTTTTAATCCTATTCTCGACGCTTGGCACTACATTTGAATGATAACTCTAACATTTTTGGGCATTGAAAACAACATGCCTGGCCGCATACTCAATTCCGGAAAATCTTCATTGAAAACACAACTATACTTAAACATGAAAACAGTAAACAAAAACTGAAAATTCTTGAAGCTATATACATAAAACAGTTGAAACTTAACCTGAACAAAATAAACTAACTCCACAAATATTCTTAAATGCCTATAATTTATAACAGAAGCCATTGGTTTATACCAACGGCTTCCCATACTTAATGCTTCTCGTTTTCACTCTGGCGTGGCCATGTGTGACGTCATGAGCTGCGGTGCGATTTTCGCCTCCAGCGTCTCGTATGCACGAGTTTGTCGTTGCTTGAAAATCTTCCATGTAAACATAAATTATTGCTTTATCCGTGTATTATTTAATATAATGTAATTTTCATCTTTGATAATGGCTTATGCAAACCGAAAGCTTTGGATTAAAACAAATATGAATCAATATTGTGATTTTTTTCTTCTTTTAATAATAATGTTATTAAACATCATCATACGATCTGAAACGAATTTACATAAAATAAATAGACAAAATTTGTCTATATTATTTCATGAAATATGTATCAATATATATATATATATATATATATATATATATATATATATATATATATATATATATATATATATATATATACCTATATAAAAATATTTTAAAATTATATTTTGATATACCATTCTCTTTGCTTTTCCTTGGATATATGCTTAATAAAAGCAAAGAGAATGAGATATGAGAAGAAACTGGGGAATTTGTTTAAAAGAAATGTTA
>CAHIKZ030000395.1:1665000-1740000 GCA_903632075.3 Acanthosepion pharaonis | reverse complement strand
ACAGACAGGGACGGACATATAATAACATACTGAGTTAGCTCGCTAGATATGAACAGACTGCGATAGATAGATAGATAGATAGATAGATAGATAGATAGATAGATAGATAGATAAGCAGGCAGGTTTGGGCCAGCTCTTGATAAATAGATAGATAGATATGACCAAAGTATAAAAGCTAGCTAGCTAAATAGATACAGAGATATGTGTAGAATGCGATAGGACTTTAGTGAAGTGAAAGACAGACAGATATAATGTATGAAGTTTGATATTGATAATAATAAATTTAGATAGATATGAACAGTGATAGTCAGATAAATAGACATAAACAAACTGTGATAGATAAATAGATAGATGGATAAGAAGAGACTGAGATAGATAAGTACAGACTGAGATAGATAGATAGATAGATAGATAGATAGATAGATAGATAACAGACTTATATAGATAGAGAGATAGATAGACAGAGATATACATAACAGGCTGAGATAGATAGATAGATAATGAACAGACTGAGATAGATAGATAGATAGATAGATAGATAGATAGATAGATAGATAGATAATGAACCGAATGGGATAGATAGATAGATAGATAGATAGATAGATAACAGACTGAGATAGATAGATAGATAGATAGATAGATAGATAGATAGATAGATAGATAGATAATGAACATGCCGAGATAGATAGATAGATAGATAGATAGATAGATAAGAATAGACTGAGATAGATAAATTTGAACGCATTGCAATAGATAGAAATATACATATGCAACCTAAAACACTGAACAACAGAGGTATGAGTAAACTGAAATAAATACCCACATATATATATATATATATATATATATATATATATATATATATATATATATATGTATGCACTGGCCTGACCAGTTGACATACTCTCCCTTATATGACATACATTCAGGCAGTGAAATAGGAAGGGCTAACCTAGAGATGTGAATGTGTGTTTGTCTCTGAGCGTTTGTGGCGAAATTGTTCTTCCGTAATCTTTGTTTAGGTTACTACTCTTGCAGAATCTATATTCGTAGCGCAAAAAATTACACGTATAAGATATTGTTCATGTCTGAATGCAAACATAGTGGAAAAGTGTTAAGTATGGAAGGAAGGTAAGAACAAAAAGCAAACGAAAACATCAAGACAAAACGAATCATGTAACTAAAAGGGAACTAATTGATATCAAGATCAGAACGGTAAGTAAATATCAATGATCATGTCTGAGAAGTAAGTCAGAAATTCGGTCCAAATTATCCATCGTTTCTACCTCATATATCATCCGTTTCTAGAGAAATCGATCCGTTGGGACAGAATTTATGTCCGGAATTGTAACATTTGTCAGCAAGGATGTAGAGAAAATTCAAATTTCTAGTATTATTATTCATGAAATTGTACGTATAGAATTTTTAATATAATGTCTTTCATCTTTGTTTGTGTGCTAAGAAGCTAATAAGCAACTCAGCGGATTGATTCGCATAACACATGACCAGAATATGATTATTAAGGATGACAATATCTGACAAACTTTAGAACATTCAAATAAAAGCACTAACCCAATCAAAATGACACACACACACATATATATATATATATATAGATTGTATTTAGGCAGCAATCCTTCATTTATGCATGTTTCATTAAAAATGACAGACTTCGAAAAAGTGTTTTCTTTTTTAGACACAGAGTGTGTAGAGACTCCAAATTTTGAATAACGCTGTGACGTCCCTAAACACAGCCTTCGCTCGCTCCTCGCTGCTTCGTTCGGGTGTCGCCGCTCCAAACGTGACTTCCGCCTGTTTGCGTCAGTCGTGTTGTCCCGTCCTGTGACGATCAACTGGCTTGGTATCGGTCGCGGCACCCAAATGTGACGTTCTAACCTTTTGGTGATTCGGATGGGAATCTGGTTAGATTCAATATCAGCCTCGTCGTTCCCAACTCACTTCCAACGTCTGGTTACCAAAGTAACTGCGTTGATCTCCAGTCTGCCTACCCACGTTGTGAATTGATCTTAGGCAGACGAAATCAATCAGTAGTTGGGGCCGTAATGCAAATCGAGTTCAACGAGGGTGACACCGCACAAATATGCATAAAAGAAAATAAAATGATAACTCAAAAGTTCAAGGTATCAAAAAAAAGGATAACAAAACTTTATGTCTAGTTGCTGGATACATAGGACTGCGTCTATTTCCCGACCCGCTATATGGATTGTGACACGTTGTTCTTTTGTTAGGCCAGTTTTAACACTTTTAGTTGTCTGTTCTTCAAGAAATTGGTTCTTGGTGTGTCTTCAGGCGAAAGTCAAAAAAACTTATTTTGGTGGTCTGGATCTAAGTCGCTTTTCAAAATAATTGTTCTTGGATTGAAGATTAGTTCGGAAGTTGCGCGAATCTTAGTCAGCTGCGAGGCTGTCTCAGAGCTCACAGCTCAATTGTTTGCCTGTCTTTTTAACCCCAACTCAGCTGTACTGATTTCTGCTCGCTGCGACTTTGCTTATATGGACGCCGACCAAAACCGGGGTGGGTTTGTCGGCGTCGGAGGTTCCTCGATAATTCTAAATACATATCCACTTCTTTTATTTTTGGTTAGGAATTTTCCACTTCTTTCCATTTTTGGGAGTCTTCTCTTACTCCCATCTTCTCACCATACTTCAGAGGGGCGTCAACTGTCCTCCCCACTTCTTCGTAGCAACCCCTCATACTCATCCTTTAAATGGGCGGCGGCAGCTTCCCTCCTTGCGTCACGTGATCACCTCCGGCCAATGATGTTCAGCCGGGCGTGTGCGATCTAGCTGGCTTTGTTTCAGGAAGAAGAAAAAAAAATATCTTGCTCAAAAAAAAAAATTATCTTTTTCTCTTCCTTTTCTATCCTTAATCGCAGCTCTCACCTTCTCTGGCCGCCAACAGAACAATGCGACCTGTGGTGTCATAACCCTGTTCTCATCTGGGCTTCGTAAGTCAGATTTTCGCTAATTATCAGAATGGGTGGTCGACTAACGCAACACAGTCGACCGTCGCCTCGAAAAAAAAAAAAAGTTCCATTGTTCTAGTCATACTTTGGCGCAAATTTATGATAACATAGTTCTGTTATCACAGCCAAAGATGTCTTGTCAAAAAAAAAAAAAAAAAACGGTCAGCCGTTACTTCGTGTGCGGCTTAGCAGACGACACAGTTAGTTTTTTTTATATCTATCCAAAGCCCTGTATTTCACCTGTTCTTTGTCAATTATCAAAATAACATTTTCAATTGGAGTTTTCTTGGCTAGTCGGTCTGTGGTTTGCTAATTAGATGTTTTGCCCGCATTAAGCGGCTGTTATCTATCCCCGATAACACAAGTTCGTCGCCAGAACATAGTCGATTCCCTTATCCACTTAGAATTTTTCAGCCATGGTAATGACACTTTTCGCCATTTGCTACTTATCAAAATAACATTGTCAGTTGTCTCTGGTCGTGGGTGTTTTTTTATCATCCACGCTTAAGTCTCGCCCCTCCTTTCCTTTCTTTCTTTTCTCTTTTTCCTTTCTTTTCTTTTTGCCCTGGTAAATGGTGCCACAATGCTTTCGACTATACTTTTAGCCATTATCAAGGATGATTTTATTTTTTCAATTTAATTGTGTTTGTGCGTTATGTGTATGTTTTTAGTGTTATAGAGATCTTTTATTTTCCGAACACGGTTAACACATTGTGTTCGTAGTTAATATTATTAGGTGTTGGCTTTTTCTTTTTTTTATTAAGACTTCCATTATTTTTAATCTTTTTTACATGTGGCTGAGGTTATTATATTTGTATTTTCTATTAGTATGTTTCAGATGGAATCTGGTAAGTTTGTGTGTGTGTTTAAATGGATTTTAATAGAGTTGTGGTCAGATATCTGTAACGTAAGGCGTCTGGATAGGAATGTAGTCGTGTGACCGATGTAATTATTTATGAATTCGGTTTGATCAGGAACACAGTTCTTTAAGGGGCATTTGAACTCATAGATAATGTTCGTTCGTTGGAATTTTTATTTTGCTGGTGTGTTGTTATTTTTGAGGATAAGATTAGCTATTTTAAATTTTTTATAGTAGATAATTTGATTTTTTTATTCGGATCAATTGGGGTAGTGTATTTCTTTATAATATTTCTAAGTGAAGATTCATCTTGTTTGTAGTTAATGTGCATTTCGTTTTTGTATAAAATATTTATGTTATTTTTGACTGTAGGTTCACTATCGTTGTTATTTGGGAAGGAATAGTCTAATTTGGTGGTGTATAAGGTGGTTAGGGAAGCCATTTTTCATTAGTGTCTGTTTTATATTATTGAGTTCTTTAAGGAAGAGTAGTCGAGAGGATAAATTCTGGTGTGCTCTTTTTACGAAGTTTTTTATCACTGCTATTTTGTATCTGATTGGACATTCACTTTTAAAGTTAAGGTGATAAGAGTTTCTGCTAAAGGGTTCTTTATATATTGAGTTGATAAAAGTGTTACTATATTCTTTGAGAGCCTCTAAGAATGGGAGTATATTTTTTTGACTAAGTTCCTAGGTAAGTTAAGGATATAGTTTTTTTTTCAAATGTGGTCTTAAGAGTAACTATTTCTGTAGCGTTATTTGCTAGAATAAAAATATCGTCTACGTAATAATGTAAAAGAGACACTTCACTTCTATTCATACCGCATACCTCAGTAGACACACACATATATATATATATATATATATATATATATATATATATATTGGGCATTATCTCCAATTTAGACCACCACAAGGCTAGTGGTGGAGATGGCATACCAGCCATTGTGTTGAAGAAATGAGGGCCTGAGCTAGCGCCCGCCCTCTCTAAACTATATAATTACTGCCTTAAGGAATCCTGTTTTCCTGACTGCTGGAAGTTCTCATCCATTGTTCCTGTCTTTAAGAACTCTGGAGACCCCACTGACCCCTCTAATTACCGTCCTATTAGTCTCTTACCCCTCTTCGGCAAAATCTTTGAAGCCCTAATCAATGCCGAAGTGGTTAACAACCTTACATCCCATGATCTGCTCTCAGACAAGCAATATGGTTTCCACTACGACCGATCTACAGCTGGTGTGCTTACGGCCATCACTGAAACCGTCTACCAAGCCCTTCAAAATAACGGTGAGGCTCGTGCCGTGGCCCTAGACATCTCCAAAGCGTTTGATAGGGTTTGGCATGCCGGCCTTCTTCACTAGCTCCAGGGTTATGGTATTACAGGTCGATTGTTTGACCTAATACAATCATTCCTGTCAAACCGAGAATTGAAGGTCGTTCTCAACGGATTCTCCTCCAGTTCCTATCCCACGAACGCAGGTGTTCCTCAAGGCTCCATCCCCACTCTATTCCTTATTTTCATCAACGACCTTCCTGACGCCATAGATTTCCAAGTTGGCATCTACGCGGACGACACTACAATTTACTCTTGCCTCAAAAATAAATCTAGTGTCGGTGACAAAACTAACCTGGTCGTGCGTCTTGAAATGGACCTCCAATCGGTTGTTAATTGGGTCAAGAATTGGCTGCTCAGCTTTAACGACTCAAAAACTAAACTACTCCGTATTAATCACCATAGAGATCCTTCCCTGCCCCCATTAGAATGTCTGATAGTCAACTTCTTGAGAGCAACTCCCTGCGTCTGCTCGGTCTCACGTTGACTGCTGACCTGAGATGGAACAAATACATTGTCACCGCGAGGAAAGTTGGCTCTCTGTGCCGCGCCAGAAAATTTTTCTCCCCGGAATCGATACTTCAAATCTACAAATCAACCATTCGCCCTTGAATGGACTATTGCTGCCATATATGGTCTGGGGCACCTACTGTTTTCCTCTGAGTTCTTGACAAGATCCAGAGACGGATATGTAATATAATTGGCTCTGATCTGGCATCTCGTCTACAGTCACTCTCTCACAGACGCGCCGTCGCCTCTCTCTGTCTTTTCTACAAATACTTTCATGGTAATTGCTCCGATGAGCTGCTTTCACTGGTTCCCAGACTCCATGAATTCAAGCGCCCTACGAGGCTGGCATCCCGCTCCCACCCTTACACTGTAGAAACTCCTAAATGTAGCCGTCTCTTCTACACCAATAGCTTCATACCTCGCACCTCTCGCCTGTGGAACACACTTCCCAACTACTGTATCCCTGAGACCTATAATCTCCAACTATTCAAATGTAATGTCAATCGACATCTCCAGTTACCGTGATCTACCCACTATCCCTCTCCTCATCCTTTCTTCTATCACTCCTATCTGCTCTCGCTCCAAATCTTCTGCAACCCCCTGCATCCTAGTGGGTTCACGCCGTGTTCAGGGCGTAATGCTTAATATATATATATATATATATATATATATATATACACACACACATATATATATATATATATATATATATATATATATATATATATATATATATATAAAAGATAATTATGTTACATAATTTTCCTTTTCAGCAGGCAGTATCCTGAAGATCCATTTAGCTGAAACCTCGGTAGGCTCCTGAGGATTATCTTAGGTTTTGCTCTACTTAGTGTATTGAGCACTTTACGTAGTTTTCTTTTTACTCGTTTTTTTTTTCTTTGGACTTGGAGCTTGAACACTGGACGATTGTTTTCGCCTTGGTTTAATGTTCTTGGTTCTTTCTTTTTTTATTCCCCATTTTTCCTTGGGTACCGATTTGTTCTACTGCAAGTTGAGCTATCCGAGGTTTTTCCAAACAAGTACCACTATATATATATATATATATATATATATATATATATATATATATATATATATATATATATATATATTTATACCCTTTACTCCCGTTCATACCACATACCTCAGTTGGCATATATATATATATATATATATATATATATTAGTTATATATATATATATATATATATATATATGTATGTTTACAACCTTCACTTCCATTCATACGACATATCTCAACATTAACATAAATAGAAGTTCATTCACGACATCAAACAAACAAGCAAATAAATAAAATACGGGATCATTATCGGCTTCTGTTTAAGAGGACATAGAATTTGTATTCGTGTATATTTACATGATGGAAAGACATACATAGAAAATACTTTTAAATTCCTGCCGTATCCTAATTACTCTGATCTACAACATGAAAGCTACGAAAATAAAACAAAAATCCAATCTTTGCTAATTTCAGTGAAGTAGAAATAAACAATATAAATATCGGAAATTGTTGATTGGCTCTAGATTTCAAGAGACGGTACTAGTGTTATATGAATATTTCATCCAAATTATTGTCCTTGCCAGATGAAATTAGCATATTCTTCTAATAACCTTATTATATATAATTATTCTTGTAATAAACTAATTATTAATCTCTTTTACACTCAGGTTTTCCCACATTTAACTGACCTGTGAAAAATACCCTGAGAACATTTAAACAAACCGATAACTTCTATTGTGTACGGTGAAGTGTGTTTTGCATCTTAAAAGCGAAATATAACACCTGAGAGAAAAGCTTATGAACTAGATTTTGTGGATGTAAAATTGGAGACCAAGACAAAGAGTGCTCACTACATATATGATGTAATACTTTAGTCAATGGCTAACCAGAAAAAAGTCTATGTCTTTTGAAGTGACAATCATTTACATTATTTACATTATTCGGTCTATTGTCCTCATCTTTGCCGCCATATTTATTACAACGTTTCGGCCGTTGTACGCTCTGGCCTTCTTCAGGTGGTTGGAATGTCAAACTTAACTCTTTAATTCGCTCACTGAGGTAGACTGTTCTAGTTCCACGTGCCATGTCTAATGAATGTCAGTTATCAGTTATCTCCTGTTAATTTCCCTCTGAAAGTTCTCCACTGCCTTAACCGGGTATTGAACTCACACTCTCTGGGTTCTGTCACTATATGACACAATGGATAAAAGCGTTGGTTAGATCCAGTGACAGGAACCAAAGAAGGCGAGTTCAATACCCGGTTAAGGAAGTGGAGAACTTGGAGAGGGAAATTAACAGGAGATAACCGATAACTGACATCCATCAAACATGGCACGTGGAACTAGAACAGTCTACCCCAGTGAGCGAAATAAAAGGTTGAGTTCGACGTTGAAACCACCTGAAGAAGGACGGAGCGTACAACGGCCAAAGCGTTGTAATAAATATGGCGACAAAGATGAGGACTATAGTCCGAATAAAAATAATATACGTAATACCTCATCTCAGAAATATAGACAGATACTGACCATGATTTGTAGAGAGTAAATCGATCATACCACTGATTGATACTTCAGCATGGTGACTCCAATTGATAAGAGACTGTCAAAGAAAAAGAAATGGACACTGCAATATCCAGAAAAAAAAAACACCATCCATTTCGTCTCTAAATTTATAATAAAATATCCAAGCACTCTCTTTTTGTTATCGCCTAAAATTGAAAGTTTTAAATGTTGGGAGTCATGCCTCTAGAGAGGCACCAGGACATCTCATTAAATATATTGTTACTTTAGCTAACAACTTTGGTACTGTGTATGCTACGGCTTTTCATTGTGTATGGAAAGCCTTAAGAAGCAATTTTGTCATGAAAAGCGTTATAGAGAAACCTTGTGTCAAATTGATGCTACCGTAATTAATCCATAATACTGACTTTAAAAGCTACTAAAAATGTTCTTTAAAATTGTTTTCTGAATATCTCTCTGAGCAAAATTTTCATATTTGTTGTTTTCATTCAAATATTTTACCTGGTTTTCTCTCCAGTCGTCATCAGGCGTTTCATACAGACATAATATCGATGACATTTAGAAAAAAAACAAATTTTTACTACGTTCGTCATAATTTTCTGCCTGTCTCCAATCAAATGATTTTGAAGGAAATCATAATTTCCAATGTTTACCCTGGATACGTCACATTGTTTTTCAGCTTAAACTCATATTACTTCTTATAAGAGATGAACATTTAAGGTAGATAGAAGTCATCTATCAGAGCCCAGTCGACGAAGGACTACAATCTGGCGTCATTAAGTTTGACTATAAATTCTTATAGGCGAAACCGGCCATAAAAAGCGTATAAGAGGAGACTCTTTATAAAAGACAGACCAACATCTGCAAAGATTGTGAGTTTAGTGCCAAAACTCTACGGAAATAATTACAACTTTGCCAAATTGTGCTACTCTACAGACCGAAACCAATTCCACTGACAAGAATAAAGAATAATAAATAAAATAATTATATCAGCGAATCAGGAGGAAAATTTACAAGAATGCAATGAACAAAAATGACTTATCAGAGAATAATGTTTATTAACTTGATCTCGCAGACTTTTTCTATTCTAGATAGCTCAAACATGGCTACAAAAATCTGTGGTTTTGGATCAGACGAGGCTAAACTGAGTTAATATAAGAAAGAATTACCGTGGTGCAAAAGTTAACAAATTCATGCCACAAACAGATACTATGGTACTTAGTAAATGTCAGAAGCTTCTCCATAGATCAATGATTAACATGTTTGTTTTGTGAGTGATTACAATGGCCGTGCAAAAAGAAAAATGGTTCTTGAAAGCAAACACAATAATCGATTCATTTGGGGTTAAAGAAATTCAACAAAATGTTTTTTTTCTAAAGAAGGTGCAAATACATTGTATAGATTTTGTATTAAGATAGGAAAATTCCAGGCCTGCAAAGTTTTTCTCTATTCAGAGTTCGATATTCAAATTAGAATTACGGATGCTGATTTTTACGGAATATGACTACCTACATGGAATGTTAATCTGCTGCTATCTGTCTGGCCCTGTGCCTTAAACTTAGAAAATATATAATATATCGATACATATCAATACATCAATATATCGATACATATCAAAATATATCAATATTGAGAAATTTGGAATTGGTATTTCCTTATGTGAACCTTAGGACCATTGCACTTACGCATTGTAGACATATTGAATATCTGTTCGGGAAAATAAAAACAATTAAAAAATTACCATCACATAACACCTTTTGCCTTATGCTTTTCAAAGTAAATTGTTTTAAAATAAATATTTTGAAAATAATAAAGCTTTTTTTAAGGTTTACAGGGAAGATGTTATTTCTTTTATTATTATCTTTTGTGTGTTATGTTTTCTGCTTTGTATCCTGTAGTGCCGGGTGCAAACTATGGTCCTTAGGCCCTATAGGAGAATTTTCATTTAACTGATAGCATTTTCCTTAGTATATGAGATGTTCCTAGTAGGGCGATCTTCTGGGCAATTTCTATGTTGATGCTACGTGGGACACTGTTAGTAAAATTGCCCATTCCTTTTTTTCTCTCACGAGGCCCAGAGCTCTGATTATTATTGTTACAATCTCAGTCTTCATTCCACATATTTCTGTTAATCTCGATCTTTCCCTGGTTCCTTGTATTTGAAAAATTTCTCGATAATTTTCATGGAGGTGTTTCTCTCAGATTGTACTCATATGTCAATATGCATACACTTCCTGAATTTATTAATATCAGGTCTGTTGGTATTTATTCCATTGTTAGTTTGAATAGGCATGTCCCAGAGGATAGTTACATCGCTATTTTGGGTAACTATGTTTTGTTGGTGCGTATACTATCACTCAGTGGTTTCGATTTTGTGCTTCTTGCATATCTTCCAGTATACATAAATTTCTACCTGGTTATGTATGAGGGTATATTCATTTTTTGTTAGTTTTGGAAATCCTGAGATAATATGGTTGTCAGTTTCATCATATTTTTCGCAGATCCTGAATTTCGGGTTAGTTCACTCCTTGATTATGTGACAGTGACAGGACCTGGTTGCAAGACTTTGGTCCTGAGCTGCAATAATTAGGCTTTCTGTCTCAGCTTTCAGCCTGGTGCTCCTCAGCCACTGATGTGTTTTCTCTTAGTCCACATCTGCTTCTTTCGTTCTTTTTATGTATTTGCTATGCAATGTCTGTCCTCCCAGTTTTTTTTGTAACTTCATTTGGCCAAGTTTTTTTGCTTTCTGCTTTACTCGTTTGGCGTAGATGGTATTCACTTCGTTTTTTTGTTGGTAGGGTTTATATATTAAGCTGTTTCTTGAAGAGTGCAGCTTCTTTGTTGATGGAGTGGATTTGGCGTTTTACTATTTGTAGGAGACGATCATTGGTTTTTAGATTGACTTCACATCCGATTGTTGTAGTTTTTTACAGTTAATAGAAATTCGATTAGAACTAGACCTCCTAAATCTCTTGGTAAGTACAGCCTATCAATATCTGATTTCGGGTGGGGCATCCCCATTTGGGTAAGCATTTTTTCTGGTCTTGGCGTCCAATCTTTTAATGTCATTTAACTCCCATTTAATAATGTTGAAGCTGTATGTTACTACGGGTATAGCTAAGTTGTTGATAGCCCTCATTTTATTATTGACGCCATTAAGTTCGCCTTCTAGTATCAAACTCACTCTTCTATAATATTCTTTTCGGATTACTATTATTGTTATTTCCTTTCTTTTGATTTTTGGGTTGTATTCATTTTTTCCGGGTCCCACCCAGAGACCTAAGGTTAGAAATGGCATCATGACACTTTCCACCGACAAAAAACACACACACACACACACACATTTTACATTGATAAAACCCTTCGTAAAGTGTGGGCTGTACTTGTGGGAACAATTTTCGTATTACTTTGAGGCATGAACTTCCAGGAATCCCTTCAATTAATCTACTGGAATCTTTTCCAACCAATCCTAGGGCTCCGACTACAACAGGGATTGTTGATGTTCCCATATGTTCCCATATGCCATATTTTTGAGATTTCGATTTCAAGGTCCTTGTATTTTGACGGCTTTTTGAATATCTTCAAAGATACATTGCAGTCTTTTTTTTGTTTGTGGTCTTTAATAACAATATCTGGGCGGTTGGCTTTGATTGTTCTGTCAGTGTGTATTGTGTAGTCCCATAGAATTGTAACAGGTCCTATCTCCGTAACCGGGTCTGGGTGGTGTTCATACCATTTTCTTTCAGTCTCCTTCCCATAGAAGTTGCAGATTTTCCAGTGCAGATATTGGCCCACTCTGTCATGCCGGGTTTTATATTCAGTGGGTGCCAATATCGTGCAACCTGATACAAGTTGATCAATTGTTTCTGGGTAATTATCACAGAACCTGCATTTTGGGCTAGCACTATATTTTAGTATGTGTGCTTGATAATTTCTAGTTAACAAGCATTTGTCCTGTGCAGCAAGGATAAAACCTTCAGTTTCAGCTTTTAACTCTGCACTACGTAGCCACTGATGGGTACGGGTTTTGTCTACATCAGCTTGTTTGGTACGGGCAGAGTATTGGCCATGAAGCGGTTTATCTTGCCATTGTTTCTGTATCTGGTCGGTTGCATTTGTCTTTGCTTTCTATTTTATGTATTATTATTATTATTATTATTATTATTATTATTATTATTATTATTCATTCTGTTGCTGACAAAAGGAAATACTCAAAAATTTGACTATAGAAGCTTACTTCGCCTGTATCAAATTCATCTCACCAAAGAGTTCACCTCAGCCTGTTTCCATCTATTTCCCAAGAAGTACTTTTCATAAAGGGTATCGTCAAAAGGCCCTACAGCATTCATTTTCAAGATCAACCGGGTTAGTGTGAGGTATAAGGCTTAGTGTTAGGGTTAAAGGTTAGTGTTAGGGTTAAGGGTTAGCGTTAGGGTTAGGCTACTAATGCGTAATTTAATGAAATCCAACATTCGTTTCAGATGCAGATATTTGATAAGCTAATTTCAACTTCATAGAAGATCACAATCATGATGCACCCAGTTAGAATTAAACTCACTACAGTAGTAACTCTTTTGTCGACTCCCATCCACACGTAATCGAATTTTCTGTGATGATCCACGCATACATTTCTATGTAGCTATCAACAACTCTCCAGTTTCATCGGCTGTGAGCGGCAGTCATCAGGGTGTGCTCAATGAAACTAACATTTGTGATGCAAAGTGGTGGTACTGTCTGGAAGACGGATCTTATAGTTGTTTTGAATGATCTCAGGTCATCATTGACCCTATATATATATATATATTTCGATAAACGTGCAATCAATTTACAAATTCATGAATTATTCACACAAAAATAAATGCAAAGGTTAGAGAATTCTCGCCAATTAAATCATTAACCTTTGCATTTGTTTTTGTGTGAATAATTCATGAAAATATATATATATATATATATATATATATATGAAGACATTGTCACATTACTTGTTCACCAGGGAGGCTTGCCCAAAAGTTACTTCATGGCGAGGTGTTTATTCCTAATTATTATTATAGTGTTTGTTTTTGTAATGAATCTGAATTTTGATATTAGGCCAACGTTATATAACAGAAACATTTCAGATCTCTCAAAAATCTTTTCCTCTATGCCATTCCCGTTCTGTCGCTGTGATTTGACTGCTCGCGGCAGCAGACAGCGAGATGTAATCTGTTAAGATTTAGTTTGAAATTAATTAACCAATCAATTTGCAAGATCAATCCTTCTGGTGTTGATTTCCCCAGTTGCAATTAAGAATTGGAAATATCATTTTGTTCATTATTTTCACAAAATATTCTGATTATTCATTAAAAAAATCCCATCGCTTTCTCTAAAGAAAGACGCAGCTGAGACGTAATAGTTATGACTTCCATTCCCTTCAGTCAATTGAACTTTATCAGAAAATATCCGAGATGCAATGAAAAAAAACGACTATGTGAGGAGAATAAAAATTCAAAGAAAGACAATAAACCGAATAAGATTTTAATAAAAAAAAATGAATGAAGATTTTAATTCATGCCTTGAGAACAAAATATTATTATAGACTAGGTCCTAACCTGAAGTAAACTTGATTTGAACAGAGCGATCAAATTTAATATCAACTGACGCTAATCTTTGTGGACATGGCTCTTATGAGAAAGGAGATACATGCAGAAAGGAACGACTCTGCAGGATACGGTAGAAATTCCGTGTTAGGGGTTAGTTTTTACATGAACGTGTTTCCTGAACTTTTGGATATCATCTTGTGTGTAAGGGAATCTATAGCTTTTGGTGAAGATAGTATTCGGTGTGAAAACAACTAGAATCTCCTCTCAATGATCAACAAATGCCAATGAAATTCATTTTAAGATGGATAAAATCTTCAACAGATAGAAAGAACAATTTTTCTGAAAATCCAAATTTGACTCTTGAAAGCCTGCAGCAAAGTGCCATTGTCCATTCACTGAATGACTAACCAACAATGAAAGTTAGTCTTCAAACATCTGTCACCAAACGGAACGCAGAACGAAGCAGCTGGGAAAGATGGCTTCTTTTCTGAGATTTTTTTTTATTTGGAGGCGAACACATTGTGGAAGTTGCGTATGCTTTCATATCTGGTATGTATGCAAAAGGCTATTTCAACTGACTCGGGGAATTTCAACAGGAAAAGAAGTAGGTATAACGAAGGTTCTTCAAAAAGGCTTGAAGAGTAAAAGTTGAAGAAAACAGAAAATTCTTCACCGTTTTTCAATATAATCCCCCCCCCGTTGACATCAATGCACTTGGTGCAAAGATGCTTAAGTATTGCAATCCCATCACGGAAGAAGGTGGAGACATGCACCCCCCCGTCAAAAAGAAAAAAACTCTCCACAGCAGATAAATCTCATCGTTGTTTCTAAACTAGCGACCACGCTGGTGGGACTTGATTTTAGGAAACAAGAAGTCAGATGGAGCTAAGTCTGGTGAATAAGGGGGTGGATAGTGATAGAAATTCAAAGCCCTAGTTGACTGCTTCAGCTGTTACAAACTGAGCATTGTGAACAGGTGCGTTATCCTGGAGCAAGATCTTCCCTCTACGCTTCACCTTGATTGCTTCTTTTAACTTCCTGTCTTAATTCTGAAGCATTACTGTCAATTTATCTGCGGTAGAGAACAAGAGTATTTCCACTGATTTGAATCTTTGATTCAGGTTCAAAGTGGTGAATCCAGGTTTCAAATTGAGTTACTAATCCTCGGCGAAGACTCTCAGGGTCAGCCTGGAAGCGAGTCATAAGCCACCTGAAAATGTCAACCGTTTTCAGCACCTGCTCTTATGACAGCATTCATGGGACTGATTTTGCAGACAGCTTGCTCATCCACAAGATCTGAGTTAAAACAGTATGGACTGAACCAGAACTAATGCCGATGGACTTAGCTATCTGCTGAACAGTAAAATGTTTGTCATCCCAAACCATACAGTGAATGACATCAACTTTTTCATCAGTGGTTGAAGTTTTTGTACAACCTCTTGAGGGTCATCTGTGTTATCCCTGCTCCACCTGAATTCCACAGCCCACTTTGTCACAGTTGCATAGGAAGGGAAGACTGTATCATGTTCTTGTGGATTTCCTTGGGTGTCATACCTTTCTTTGCAGGTACTTTATGACTGCTTAGGCCTCTCTTCAATTTTAGATTTGTTGCACACCATTCACCTTTCTATGTGCCTCACCTGCACAGAATTTAAGATAGAAATCTGAATTAGTTTTTCTAGCTTTATAAGATGTTGAGCTAGGGTTTTTCTTTCTGGGTGGGACTCAGAACATATAGAACGACCCACGTAGGTGAAGTGTGTGGGAATTATAGATGCATTTCTCTTTAGTCATTAGATAGTGGCAGGTATAGTTGTCTCACGATTCATTGCTAAAATGGAGAATAGAATCCTACCAGTGTTGTAGTGAGATTTTCGACAGAATAGAAGGAAAGCTGCCATAATGTTCACGACACGACAAATCCGAATGAAGAGCTACAAATCGCTGCAAGGTCAGTTCCAGGTCTTCTTTTAATAGTGGAACCCTTGGAAGATTCTAGGGAAATTAGGATGTCGTGATTCCTTCATCAGATTGATCAGGCCCTTTCATGGTGACATGAAGGTTAGTGTTAATGTTGATGATTTACTTATGGAAAATTTCAAGATCGAAACTGATGTAAAACAGCGATACTTGCTTCTAGCAACGCATTTCTGTTTTCTTCGCTATCGCGGCAACTGATCTTTTTAGAGATTGAAATCAAAGATTCAACAACAGGTACCTTTCGACATACATGGTTTCGCTGCCCAAACCAAAGTTCTACTTGCTGTTGTTCGTTTTTTCAGATGATTTAGTTGCTGTTGTGGCCTTGTTAGGAGCCAGAAATAAAGACAGAAAGAGAGGAATTAAGTTAAACAAATATATCAACAGAAACAGTAGTACATATAGAAACGAGAAGAGTGTTACGGCAAGAATGTTCTGTCCGAGCTGACTGCTGGAAACTCCCCCCTTATTTGTTTCTGTTAAAATACAGAAAATGTAGCACAAGGCCTAAAAAGATGATGGGGAAAAGGACGGTCATCATCTGTTTTAACTTTAAACTTAGTTAGCCACAAACACTGACCCAAACATACAAACAATATTCCTAACACCAAAACGACACACTCTTACCTTTTTTACTACATTCACCATAACACCTCACTATCTCTATAAAAAACCTAAACAGACTCCATATGTACAATTCTTTGTCTGTGGGGTGGGGGAATATAACAACAATTTAAAACCTAGATCCAATGACTATTTACAATATGAAATAAAACTATTTACAAGAAACTAAACAAAATGTGGCAGAAACGTCAGTTAACTGGACGAAATCAGTGCGGAACTATAATAATCTAAAAAACATTCATTCATCCCAAGCACTCACACAGATACGCACTCATTCTAACACAACAACAAATACGAAAACACACACGCGAAACGAAAGGCACCTAACGAGGGAGGGGATCGGGAAATAATAAGCAAAAGAACACATATTGTTCAGCCTTCGTCATCTGCGGCACCACATTGCTACAAACAGAACTGGTCTTATATATATATATATATATATATATATATATATATATATATATATGTGTGTGTGTTTATTGACTTAAATATACAAAAACGCATTATCTAAATGAACCTCTTTCGACCACTTTTTCAGAAGAATACGGTGGCCACCTTCTTAGATAAACAAAATGAAACAAATTCGCACAGCAAAACCCAATAAGTCTATACAAGAGGGTTAAATTTGGAACAACGACTAAAATTGAAATTTATTACTAAAACGAGGAAAAAGGAATATGGCAATAAAGTATATAGTTTCCTAGTGAATATAAAATAGAAAAACAATTTTGATTCACAGTCGCACCTCACTATAGAAACCATAGAACGAGGAGAATTCTCTTTCTGTCTACACAGAGATGGTCGATGTAACTTTATATGAACTGCCCCCGCCCCACAAAACTCTCAAGTGCTTGGCTGACCTTGCTCAGCATAAAGTTGTAAATGTTGTATGCTTCTGCTTGACAGCCCATCCTGGATTATCTAAAAAATGCTGCTCTATAGCAGACTCACAATCCATAGGAGTCAAGAAAGTACTGCTGTTTGCAACACCTCATCTAATAAATGCAATCGGATATATATATATATGTACATATAAATAAATAACATAGATTGAAATTCAAAATGAACGCACTTAAATAGCTATTTCACCCTACAAGAGCTTCCTTGCAGGATTTATCAGCACCAAGAGGTTAAGAAATAAAATAAAATGGTAGCTTAAAAATTGTAAACTTCAAAGAATCAAGATAGAAGAAGAAGAGAGAAGGAAAAAACAAAAAGGAGAAAGAAAGACTCAGAAAATCGTCTAGACAAAGCTTAAACCAACGTCATGCTGGTAGGGGCGATGGTTAGGATTCAGTCACCATCGAAAATAAACTTGACCGATATTTTAAAATATTAACATCTAGTTTCTATAAGGAAAATTACTTAAAAAAAATTTCAAAATTAGAGAAGATTTAAAAAAAAAATTATTTCTATAAAAACCCTTTAAGGAAGTGTAATTAAAAGGTAACATATAAAATAAGTTATATACAAATAATAATACATTTAATATGATAATCAAAATAGTAATTAATGAAATAATTAATAAAGCCAAAATTAACAAGTAAATTTAATAAAAAAATATTGCATATTAAATATAAATGAATAGTTATAAATATAAACTAATAAATAAATAAAAAATGAAAACAATATATAAGAGAAATATAAATTAAATATTAAATAAAAATTAAAAAAAAATAATATAAAGTCATTTAATAAATGTAAATATAATATATATTTAAATATATAATAATGTAAATAACAAATGTAAATATATAATATATATATATAAATAAAATTAAATATTAAAAGTAAGTTTAGCTTAATTATTTAATATAAATTTTAAATATTAAATCTAAAGTTAAATATAAAATTATAAATTAAATAAAATATTAAAATAATAAATAAAAATGGTTAAGTAAAATAAAAGAATACATATAGTAAGGATAAAAATTAAGAATTAATAATAATAGTAGTAATAATAATAACAACAACAGTAATAGTATTTATAATAATAAAAAACACCTATGTATGAGGAAGGTTATTCCATAAGAATGAGAAGGAGTATAAATAATAATATATGTATTAAGTGATGACAGATTAAGTATTGATCAGTACGATTCTAGATCAGTTTGAACTTACTTAGGTAACAACATTTGGAAACTAACTCATTTCTCTGATTTAGTATATATATATATATATATATGAAGAAATTTTGAAAAAACAAACAAAAATCCTTAAATGTATTTCTTTCATTTAACTACATTTAAGGATTTTTGTTTGTTTTTTCAAAATTTCTTCATTCTGTCGGATTTATATCCATTTACACTTGCTTATATATATATATATATATATATATATATATTATTAGGGCCTTGAATGAGTCCTCGCTCATTTCCAACAGATGGCATTCCCAGAACTGCGTCCGCGGAGTAACGCATCTATAAGGAAGTAGGATAGGTAAGTTTGAAATTCATTGTATGTCATTTGAAGTGTAAATAACTTTGTTTTCCATAGGTTTAAATATGTCGGATTTCGTGTCAAAGAAAGTGCATTTGCGGAGTATTTTACTGCACTATATTATTCAAAAGAAATCTGAAGCACACAGATTTTTTATTGACACTTATGGCGACAATGCGCTGTCGGAAACAACATGCAGATATTGGTTTAGACACTTCAAAAGTAATGATTTTGATGTTGAAGATAAAGAACGCTCTGACGCAGTGAAGAAGTGTGAAAACGAAGAATTGAAGACTTATGTCAGGCGCAGGCTCAACTTGCAGAAACATTTGGAGTTGATCACATAACTGTTTCGAAACGGTTGAAAGCATTAAGAATGGTTCAAAAGCAAGGTCATTGGGTGCAGTACGAGTTGAAGCCGAGAGACGTCTAACAGCTGCTTCAACGGTATGAGTCACGTGTGAAAATTTGCTTGAACGGCAGAAATCACGAGTGAACAGCTGCTTCAATGGTAGAAGTCATGTGTGAACAGCTGCTTCAACGGTAGGAGTCACGTGTGAACAGCTGCTTCAACGGCATGAGTCACGTGTGAAAATTTGCTTGAACGGCAGAAATCAAGGGTGAACAGCTGCTTCAACGGTAGAAGTCATGTGTGAACAGCTGCTTCAAAGTAGAAGTCACGTGTGAACAGCTGCTTCAACAGCATGAGTCACGTGAAAATTTGCTTGAACGGCAGAAATCAAGGGTGAACAGCTGCTTCAACGGTAGAAGTCATGTGTGAACAGCTGCTTCAAAGTAGAAGTCACGTGAACAGCTGCTTCAACGGCATGAGTCACGTGAAAATTTGCTTGAACGGCAGAAATCACGGGTGAACAGCTGCTTCAACGGTAGAAGTCATGTGTGAACAGCTGCTTCAAAGAAGTCACGTGAACAGCTGCTTCAACGGCATGAGTCACGTGAAAATTTGCTTGAACGGCAGAAATCACGGGTGAACAGCTGCTTCAACGGTAGAAGTCATGTGAACAGCTGCTTCAAAGTAAGTCACGTGTGAACAGCTGCTTCAACGGCATGAGTCACGTGTGAAAATTTGCTTGAACGGCAGAAATCACGGTTGAACAGCTGCTTCAACGGTAGAAGTCATGCGTGAACAGCTGCTTCAAAGTAGAAGTCACGTGTGAACAGCTGCTTCAACGGCATGAGTCACGTGAAAATTTGCTTGAACGGCAGAAATCACGGGTGAACAGCTGCTTCAACGGTAGAAGTCATGTGTGAACAGCTGCTTCAAAGTAGAAGTCACGTGTGAACAGCTGCTTCAACGGCATGAGTCACGTGTGAAAATTTGCTTGAACGGCAGAAATCACGGGTGAACAGCTGCTTCAACGGTAGAAGTCATGTGTGAACAGCTGCTTCAAAGTAGAAGTCACGTGTGAACAGCTGCTTCAACGGCATGAGTCACGTGTGAAAATTTGCTTGAACGGCAGAAATCACGGGTGAACAGCTGCTTCAACGGTAGAAGTCATGTGTGAACAGCTGCTTCAAAGTAGAAGTCACGTGAACAGCTGCTTCAACGGCAAGAGTCACGTGTGAAAATTTGCTTGAACGGCAGAAATCACGGGTGAACAGCTGCTTCAACGGTAGAAGTCATGTGAACAGCTGTTTCAAAGTAGAAGTCACGTGAACAGCTGCTTCAACGGCATGAGTCACGTGTGAAAATTTGCTTGAACGGCAGAAATCACGGTTGAACAGCTGCTTCAACGGTAGAAGTCGTATGTGAACAGCTGCTTCAAAGTAGAAGTCACGTGAACAGCTGCTTCAACGGCATGAGTCACGTGTGAAAATTTGCTTGAACGGCAGAAATCACGGGTGAACAGCTGCTTCAACGGTAGAAGTCATGTGTGAACAGCTGCTTCAAAGTAGAAGTCACGTGTGAACAGCTGCTTCAACGGCATGAGTCACGTGAAAATTTGCTTGAACGGCAGAAATCACGGTTGAACAGCTGCTTCAACGGTAGAAGTCATGTGAACAGCTGCTTCAAAGTAGAAGTCACGTGTGAACAGCTGCTTCAACGGCATGAGTCACGTGAAAATTTGCTTGAACGGCAGAAATCACGGGTGAACAGCTGCTTCAACGGTAGAAGTCATGTGAACAGCTGCTTCAAAGCAGAAGTCACGTGTGAACAGCTGCTTCAACGGCATGAGTCACGTGTGAAAATTTGCTTGAACGGCAGAAATCACGGTTGAACCGCTGCTTCAACGGTAGAAGTCGTATGTGAACAGCTGCTTCAAAGTAGAAGTCACGTGTGAACAGCTGCTTCAACGGCATGAGTCACGTGAAAAATTTGCTTGAACGGCAAAAATCACGGTGAACAGCTGCTTCAACGGTAGAAGCATGTGTGAACAGCTGCTTCAAAGTAGAAGTCACGTGAACAGCTGCTTCAACGGCATGAGTCACGTGAAAATTTGCTTGAACGGCAGAAATCACGGGTGAACAGCTGCTTCAACGGTAGAAGTCAGCGTGTGAACAGCTGCTTCAAAGTAGAAGTCACGTGTGAACAGCTGCTTCAACGGCATGAGTCACGTGTGAAAATTTGCTTGAACGGCAGAAATCACGGGTGAACAGCTGCTTCAACGGTAGAAGTCGTATGTGAACAGCTGCTTCAAAGCAGAAGTCACGTGAACAGCTGCTTCAACGGCATGAGTCAACGGCAACGGCAGAAATGTGTGAAAAGTTGCTTGAACGGCAGAAATCACGGGTGAACAGCTGCTTCAACGGTAGAAGTCATAGTGTGAACAGCTGCTTCAAAGGCATGAGAAAAAATTTGTCGGCAGAAATCAAACAGCTGCTTCAACGGCATGAGTCACGTGAAAACAGCGCTTGAACGGCAGAAATCACGGGTGAACAGCTGCTTCAACGGTAGAAGTCACGTGTGAACAGCTGCTTCAACGGCAGAAGTCACGGTGAACAGCTGCTTCAACGGTATGAAGTCACGTGTGAACACGTGTGAAAATTTGCACGTGAACGGCAAATTTGAAATCACGGTTGAACAGCTGCTTCAACGGTAGAAGTCATGTGAACAGCTGCTTCAAAGTTAGAAGACACGTGTGAACAGCTGCTTCAACGGCATGAGTCACGTGTGAAAATTTGCTTGAACGGCTGAAATCACGGGTGAACAGCTGCTTCAACGGTAGAAGACATGTGAACAGCTGCTTCAAAGTAGAAGTCACGTGAACAGCTGCTTCAACGGCATGAGTCACGTGAAAATTTGCTTGAACGGCAGAAATCACGGGTGAACAGCTGCTTCAACGGTAACAGCAGCTGCTTCAACGGTAGAAGTCACGTGAACAGCTGCTTGAACGGCAGAAGTCACGTGTGAAAAGCTGCTTCAACGGCAGAAATCGCGTGAACAACGGCTTCAACAACCTGTAGAAGAAATGAAACAGCTGCTTCAACGGCAGAAATCACGGGTGAACAGCTGCTTCAACGGCTGAAATCACGTGTGAAGCTGCTTCAACAGAAGTCACGTGTGAACAGCTGCTTCAACGGTATGAGTCACGTGTGAAAATTTGCTTGAACAGCAGAAATCAAGGGTGAACAGCTGGCTTCAACCGTAGAAGTCACAACAGTTGAGCAGATATCAAGAGCCGCTTTCAACGGCAGAAGTCACGTGTGAACAGCTGCTTGAACGGCAGAAATCGCGTGTGAACAGCTGCTTCAACGGTAGAAGTCACGTGAACAGCTGCTTCAACGGTAGGAGTCACGAGTGAACAGTTGCTTGAACGGCAGAAATCACGAACAGCAGAAAGAAGTCACGTGTGAACAGCTGCTTCAAACGGTAGAAGTCACGTGTGAACATTTGCTTCAACGGCAGAAATCACGTGTGAACAGCTGCTTCAACGGTGGAAGTCACGAACAGCTCAAAGTGTGAACAGCTGAACAAAGGTAGGGTCACGTGAACAGTTGCTTGAACGGCAGAAATCACGTGTGAACAGCTACTTCAACCGTAGAAGTCACATGAGAAGAGCTGCTTCAACGGTAGAAATCACGGGTGAACAGTTGCTTGAACGGCAGAAATCACGGGTGAACAGCTGCTTCAACCGTAGAAGTCACGTGTGAACAGCTGCTTCAACGGCAGAAATCAGAAACGTACGTGAACAGTGAACATTTTGCTTGAACGGCAGAAATCACGTGTGAACAGCTGCTTCAACGGTAGAACAGTCACGTGAAGTGAACAGCTGCTTCAACGGTAGGAGTCACGTGTGAACAGTTGCCTGAACGGCAGAAATCACGTGTGAACGGCTGCGTCAACGGTAGAAGTCACGTGTGAACGGCTGCTTCAAAATTATGAGTCACGTGTGAACAGTTGCTTGAACGGCAGAAATCACGTGTGAACAGCTGCTTCAACGGTAGAAGTCACGTGTGAACAGCTGCTTCAACGGTAGGAGTCACGTGTGAACAGTTGCCTGAACGGCAGAAATCACGTGTGAACGGCTGCGTCAACGGTAGAAGTCACGTGTGAATGCTGCTTCAAAGTTAGGAGTCAAGTGTGAACAGTTGCTTGAACGGCAGAAATCACGTGTGTACAGCTGCTTCAACGGTAGAAGTCATGTGTGAACAGCTGCTTCAAAGGTAGGAGTCGAGTGTGAACAGCTGCTTCAACGGTAGGGGTCACGTGTGAACATTTGCTTGAACGGCAGAAATCAAGGGTGAACAGCTACTTCAACCGTAGAAGTCACGTGTGAACAGCTGCTTCAACGGCATGAGTCACGTGTGAAAATTTGCTTGAACGGCAGAAATCAAGGGTGAACAGCTGCTTCAACCGTAGAAGTCACGTGTGAACATTTGCTTGAACGGCAGAAATCACGTCTGAACAACTGCTTCAACGGTAGAAGTCACGTGTGAACAGCTGCTTCAACGGTAGAAGTCACGTGTGAACAGTTGCTTGAACGGCAGAAATCACGTGTGAACAGCTGCTTCAACGGTAGAAGTCACGTGTGAACAGCTGCTTCAACGGTAGGAGTCACGTGTGAACAGTTGCCTGAACGGCAGAAATCACGTGTGAACGGCTGCGTCAACGGTAGAAGTCACGTGTGAACTGCTGCTTCAAAGTTAGGAGTCAAGTGTGAACAGTTGCTTGAACGGCAGAAATCACGTGTGAACAGCTGCTTCAACGGTAGAAGTCATGTGTGAACAGCTGCTTCAAAGTAGAAGTCACGTGTGAACAGCTGCTTCAACGGTATGTGTCACGTGTGAAAATTTGGTTGAACGGCAGAAATCACGGGTGAACAGCTGCTTCAACGGTAGGAGTCACGTGTGAACAGTTGCTTGAACGGCAGATATCACGTGTGAACAGCTGCTTCAACGGTAGAAGTCACGTGTGAACAGCTGCTTCAACGGTAGGAGTCACGTGTGAACAGTTGCTTGAACGGCAGATATCACGTGTGAACAGCTGCTTCAACGGTAGAAGTCACGTGTGAACAGCTGCTTCAACGGTAGGAGTCACGTGAACAGTTGCCTGAACGTCAGAAATCACGTGTGAACGGCTGCGTCAACGGTAGAAGTCACGTGTGAACTGCTGCTTCAAAGGTATGAGTCACGTGTGACCAGTTGCTTGAACGGCAGAAATCACGTGTGAACAGCTGCTTCAACGGTAGAAGTCATGTGTGAACAGCTGCTTCAAAGGTAGGAGTCACGTGTGAACAGCTGCTTCAACGGTAGGAGTCACGTGTGAACATTTGCTTGAACGGCAGAAATCACGTGTGAACAGCTGCTTCAACGGTGGAAGTCATGTGTGAACAGCTGCTTCAAAGGTAGGAGTCACTTGTGAACCGCTGCTTCAAAGGTAGGAGTCACGTGTGAACAGTTGCTTGAACGGCAGAAATCACGTGTGAACAGCTGCTTCAGCGGTAGAATTCACGTGTGAACAGCTGCTTCAACGGTAGGAGTCACGTGTGAACAGTAGCTTGAACGGCAGAAATCAAGTGTGAACAGCTGCTTCAACGGTAGAAGTAACGTGTGAACAGCTGCTTCAACGGTAGGAGTCACGTGTGAACAGTTGCTTGAACGGCAGAAATCACGTGTGAACAGCTGCTTCAACCATAGAAGTCACGTGTGAACAGCTGCTTCAACGGTAGAAGTCATGTGTGAACATTTGCTTGAACGGCAGAAATCACGGGTGAACAGCTGCTTCAACGGTAGAAGTCATGTGTGAACAGCTGCTTGAACGGTAGGAGTCACGTGTGAACAGTTGCTTGAACGGCAGAAATCACGTGTGAACAGCTGCTTCAACGGTAGAAGTCACGTGTGAACTGCTGCTTCAAAGGTAGGTGTTACGTGTGAACAGTTGCTTGAACGGCAGAAATCACGTGTGAACAGCTGCTTCAACGGTAGAAGTCATGTGTGAACAGCTGCTTCAAAGTAGAAGTCACGTGTAAACAGTTGCTTGAACGGTAGGAGTCACGTGTGAACAGCTGCTTCAAAGTAGAAGTCACGTGTGAACAGCTGCTTCAACGGTAGGAGTCACGTGTGAACATTTGCTTGAACGGCAGAAATCACGTGTGAACAGCTGCTTCAACGGCAGAAAAAGAAAGTTTTTTTTGTATCGTCTCGCGACCGGCGATTAAATGTGTATATACTACGATAGCCCTAAGCGCAAAATATCGTGGTATAAGCCCGGCCATGCATCAACATCGGCGGCAAAGTCGAATATCTATGGTTCGAAGCTTCTGCTCTGCATTTGGTGGGATCAACTAGGAATAGTTTATTATGAGTTGCTGAAACCGACCGAAACCATCACGGGAGATCATTGCTGTCGACTACAATTGATACGTTTGTGCCGAGCATTGAAGAAGAAACGTCCACTATACGAGCAGAGACACAACAAAGTGATTTTACAACATGACAACGCTAGACGATATGTTGCAAAACGAGTGAAACCCATAAATTGGAAGTTCTACCCCACCCGCCGTATTCACCAGATATTGTCCCGTCCGATTATCACTTGTTCCGATCGATGGCGCGTGGCCTTGCTGAGCAGCATTTTCATTCTGATGAAAATGCCAAAAAATGGGTCGACGCGTGGTTAGCCTCAAAAGACGTGTCATCATTCCGATGTAGAATTCAAATGCTTCCAGAAAGATGCGAAAAAGTAGTAGCTAGCGATGGATAATAATTTCAGTGAGATGTTTCTTACTAATTTTTGTCAATAAAACATTACTTTTCATGACAAATCAGGGAGAACTTATTCAAGGTCCTTATACACACATACACACACAAACACATATATATATATATACACACATACACACGTAAACACATAAATATAGTCTTAAGGTGTGCTATATTTATGGGATAAAGTGCTCAATATCAGAGATAGAGCATTTGTAAATATAAAAGTGAACATAGAAGTCAACACTTAGAGGCGACAATCTGTTTCATGCTATATGCAATCATCAGGTAACGATTGCGTCTAGAATGAAACATCCTATCGCCTCTATGCATTGACTTCAATGTTCACTTTTATATTCACACACACACACACACACACACACACACACACACACACATATATATATATATAATTGGATTTACTGTCGCCGCTGCGTGTTGACCTCAGTATATAAGGGATAAATATAGCATACCCTAAAAATATATTTTTATCATATATATATATATATATATATATATATATATATATATTATTTATATATATATGTATATGTAAGTGAACGTAGAAGTCAACACTCTCAACTTCATATCTACACTGATGACATCATTATCTCCTTCCTCAATATTAAGGCTGATCAGTCCGACACTGTCAAAATGATGATCGATGTACAAAACGACATCAAAACTGTCGTTAACTGCAGCAAAAGTTGACTTATCAATTTTAACAACGCTCTTTGCCTTTTCATGGCTGATGCTATCCTCCTGCTATCGTCTATTGCATTTTCCCGGGTTAGCGTTCTCACTTGACATAAGGTGGAAAGACTGCATTGAATTCATCGCTAGATCAGCTGCTAAGAAAGTTCGTTCGCTGTCTTCGAGAATATTTCTCTCTCCGAATTCTTGCACCTAAGTCTACATTTCGGCCATGCTTAGAATATGGCTGCTATATATGGTCCGCTCCCCCTGCTTTTCTTCTGGAGCTCCTTGATCATTTCCAAACAACAATCAGCAATATTATTGGTCCTGATTGGCAGCTTGACTTTAGTCACTTGTTTTAATTAAGCAACCAGCCTAAATATTCGACATATCTTATTATGGAAAAAATACGCCCACTGCTAGGATTCGAACCTGCATCCTCCTTAGTTTCGCTTATAAGGGCAAATTTCTCTTAGATTTTCGAAATAAACACATCTAATCAGTTTCATATCCTAACGTAAACAAAGCAATTTCTAAAGAAGTATTGGATTCTTTATTTATTAATCCGATATATTTGTTGTCATTCAAACGTTATCGTTTACTGGATATCCATATTTGAATAGACGCTTCGTTTATTTATTAAACAGTATATTTATTTATTTTCGTCTCCCGACCTGAATATTCGGAGATAGCTACACAACAGTGTCACCCAACACGCAGATTCCATTGTCTAAATCTATCAGAAATATCGACTGATGAACATTATTATATTGATTTATACTCGACCATTAAGAAGATGACTTCTATCGATTTTCTAGTGTTTTTATGCGTTCGACAATCATATCATTATTTAATTGAGCATACCAATGATGTTTTAAGGCGTACACGGTACACCGACTCTAGAAAACAATGTGAATGCACCAGTTTTGAATGATAATAACTCTTATTTCGTTCTGTTGCTTAACAAATCTTTTTTTTTAATCAGCGCTTTAAGATAAATGAAATGCATTTTTAAAATAGTTTTCAAGAAATATCAAAACAAAAAGAATATAAACTGTTTGATGTCAGCGAGGAAGAGTGATAATGCATCAACTTATCGATTAATCTAAAAAAAAATTAAATAATTAACAGAAAAATAAACTGATTACTTTACTCGATACAGATTGCACTTGAAGATGAGTAATTCACAAGTTTACGAAGCGAAACAACTGAGGTAATTATTTTTATCAAAGTAGACATCAGATCGAGAGTTTGAAGAAAGAAAAGTACTTTCCACAAACCGAGATCTTTGAAGAAAATTATGTGCTAAGGATTCAACATTAGATACAAAAATTGATTTTGCATGACGAAGCACTAAAAGTGTTCATAATTTCTGTTTAACAAAAACTCGTTTTATATGTTTACAAATCGAGATGTTTAAAAAATGGATTACATTCAAGTCCAGCAGAAGAATTAATTAATAATTATAATTATCATATAAGGGAGATTTTGAGACGAGAAATAATAATTAGTATTATATAGTGTTTCTATTTGAACGAGTGTAATAATAATAATAATAATAAAAATAATAATAATAATAATAATAATATATGGTAAATGTTGTACCATTTTTCAATGATACTTTTCCTGTAGTTTGATATGATTCTAAATCCTTTTGACTCAAGTTAATTCTTTCCTTTTCAGTTCCCTTTTCTCTTTCTTTCTTTTTTTTTTTAAAAAAAAAAAAACTCTATATACTAAAATCTGATATTCCCCCTTGAAGTGGTCACTCCGACTTATACTAAGTTAAAACTTAGTGTATGGTATTCAGTGGGGTAGACTATACTATTATGAACTATTCTACCTTCGATATATTAATAAATCCACATTGTAACCAATCTCATTGGTTGGGCGTGATCTTGGATCTTCTTCGAGACTCGTCCTAAAGCTGATAACCTGAACATAATTACCCCTTGGCGGTCAAAGTTAAAACCCATTTCTACCAATTTCAATGAATACGAATAAAATTTCATATCGGATCGGCCGTCACCCGGGACAACAAGGGCCGCGTCCTTCAGAGAGGAACCAGTCTGAGGATGAAAATTCTGTCACTGGAACAAACTCTTCCACACACGAAGAGACACTTGGTCACCAAACCCGGATTATTGCCAACCTTGGGCCAAGTGACTCAATATCAAATCGACTAGTAAAAAGTAAACGAACGAAATGGAGCCGCGAAGAGTATCGACAAGTCATGACATCCTTCTTCACTGCACTCGAAAACCCAGCAAAGAACACCACCAATCAAACATACCAAATATGGAGAAGTACGGTGGGAAATGATATAACCTCAATCCAAACATGCTTGCCAATGTCCGCAGAGACATCATGCGAAACAACAGACTCTCAAAGGCAGAAATAGATAAGATAAAATTAGATATAAGACAAAATACTATGACCCATCACTCAAACTCTATTGAGACGAATATAGAAATAAGGAATGCGACAGAGGATGAGGTGGAGGCTGAAGCGAAGGAAATACGAAATAATCTCCCAGGAAATGAAATCCAAGACTCTACCTTAAACACAACCTGCAGTTCCCCAGAAAATGTACCTGGAGTCATCTTCAGTGACAATAAGTTAGAATTCCTTGAAAACCACGAAGCTGAAATCACCGAAGCGAAAAATGACGTCATCCAAGTACTCAGCAGGGTAACTTTCATACAATTGTCAGACAGAGACCAGCTCCCCAAAATCCATATGACGAATTCCAACAAGCACATCGTGAAAATAAACAACACTGCTCTAGAACACTGTTAACAGATAAACCACCGGGAAACATCACAGAAGTTAACAACGTCATATACGCAACAGCTTTAGCAGCGACTCTGAAGCTTGGGGTCAAGACAATAAATAAAATTAACAGACACAGAGAACCAGCTTGGAAAACAAAACTGATACGACAAATCAGATGTGAGCTTTCTATATTAGATGAGCTCACCAGAAACCCTAATATTTCCACACGCAAATGAAAAAAGATCAGGCGGAAATATAACATTAAATCCCTAATTGACATTCCATCAATCAAGGAAATGTTGAAGCAGAAACTTCAGCTAAAGGCACAGAGAACAAGACGATACGAAAAACGTTGTAGGTTCTATCGTCAAAATAAAATATTCCGAACAGATCTTTAGAAATTTTACGGGGAAATTGGGAAAACGCCTATACATGTTGAAAGGCCACCATCGATTGATAATGTACAGACATTTTGGGAAAATATTTGGAGCAGCCCAAAGGAATATAACCCAAATGCAGAATGGATACGGCGTGAAGAAGAACGAATGCTGGATACACCTCTGCAAGAATGGGAAAATATATCCATAGATGATGCTAGGCAAGCTCTAACGAAATCCCAAAAATGAGTTGCCCAATTTCTGGCGTTACCATCTCTCATCTATCCATGAAATTCTTGCAAAAACATTATCAACGCTTGTAAATAATGCCAATAAAATCCCGGAATGGATTACTGAAGGTATTACATACATCATACCAAAAACAACTGAAACAGACGACCCGAAAAATTATAGACCGATAACATGTCTCTCCACAACATATAAGTTGATCATGTCTGTACTGACGAACCGTACTTATTCCTTTTTCGAAACAAACAGCATTCTTCCGCTGGAACAGAAGGGATGCAGAAGAGGTTCATATGGCTGCAAAGATCAACTACTGATAAATAAAATGATCTTGGAAAGTTGCAGGAGACGACGTAGAAATCTTAGTGCAGCGTGGATTGATTATCGTAAAGCCTTTGATAGTGTTCCACATTATTGGATCCTTAAGACTTTGGAAATGTACAAAGTCTCCCCTGTGGTATTAAATTTCCTTAAGCACAGCATGGGAATGTAGAACACCAAACTATAGCTTAGTCACACCGGGGGCACTGCCATATCCAATCGTCTGAATATCCGACGTGGAATCTTTCAAGGAGACTCTCTGTCACCCCTTCTGTTTTGTTTATTCTTAATCCCTCTTACACATCAACTGAACAACAGTAGCTATGGTTACAAAATAAATAAGAAAATATTCAAGCACCTACTCTACATGGATGATCTCAAACTCTTTGCCAAAGACGACAATGAGTTGAAAGGCCTCCTCAATATTGTAAAATACTTCAGTGACGACATAGGTATGGACTTCGGATTAGATAAATGTGCAAAAGTAACTTTCAAGAAAGGTAGAATTACAGAAACACCCTTAATAGATTTAGATTTTGTCACAAAGATTAGGGAACTGGAGCATGGTGAAGCTTATAAAGTACCTAGGAATTAGCGAAGGAGATGGCATACAACACCCCAAATGAAGGAAAAAAAAAGAAAAGAGTACTACAGGCGTGTACGTCTGGTACTAAATACTGAGATAAACTCAAAAAACAGGATATCACTCATAAACACATTGGCTGTCCCTGTGGTGCAATACAGCTTTAATGTCCTTAACTGGGCCATAGCTGAAATTAAGCGAATGGACGCCAAAACGAGAAAGCTTCTCACTTGCTACCGCATGCATCATCACAAAGCTGATGTTGATCGTCTGTATGTGCCCAGATCCGAAGGAGGCAGAGGATTAGTTCAACTAGAACTGTCCTACAAAACTACAACAATTGGCCTCCAAAGATACTTAGAAAACTACAGAAGACTGGATGATGGTATGCGTCAAGGAACATGAAAATAGTAAGCGTATTTACTCCGTAATAACAGAAGTCAACAAATTCAAAATGGAGTTTCAAATGGGCGTAGAAATGCAAGTACAGCACAATACACCGGCTGAAACTGCAAAATACATAAAAAAGACAGCAAAGACGAATGCAACCGACTAGATACAGAAGCGATGGCAAGATAAACCGCTTCATGGCCAATAGTCTGCCCGTACCAAACAAGCTGACGTAGACAAAACCCGTATCCATCAGTGGCTACGTAGTGCAGGGTTGAAAGCTGAAACTGAAGGTTTTATCCTTGCTGCACAGGACCAATACTTGCTTACTAGGAATTATCAAGCACATATACTAAAATATTGTGTCAACCCAAAATGCAGATTTTGAGATAAATATCCAGAAACGATTGATCATCTTGTATCAGGTTGCACGATATTGGCACCCACTGAATATAAAACACGGCATGAATGAATGGGCCAATATCTGCACTGGAAAATCTGCAACTTCTACGGGAAGGAAACTGAAAGAAAATGGTATGAACACCACCCAGACCCGGTTACGGAGATAGGATCTGTTGCAATTCTATGGGACTACACAATACACACTGACAGAACAATCAAAGCCAACAGCCCAGATATTGTTATTAAAGACCACATTGATATGGCAGTCCCTCCTGACTGATATGGCAGTCCCTCCTGACTGCAATGTATCTTTGAAGATATTCAAAAAGCTGTCAAAATACAAGAACCTTAAAATGGAAATCTCGAAAATGTGGCATATGGGAACATCAACAATCCCTGTTGTAGTTGGAGCCCTAGAACTGGTTGTAAAAGATTGCAGTAGACTAATTGAAGGGATTCCTGGAAGTCCATGCCTCAAGGAGTTACAAAAATTTTTTCTGGCAAGTACAGCCCACACTTTACGAAGGGCTCTATCTATGTAATTTTTTTTGTCAGTGGAAAGTGTCATGATGCCATCTCTAACCTTAGGTCTCTGGGCGGGACCCGGAATGAAATTTGTAAACGCCAGAAATCTAAGGAAATAAATACAATAATAATAATAATTCTAAATAAAAGATTCATCATCATCATCATCATCATCCCCTTGACCTTTTTTAATCGTAGGGAGGATCCTAATGCGGAAGCCATATTAACTCTTTTCCACAACAGCCTATCAACAGCAACAGCAATTCCAGTACATTCCAGTCCATTGTTTGACATTGTCTAAACCAGTTTTTGAGTTGGCATCCTCTCCTATGCTCAGATTAGGAAGTTTTACTTTAATAATTCAGCTTTAGTGCTGAAAAACGTTTATTTTATTGTGATGGGTGGTTACAAGCAAGAGGGGAGAGATGAGATGTGCTTCTTTTTATTTACCACAAAGAAGATTATCTCCATCTTGGTGGTTATAAATCAGATCAATACCCCCTCCACATGCATGAAAAGAGGAATGAAAGCAATTTCCCTTCTTTGGCTGAATAAATACTTCGAATCAAATTCCAATGTGTTTATCGTCTGCAATAGATACCTGAAGATGGACTAAGTGTACAAAGGCCGAAACATTGTGAGTATAATAAACAACATGAGTGTACCAGTAGAAATATAACGGCAGAGTGGACAGAAGCTGATCAAGTTTTCGCGTTAACAAAGGTTAAGGGAAGGGATTTTAGTCGAAAAGATGAATTCAATAATGTTGATATCTTGAGAGCACGATTATTAAATTGGTAAAAGAAGTTGTTGATTGATTTCTTCAAATAACTATTGAAAATTTCACAAGAAAAAAACACTGTTTTTCAATCAAAATATTTCATCACGTTCCATATATTCCCCAATGACAAGAAGTCATCATTTCCATTCATAAAGAATTCTTCATGGAAACGGTCTATATACCTGTTGATGTCTTTAATTACTGATTGAATCGGTTTTGATTTCCAATAGAAATAACCAGAATGCTTGGAAAATGAATGATTCGTAGGAGAGAAAAGGTCGACAAGATCGGAAGGGTGTGATCCTAGGATCCAGTTTTTAATCATACAATTATAAGACAAAAAAATACCAACTGAAAATCTGTTTAATTTAAAATGTTTCAATTATTTACAAATAAATTCTCAAACTAAATATGTTTTTGCTGTTGAACTAGCCAGAAAGTTATCAGGCCGACAAGTTAACCTGTCACAGACTTATTAAGAGGTCTTAATATAAAGAAATTATTCTTAGACCGTTAAGAATCTATTTGGGACAAAACAGTTTAAACAACGAATAGAACGTCTCAACTACAACAGTCACATACATCTAAACAAAAAACATTATTTGGTCAGTTTTAGGCCAATGATTGCCAGTGGGGGCAGGGTAATATTTTGGGGGTTGGGTAGACGGTAGGATGTTCACAATTCGGTTTATTATACCAACAGAATAAGGGGGAAATTCGAGAATGGGTTATTAACAGTTATTAACATTAATTTGCTGTTACCATTTCCATCTTCATATTTAGGTGAATGGGGTTTTAGTGCCGTAAATGATTTGTTATTGAAGAAAAGAAATCAACTGGATATGACTAAATGAGAAGACTTGAGGCTTAATCTGACTAAATTGGTGCCTAATATAAAATCTATCTGTAGTAGTCATGGCGCACAAGGATCTCACTAACAGTCATTTTGTGATGAGCTCATATTTCATTTTGCATTATTATTTCATGATTAAAATGATCAAAGTATATTACAGAATAAACTTTCATTCAAATATTTTATATTTCTGCCTTTTAATTCTCTATTATATGTTTTGAAACTATGTATATTTAACTGTCTTTTTAAATTTTTCTCTTTCATGGATGTCTTTGTAGGCTTGTTTACAGACCAAATTAATGGACTGAAGCTTTCTTCACGTGAATTGCAGTAAAATTTTGAATTTATAAGAATTAAATATTACTGGGGGCACTAGAAGTTTAGAAATACCAAAATGAAGCGTGGCCCAAATTCGGTTGGGATCCACTGGTTTAGGCCGTTCAGGCTGGAGGTCGACGTATCACGGCGAATTCTTTACTGCAAATAACTTCAAGAAATAAACGATTTGCTCTTCGATCAGAGGGTTATGCAGGTTACTCTCAACCCGGTTCAGACTTTAGATGGGAAGGAATACTGCATCGAAACTCCTAAAGATATCTCCGAGGTGGCGGCATGTCGAGGGAGATGGTCTGTGCCAAAGGCGCCAAAACAAGGCATGCAACACGTATTGATCGATCGCGGCTCTGCAGCGAAATAGGTGCGACCTGCATATGCAAAGAGCAGTAGGCAAGGCAATGTTGATGCGTATGCATTCATTATTAGGGAGAGTGTCAGCAGTTGGTAACAGCATGGCTGTTAACAAATCTGCTTTGTGTGGCTAGAAAACGGTGAATAGGATTTGACTTTAGTCAAGAAAGGCCTGAAGGTTGGTTAATTTATCTTTGCATTTAATGTTGTCCCATTCGTGGGAAAAGAGCCAATCATTAAATTAATTACACATTTTGTGATAAACGGTGAAACAGATGAAGTCTTTTTAATTTGTTTAGGATGTAAGGATGACATCAATTCTCGCCATAATTTTCATTTGATAAGGGGGGTCGTGATTTTTATTGATCAAATCAGATTTCCAATATTTAGCTTCTGATAGAATTCGAGTTCGATTTAACAGTGATTAGAATTTTTAACTCAAAATTAGTTCGATCCTTTTGTTTGATTTTCCAGTTGCTGAGAAACACATTTCAAGGAAGAACGTTTTCTTTGGCAGGAAATTTACATTTGAATGCGATCATTCTATTGCTTTGTACGTAGAAACGTTCCGTTTTTGCAGACCAGGATTCTCGTGTTGTATATTTACCTGATCACATTTTCTGTTCAAGAAAACTATCAAATGATACGCGGAAAGGAAATGGAAAAATTGAGAAAGTGGAAGAGAAGAAAAGAAAGAGGAAAGAGGAAAGGTGGAAGGTAAGAAAAGTCGAGAAAAATGAAAAAAATCAGGTGACAATAGATAGATAGATAGATAGATAGATAGATAGATAAACTGGTAGAAAAAATAGATAAATAGATATAGAGATAGTGATAGAGATAGAGAGATTGTGTGAGAGAGAAAAAGATTGTAAAGTTATATTCTCTCCTATATACAGAAGTGAATACATCGATTTTACATGCAAAATTTTATCATTTATTATTAATTACTTACAAGTATTTATTCCGTCTTATTTATGTTTATTCATATAATAGTAATAATAATATTTCTAAAAATAATAATAGTCGAGAATAAGTAACTGAATCTTATGTGATAAACAACTGATATCTTTCCTTACAAATGCCTCGGGTATAATTGCGCACCTGTTGCTACACTTGTTTTATTTAATGTTTTAGAGTGTCAGAATTTCTTTCATAAATGATTTTCGATTATTATTATTGTTTTATTTCCTTTGTTTTCTTGTGTACACTCATTTCTTAACGGGTCCCGACCAGAGAACTAAGGTCAGAAATTGCATCATGACATTTTCCACTGATCAATTAAAAACCAAACATTTTTTACATATATAAAGTCTTTCGTAAGGTGTGGGCTCTCTCATGTTATGTCTCTAAGTTGGCACACCCCGGTAAACCGTTTCAGACGGGAAGATAAACTCACGTGAGGGCACCCCTGGGCGAAGGACCTCCACGACGCAGTTCACTGATCAGTAGGGAAAGGTTCTTCATATAAACTACAACGGCCACTTGCTTGCGACCAAGGCGAGCTACCTAGTTGTCGTTTAACCTGGAGCAGGATGGTCTCCACTAGGTTGAAACGCCCAAGACAGGCCACATGATGACCACACGGAGAAACCATTTGCGGAAACTCAGGCTCTAGTACACGACCGCTGCAGATGGAGGAGAATGATGGACAGCTCTTCAGGTCGGCTACCTATCGACTCCTCTACGAGTTAAAGGCGAAAGAAGAAGAAGAAGAAAAAAAGATTATAGAAATAAGGTATTGTTACACTTTTTAATAATGGGATTCCGTACTGTCTTCTTTTTCTTTCAGGACGTAGGCGATCATGGCTCTCCATCTCCTTCTATCCCTCGCAGCTCTTAGCAAGTTCCTTCCCTCTGCCAGCTCCTCTAGACTACGTTCTATCTTTCACCTGCTCAAACTCGGCAGATATGTCACGCGCTGCTCTTCCTTGTCTCTCTTTTCCTCCATTCGACCCGTGAGTATCAGATTCTCCAAGTCCTCCTTCCTCATTATGCGTCCCAGAAACTTCAGCTGCCTCTTCCTGATGTTAAGTATAAGCCTCCTCCTTGTTTGAATTGTCTCTAAGACCTCATCGTTGCTCACACGCTCGGTCCATGATATCCTTAGCATCCTTCTGTAGAACCACATCTCCGTCGCCTCGAGTCTCTTCTTCATCTTTGAGGAAACCGTCCAACATTCGCTGCCGTAAAGGAGGACAGATGTCACGTAACAGTTCAGTATTCTTTTCTTTGTTACCAAAGAAATCCTTCTGGATCGCAATACTCTGTCCTGCTTTTGAAATGTGTTCTTGGCCATCCCAATACGTCTACGGATCTCAATGTCGCTTCCTAGATATTAAAAAAAATTCCTCGTCGGCCTCATTCGTGTTCATTTTCATTCACATTTCGGGCTCTTCCTCTTACTGATGACCATGCATTCTGTTTTCTTGTAGTTTATGCTTAGTCCCTTCTTCACACTCTCCGTCGCTACCTTCTGTAGGAGATTTTGTAATTTCTTTTCTGTCTCTGTTATCAGTACTGTGTCATCTGCGTATCTTATGTTGTTAAGATTGTGGCCTCCGATGCTAAATCCCGGTAGGATTTCCAATTCTCTCAGAACTGCCTCGCTGTGTAGGTTGAATAGGTCCGGTGAGAAGACACATCCTTGCCTTACGCCTCTTTCTATTTTTGTATATTCACTAAACTCGTTCCTTATGCGCATGCATTATTCTGATATCTTTCCCGAATATATCAAGGTTGCTGAGCAGTTCCATCAGTTATTTGTGGCGTAATTTGTCGATTGCCTTTGCATAGTCTATGAAACATAGGTACACGGTCTTCTGCATCTGTGTCCCTCTTTCTGATAACATTCTGAGCATGAATATCGCGTTTCTTGTTCCGACGTCTTTAATGAACCCGCACTGTTCTTCTCCTATCTCTGACCGTTTCAGCTGGGAGCTCTATTCAACAAAATACGGATGATGAGTTTTGTCACGTGTAGTAAAGAAATATTGAAAATTTCGAATTTCAATGATTTGAACTTTGATTATTGGCGCTAAGGAAAAGAATGCAAATACTGTAATCGAAAAGAATTATGGCCGCAGTCAATAATTAGAAATATTTTTTGTTCGATTATTAAAAAAAAAAAATCGGTGCATTTCCCGGAAATTCATAGAGTATGAAATTATTTGAATATTGTTTGGTGCATCAATAAATCTAAGTCATAAGCTCATGCATCAGCGATAAAAATATACGCACGCTAATTAATCTATCTATCTATCTATCTATCTATCTATCTATCTATCTATCTATCTATCTATCTCAGTCTATTCCTATCTATCTATCTATCTATCTATCTATCTATCTATCTATCTATCTATCTATCTATCACAGTCTGTTCCTATCTATCTATCTATCTATCTATCTATCTATCTATCTATCACAGTCTGTTCCTATCTATCTATCTATCTATCTATCTATCTATCTATCTATCTATCTATCTATCTATCACAGTCTGTTCCCATCTATCTATCTATCTATCTATCTATCTATCTATCTATCTATCTATCTATCTATCACAGTCTGTTCCCATCTATCTATCTATCTATCTATCTATCTATCTATCTATCTATCTATCTATCTCTTGCATTATATTTTATTGATATGATGTCGTCATACCTGAGAGAATATCAAATTCTCTCGCTCCAATATTGACCAATAAAGTAGTCTTTATAATGTCAATTTGTCTGCTTGAACGTGTGAACAATGAATAATTCATGTTGAAACTTTCCATGCGCCTGTTGTTGAAAAGGCTTTGCTGAAATTCTTATATACGAATGCCATGGGCTAATAACTTTGCACGATTATTTACAACAACCATTCCGCACGTATTCAACATCCGACACCAAACACATGCTGATAATCGAACTGATGTATGCAATTCACGTCTGTAGATATTTATTGTTTGTACACTACCACGGATTTTATTAGACAAGTCAATGTTTTCACAATAAAATTGGTATTAAGCAACCAATGATAATAACATTTCAGGATCTATTTATGTAAGCAGAATATCTCGTGTTAGTTTATACTCATAATATCTACTTTTATTAAAAATATTCTTAATAACTTGTGGTTGGGTTATGTCAATTTTTATTATGTAAATTTCCCCATATATGTTTCATTTAGGAATAACATCGAAATATAAAGGTTATAAATATTTCATAAATACATTATTCACATTCCTAAATAAACTAATATTTTATTATATTACATATCTATATGGGCTTGACATTATATAAACTTCATCAGTATTTTTAGCAATTGCTTTTGTAAAATTTTTGTACTATTTTAAACATTTCTAATTTTGTCTACTATTTTAAAACATTTTTATTTTTTTCTATTATTTTAAAACAGTTTTAACGTTAATTGTGGCAATGAATCCTGATTATCTGAGAGCTTCTTTCAATGTAATTATTCGTTCACTTACAGAATTTTTTTTAATGAACGAACCACAAGAATTCTATAGGATTAATATCTGGAGAGTTTGGTGGACATTCTAATAAGTTAGTGCCTTTGAAATGTTTGTTTACTAAAGGTGTGCGATAGTCAGTCTAGTAGAATGCGAAGAAACATTGTCTTCATGTCGGCAGATGAAAATAAATGAAGATACCGTTTAATAAATAAACAGATCGTCTACTAAAATACGAGTATCCACTAAAATAACTAATAAAATCGCTCGAATTAATAAATAAAATTCAATTTCTTTCTTTAGAAATTGTTTTGTTTACGTTTGGATATGAAACTGAGCAAATACGTCAAAGAAAAATTTGTGTTCATCTTTGCTTGGCCGAGAGGTGAGAAACACATCAGATCTAATGATAGATTTCTTCAAGGGAACGCAGGTTCAAATCCTGCCGGAGAAGGCATATTTTTCTCTTATAAGTTTTGTCAAACACTCAGACCGGTAGACGAAAATAAATGAATATACTGTTTAATAAATAAATGAAGTGTCTACTCAATATAAATAAGTTTATAAAAGCTGACTGATTAATAAGTAAAACATCTATCCCTGTCTTTATAAATAAAAAAAAGTTTTTAATTGTGCCATATGCCATTCAAAAAGTCTCTTACTCAAGAAATTAGAATAATTCTTTGCATTTGTTTTGAAACGTCATTAATATTGAAAAACCTAGAATTTTATTGCCTCCAGCATTACGGACATTTTCTTTTATGAGTATAAATTTCTGATGGCTGCTCGCAGTTTTTGTAGATAGACGATAAAAACGTTTTTATGCTTATACTTTACAATCATTATATAAATGGATACGAAAGATACATAACACTATTTATTCTATTATATATTTATTTACCATATGACGAGCAAAGAAAATCTCACACTACCGAAGAATTTGTTATAAATATGTTTAAGAAATATAAAAAGAAATTTACATATAATTATAATATATCCTGGACATTTTATAAACATCGGTGTGTTAATCTCATTTCTATTGTTAAAACATTGAGTTGCAAGATTCGAACTAGTGTAGTTAATTTAGTAAACATATAATATTAGAATTCACTAAGCTCTTTAATATAGTTTTTGGCTTGCAAAAATTTGTTCATCTTCTAGCCTTTTCTATTATACGTGGATTTACTAGGATTAGGGATCTTAGATTATAGTCATAACATTACCGTATATTTTTTTCAGGTGTTTGTCTTTCATGAATTTTCCGGATTTAAGTAATTTAAAACCGGTATCTTTGCAACATGCACCTGAAAAAGATTAAGGTTACATTTGCCCACACTTGATGATTACATCAACCAAAATGAGGACATAGTTCAAATAAATACATGTATAATAAGGATAATTCCTCATAAAAATAACTCTGCCATTGTTCTTGAATTTTTATAAACTTCTGATAGTATGCTTTTGACGCCAAACTTGACGAAAACAAAATTTTATCGTCTAAATGTTTATGTTATTATTAAGAGGAAAGATCAAAGTATTTTTTGGGTATTTTGTTTACATTTTTTAATCATTCCTAGCACGTCCAAAATTTTCGTTAAAATCTTGTTTTTATTTTGAGTCAGCAAAATTGACAGATAATCGATCATGTCAACCATGTTTTTCCCATTATCATTTTTTCAAAACTTATTTTAAGAAAATCAGAAATTATAATTTTTATTTAAAATATTTTTGATGACACAATTATAAGACAATGGTTAAGATGACTCATCTCATTAAACGACACAGGGACTCTGTTTTCATGCCTAAGGTCCTTATCATGTTTAACAAACTGATGTTTGAAGAATAGATTAATGTTGTCGTTTTCGGTAGAAAGTGTTGAGTCTTTATAAAACAATTTATAAGGCTGCTGGTACAATTGAGAAATAGGATCATGAAATAATGAAAAGAACAAAAACAAAAAAACATTGTTTATCGCTCGACAGAGAAACAAGATAAAAATGGTGTCCTTTTGTTTATTTTTAATATAGATTTAGAAATGAAGCTCTTACATCTAAAACTCTTTACCAATGTTTCCCAAAGTGGGGCACATGCCTCACCGGAGGAGTATGGTAATATTTTGGTGGGGCATGCGTAGGATGTGCAGACTTCGGCTTATTATACCAACAGAATAAGGAGGCAAATCGAGAATGAGTTACCAACATTTATTAATATTAATTTGTTGTTACCATTTCCATCTTCATATTTAGGTGAATGGGGATTTAGTGCCGTAAATGATTTGTTATTGAAGAAAAGAAATCAACTGGATATAACTAAATGAGAAGACTTGAGGATTAAGCTGACTAAATTGGTGCCTAATATAAAATCTATCTGTAGCAGGCATCTCACTAACAGACATTTTGTGATGAGCTCAAATTTCATTTTGCATTATTATTTCATGATTAAAATGATCAAAGTATATTACAGAATAACATTTCATTCAAATATTTTATATTTCTGCTTTTCACTTCTCTATTATATGTTTTGAAACTATATATATTTAACTGTCTTTTTAATTTTTCTCTTTCATGGACGCCATGGTCTTTGTAGGCTTGATTACAGACCAAGTTTTTTAAACTCCTTCACGTGAATTACAGTAAAAATTTGAATATGCAAGAATTATATATTACTAGGGGGACACCAGAATTTTAGAAATACCAAAGTGGGGCGTGGCCCCAAATCATTTGAGAACCACCGTCCTATACTGAGGCGAAAATTAAGTAGATGCAGTGTGTAAATGGGAATTATGATTGGGTCATTTTTAATCTATCTTTTACATCTGTTTACATCTGTTTACATCTTTTACATCTGTTTACATCTTTTACATCTGTTTACATCTTTTACATCTTTTTACTAAATTACTGTGATCGACAGTTGAAACTTTATTTACTACTACTAATTCTTTTTTCTTTTATCATAAAGTAGATTGCTACTTACATCCTTTTGGGAGAAATTCTCCTGTTTGTCTCGTTAATATCAACGACTTGACAAGTGATATTCTTCATATTCATATTTAGGTGGTTCATTTTGTAGCTTTGAAAGTTAAATGTGTATAGCTTCAGGCTTTTGTTTAATTAGTCTTTATATTTGTCAGAGAGAAAATTTACTCGCTAACAGTGATACACTGCCAACAGGCACAATGCGCGATTGTGACTAACTTAGACACGAACGTCACGTTTTTTTTATGTTCTGTCTTCATTTTATGTTTATAGTGCATAGTAACTAATCGAGTCACCAATTGCGACTAATTTCCGATAAGTTTGATAGAACTAATGTATCAAGATAGAATCGATGAAGATGAGACAAAAGCGCGGATGATGACAATAAGTTGGTAGAAGGCTGAGTTTTATATGCGACGTCGCTGAAAGTAGTAAGAATCTATTTGAAATTGGCAAACAACTATGAAAACGAGAATGAATGTGAGACGTATTCGTTGATTATATTTTCTCGTAAGTTTGAGTTGTTCCAGGATTTAACTGGCAAGTTAAAATGAGCATTTACACAAATACACATACAATCATGCACACAGAAGTACACAGCCACGTACAAAACAAACACACACCCACCCACATACATATGTATAAAGTATCGAACAAAAACGACATGGATATAAGAAAATTTGTCCATAAATGTCATCTGGATGCTCGACAACTTAAATGCAAAGTTGGTTGAATAGATTTTTGTTCCCGAAATATAATATATACCCACAGACACACACACATGTGTGTGTGTGTGCATGTGTGTGTGCATGTGTGTGTCTGTGGGTATATATTATATTTTTCGGGAACAAAATCTATTCAATCAACTTTGTGTTTAAGTTGTCGAGCATCCAGATGACATTTATGGACAAACTTTCTTATGTCAAAACACACACACACACACACACACACACACACACATATATATATATATATATATATATATATATATATATATATATATATATATATATATATATATATATGTGTGTGTGTGTGTGTGTGTGTGTGTGTGTTTTCTAAATTAGCCGCTATATGCACACATACATTAATTGTCTTATTTTTCTTTTGCAGGTCTCTATTCCCCTTTCCCTGTGTGTGTAACGAATGCACGGCTGCAATTTTCGACGGATTTGCACCAAAATTTACATGTACATGCTTCAAGTTAGCGGGAAGGCCAAGACTGACTTTGCATTTCCCAATTCCAATCGATAGTGGAAATAATCGATTTTTTCATGCTTCTACGGCAGTTTTCATGTAGTGTGCAGCCAGAGTGAGAGCCAATAGCTGGCTACCGCGAATAGGCAGGAAGATTCTATTGGCCAGCGTGAGAGCCAACAGCTGACTGACACGAATGTTAACTACCATGCTAGAATGCAAAAAAAAATCGATAGCTGCATTCGTGACAAGTGGGAAAAATTTAAATCTGCATGGCACTTTACTCCAATTGGCTCATTCACTTGCTTAAACTCAACGTTGATTCTGATTCCGCAGAACTGGGCTGGGTGTGAAAAATTATTTGTTGTTAACATTCTTTTTTCATTCGTTTTTTCCAGTTACGAGTCCTTTTTTAAAGCTGACCGTTTTGTGTTTATTTTGTTTAGTTCTTTTTTCGTAACAGGTTTAATGTTTAGTATAGAGCTTAGAAAAAATTCGCAGTGTGAGATAGGCAAGAAGTAAGGCATGTAGCAACATCAGCACGGCAAAGAGCACTCCTTTAAAGGCAAGGAAGGGCAAAAATATTAGAAGTCAAGTGATAGCGATTGCTGTACGATTTTTAAATCAAGCACGGGCAACACCGGGCCATACTGCTAGTATATATATATATATATATATATATATATATATATGAACGTTTTTAATTGTTTTATCCGACATTATTTCTAATTAATGTAGACGCTATATCTAGTGGGTACACTGACTTATTAATTAAACAGTAATATTAACATCGCCCGGCGTAGAGAACGAACTTTTTAAAATTATTATTTTAAATTATTTTTTAAATTATTTTAGTATTTCGTCTTTTCTGTAGAGTTTTGGTCATCGAAGGGGAAATATAATTAATCGATGACTGAGATTTACAGGTTGTGTAAAGGTATAAACTTTGTCACAAGTTACAAAGGAAAACTTGAAAATATTTCTTAAAGAATTATCATATCTGGAAAGGTGTTGAGATCTTAATCGGAAGGTTTGAAGAAAAGATAAGGTGTAAACAAAATGTTCTACATTGGTTTGGAATTGAAACAAAACCATTGTAACTCGTCAAGAGCGAAGTGAATCATGGGAAAAGTGTGTCCATGTTACCAGAAGGGAGACTAAACAGAAATTGCATAAAGGTACATTTTGTAGAGTATGTCGAAAATGGTGTTAGTGTGCAATATTTTAATCACATGAGTTATTTTAGCAGAGAAATAGAAAAAAGAAAATAGCACAGGAAGGAACGAGACACAGTGATGTTTGTAAAACCCGTCGAATTTTTGCAGCAGCACCATCAAACCAGACAGCTTGACACAGAGGTGATCGGAAGAAGGGGCAGAGTGAACGAGGAATATACGAGGGAATACAAATACGAAGGAGTGTGGAAACGGAATCGGAATCGGATACCAGCTTTTGACAGAAAGACAGAAATTAGATTGTAGTAAACTGAGATAGATAGTGTCACACACACACATACACATATATATATAGGGAACATATATATAGGGTAAATTGTCGCCATTTTATATATTTAATTTCGCGCATGCGCGTTTTTTATTTTGTCAAATACGCAGTATAGTAGAGTCAGTTGGGCACCGTCTATGAAAAAAAGAGCGCGATGACGCAATTCACTCCGCCAGAAATTTGGAAACGGCATACTGTACTGCTTGGCATACGCACCGGAATCTCCAATACGAACATTTCAGAATTTTTGGGTGACAATCTGAGGACAGTGCAGAGGATTCAAAAAGGTTTGAATCATATATCCAGTCAAAATCATGGTACAGTAGAATCGAGTTTTGGCTATCACACAATTTCTACGACCACATCACCCCTTACCTGTGGCCACCTAACTCCTTGCATCTGTCTATACATAATCAAAATGAATACAATATGGGAACCAGTAATAAGGAGTGCCAGACAAAAACAATAATAACAACAAAAATTGCAATATGAGCACTGGTAAAAAAATTTTGCTGAAGATATTAGGTTTATAATACCCAGAAATACATACCCAGATGTCCTTAAGGACACATGGCACAGTGGATAAAGGCGGCAGTTAGATCCAGTGACAGTGTATTTCAATAGCTGGTTAAGGCGGTCGAAAACTTGGAGGGGCAATAACTGACATCCATTAAGCATGGAACTAGAACAGTCTACCCCAGTGAACGAAATAAAGGGTTAAGTTCGACATTCAACCACATGAAGAAGGCGGGAGTGTACAACGGCCGAAATGTTGTAATAAATATGGCGACAAAGATGAAGACAACAGTCTGAATAATGTAAATAATGTAAAACTCTTTGTAACATCAAAGATTCACTAAAGCAAGGATTATGGCAGCATCCATCAAATTAATCAAGGAGACAATACAGAAGAGTTGCAGGTGATTCTGAAGTCGGGGGCTGTGGTTGAATTCAACTGCGATTTTACTGAATATATTTTTTGTAATTTTAGTAAATATATCTGTTAAAACTTGATGTCAATGTTATTCTTATTTTTGTGTAATTTAAAACGACAATTTATCCATTATCCGTGTATATATATACATATATATATATATATATATATATATATATATATATATATATATATATATATATATGAACAAACTGGTGTTGCTAACAAGAGCCTAAGACAGATAGATAAATAGATAGATAGATAGATAGATAGAGAAAGAAAGAAAGAAGCAATCGTCAAAATTCGTTGTTGTTGCTGGTTCTGTCAAATATTGCCGAAAGTGAGAATGTGTAATTTTCCGGAAGGAATAAGTTAACACCGGAAGTGAACAATGCAATAACGTTCAAATCATCTCATTCGGCACAGCCCATTTCGACACCCTTCAGGAGACAAAGGAGAAACGGCGGCGTCCGAATCCTAATGAGAAAGGAGAGACTGTCAAAAGAGGTGAATTCTGTTTTTAATTTAACCGACGCCTTTCATCTGATTGAATGTCCATTTCCTCCAGTTTTCATCTCGTCTCTATCTTTTCTTTTACATTCTTATTGATTTCTAGTTGAGCAATCATCTTCTGTTTCTGCTTACGCCGCTCTGTTTTCTCCCTTCTTTTCTACAAAGCCAATATCTATCTATCTATCTATCTATCTATCTATCTATCTATCTCAGTTCACATCTATCTATCTATCTAGCGCTGAGCATATTAGTGAGGCACAATTTCGAACCAAATTCCAACATTTACAAACTTCAACCTAATCTTTAAAAATGTTAAATTCGTTGCGGTGTGAAGGTAGCTTTCTCATTCGAAAATTAATATTCGTTGCGACTGTCAACAATTTCATGTATGAACGCTTACCCCTGACTCGAGTAGGAACACTGCAACTATCTTACGCAGGAGGTATGTCTGAATAAATATAAACCTTGCATGGAGTTAAATACTAATCCAAGCTTGTTATAATGTGGCAGAGAATGAGGATTAAAATATTTTTTTTTAGATTTGAGAATAGATAATGAACCCGGGGAGTGCAAAAGTCGATTATCTCCCTTTTCATAGAATGACTCGACACTCGTCACTTGACAGCCAAAACTTCATTTGCCGTGTCGACTACGTAGAAAATAGATGTGATAGTCCGCGACGGTAAAGAGGACGAGTAGAAAGCACATGATCCTAAAAGGAACATAAAAGATGCCGCCGAGCCAAATGTTTTGCCTTCGTGAAATATTACAAGTAAGACACTCTCGATTTTAGACTTTAACACAGTACTTGTTTTCTTCATGTGGGTTATAGTTTCTTTGTGTGAGATGAATCGTGAAAGTCGTATACATATTTGTATATAATTTCTTGTATGCTGTATCTGTATATAAAATGTTCTTCAGCATATTTGGCATACATTTTCTTCTGCTATTTTGGTTTTTCCTTCCGTTAGTATATCATAGATATATTAAAGCCTATTATGGGACCTGGGAGACTGGACATATTTTCTCTTTCCACACACCCAATTAAAATTATAGTCGGCCAGCAACACCTCCTTATTTTATGCCTGTAGTTAAAGAAGAAATGCATCCCTCTCGCTGGAGTCATTGGGCGCATAAATCCCAATGAGTGAAATGCCAGTTCTTTTATGGTAGCGTCTATGACCAGATTCGCGAAGACGTGGACATACAGCATTCAAAGAACGGTTCATCAGCCAAGAATCCCCCCATTAGAACGGCCAAAAAGGCTAATAGGCTGAAAAGAGGTCAAACCTCTTCGTCGATATATCATCATGGTCGGCAGGATGGAAACGGATCTCTTGTACAGGCGTTGAATGTCACGACTGAATCTCGCCTTGCGAGACTCCTACCTCAGTCCAGGACATTCAGACTAGCTAATAAGAGTGACATTGCCAGATCTAATAGGGTTGGCCGTCTGCTTTAAACATTTTCGGGGTGATGATACCGACGGCCTCACCCACTGACCACTTGCCTTTCTTCTTTTCATTCAGCAGATGTGCTTTGATGTCTCTTTTGTGAGCTTTGGGTTGTGTGAGAAGAAGTTTGTGTATGGGGTGGAAGACTGTGATGCACAGGGAGTGGGCACCTTTTTAAGGGAGGAGATATTATAAATAAAACGAGGAACAAAATACAAAATTAAACACAAATAAAACAGTCTGAAAAAAAAAACCAAGTCCGACGCAAAAAAAGAATTAAATATTAAGCAATGAATTTATTGAATATTCGTTGACAGTTGTTTAAAAACTAGCAGTCACTTTAACAATCTCCTTTCGTAGTTTTGCGTCAACAAAAACCAATTAATGTACGTGATATAAACACACGCTAACATTCATATGCCATTATGCCTCCATTTCACACAAACACAAATATACACACACACTCACTCTCTCTCTCACGCACACACACACACACACACACACACACACACACACATATATATATATTTCTTGAGCAATAAAAAATATTAAAAAATTAAAATTACAGACACACTGTGTTGTATCTGCCTATATTTCTGAGATGAGGTATTATGTACATGTTTTACATTATTCGGACTATTGTCCTCATCTTTGCGCCATATTTATTACAACGTGACGCCGTGGTACGCCCCGACCTTCTTCAGGTGGTTGGAATGTCGAACTGAACCCTTTATTTCGCTCACTGGGTTAGACTGTTCTAGTTCCACGTGCCATGTTTAATGGATGTTAGTTATCTCCTGTTAATTTCCCTTTCCAAGTTCTCCATTGCCGTAACCGGGTATTGAACACACACACTTTGGGTCCTGTCACTGGATCTAACCAACGCCTTTATCCACTGTGCCATATGTTCTAAACATGGCACGTGGAACTAGAACAGCCTACCCCAGTGAGCGAAATAAAGGGTTCAGTTCGACATTCCAACCACCTGAAGAAGGCTGGAGCGTTCAACGGCCGAAACGTTGTAATAAATATGGCTACACTAGTCCGAATAATGTAAATATTGTACACTATGTTGTATATTAATATTTTTGTTTTATTATTTAAATTAGGTTCCTCAACTAGTTTCGACCAGCATGACCATCATCAGGAGAAAAACAGGAGTGAATGACTGCCTCTGATAAAGTGAACTTAATTTTTGGTTAGTCTTTGTATTGGTCAAAAGCCATCTTTCAAGTTCTTTTAAGGAGAAGCTGGGAGACCCACGAGTTTCAAATTTATCTACTTAATCAATTCCACAGGTTTATTGGTTGCCGAGAAAGCGATGTGCGTGTTATGTGTATGCTATCTTTTAGTTTTTGAGGTGTTTGTGTGATGTGTGTATGTGTATATATTTGTGTGAGTATGCGTATGTGGGAGATCTCAACACTTCTGCAAGCATGTCTGTTTAGTGTGTTTGAGAAATATGCCGGTGGGGGTGGGGAGTTGATATGTTGGATTATTTATTCTGTCTGTGCTGTTTATTCTGTTATTTAGTGTTTTGAGGCGCAAAATCGATTCGTTTAGTATTGTCATTTCTTCTAGAATTTTCCTATTTATTTATCTTTTGTGTCTATTTCTGTTTTTCAATAATAACGTATTTCGTATGACTATTACACGGAAATGTTGCTGTACAGATAATAATCTTTCGTGGGTAGCCGACTTAATCCTATTCCGATAATTATTAATTCTGTAGTGAAAGGGCCATTCAGATTTTCCCACATATTGTTTCTGGCATAGTGTGTGCATTCTAACCAGTACATTACGTTATGACTTCTACAGTTGTGGTAGATTTTAAAAGTAGTGTCAGTGACTGAGCTAGTGAACGAATTAGTAAATCTAATGTGGTTACAACATAGTCTCCTTTTGTTGTTACATGGTTGGGAGAATCCTTTTTGAGGTGTCTGTAATTCCTTGCTTTAGATTTTAAATAATTTCTACGTAAGACTACAAATTGAAAAAATAAAAAAATATACGATATTCTTAAAAACGAATTTATTCAATAAAACCTCGTTTTTTTCCCAAAGACCTACAAGAAATGTTTTCCGACTTTGAAGTGAAAAACGTTTTCAAAATGTGGTCAGAAAACTCCAAAGACAAATTAATCATTTTGTTCTCAAGCAAGCACTACATTAGGTTAAGGAAGCAAATAAATTCTGTAACCAATTCCACGAGGAAATTAAAAGTGACCAATTCAATTACTAATAAATCTATAAGAATTACCAAAATAGAGACTGAAATTGTCATGTTTTTCAAATGAGCCTTGACATTTAATCATTAAATTTTATAGACTCGTTCCAAACATAATAATTGTCTTATTTTTATATTTTTAGTTAAATCTGAATTTTTACACACACGTACTCACACACACACACACACACACACACACACACATATATATATATATATATATATATCAAAGTTTGCTATGTTTATTAAGGAAGTGTGTTCAATATTGGAAATAGATCATTTAGAGATATAGACAATCTGGATATAGGAATCAACCCTACATGATTCCTATGTCCGCTCTCTCTCTCTCTCTCTCTCTCTCTCTCTGGTTGTGATGCATAAATTGTCGTCTGAATTAAGCAAAAATAAAAGTAGCACTGACATCTCATTTTAACAGATCAATTTACCAATATTACACAAAAATATCTTGAAATACTAAATTTATTCAATAAAATTGCCATTGGCTTCAACAAGGGTCTCCAGACGACTTCGGAATGACCTGAAACTCTTCTGGACGGTCTCCTTCATTAAGTTGGTGAAAGCTGCCATAATCGTTGCCTTCAGTGTATCTTTTGTCTTTCAAGGAGTTTTGTTTGTCTCTTGCTCAAATGCGTCCCACACATAATCAAGGATGTTGTAGGCTGGGGATGTATGTATGCATGTATGTATGTGTATGTGTGTGCGTGCGCGCCCGCTTTTTTTGAAAATGATCGAATTATTGTTCTTGTGTAATAAGATAAGGTATAAGAAAATTGTTCAGATGATTGTTTCTGATCGCTTTCGGCTTTTCTGTTAGCCATTTTCAAGCATTTCACAGTCTCTAATGCGTAACAACAAAAACAACTTGAAAATGGTTAACATATTCACCAGAATCTCTCGTAATGAACAATCATTTAAACAATCTCTACAGGCAGTAATCCCCCAAAAGAAAACACATGTTTGCACAAAAGAAAAATGCAATAAAAGGCTTAAGAGAAGTACATTGCCAGTCATTTTCGATTGTAATGTCTGTTTAATAATGGGTGATAATCTATTGGAATCTGTTCGTTAGTTTGTTTATTTATTTGGATGAATTTAGATATTATTTATTATTATTTATTTATTATACTGTATATGTTTATTTACTCTTTTCGGTTTTCGATTTTTAAGTAACGTAGTATTTTTTTTCGTTATATAATAGTTACAGCTATAATATATATATATATATATATATATATATATATATATATATATATTTTCATGAAGTTATCAAATTTCATCACAGTAGCTTCTTTGATCCTTTCGAGTATTTGTCGAGTCAAAGGTCGTTACCTAAAGGAAGCCATTATCTCTTCAATTCATATGAAACCAGTTGTATTAGGTTATATGGTACTAAAAACAAAGAAAAATACCTGAAGTGAAATGATTACTTTTTCAAAAGAAATGATTTTGTGAAAAGGGAACACAAACTACCTGATTCTGTTTTCCATGTTGAAATCTATTGCGTCTTTTGTATCCATTCCTAGTCATACAGATGGCAGATGCGCACGCACGTTTGTGCATTGGTGCTTATTGATATAACCGATTTGCTATTTTAACCACACTTACACCATTCTCTCACCCACTCGCTTTCACTTACTCTCTCTCAATATATACATATATATATATTATTTTAATACATATTTGTATGTATCTGCTTTAAGGCAAGTGCACTTACTGTCAATGTTTATTTCAAGGTGAGATAATTTGCTGGCAGCTTTGAGCGAATAATATCCTTAATATAATGTTAAGGAATGAGTCAAAACTGAAGAGAAGAAAAAGCTTGATTAAGACTTCTTCAAGGAAGAGAAAGCCGGAGAAATTTCGCGGAGAAGACAATCAAAATGAAAAGATTGCCTGGAAACAACTAGAAGAGAAATGGTTCAGAAGTGGTAACGAAAATAAAAGTCAGTATGGGAGCAGAAGTCTTTGAATTCTCCATACTTCTGAAATTCAACAATTTGGAAGTCCATCAAGACACACACACACACACACACACACACACACACACACACACACACAAACACGGAAAAATGAGGACAAAATACAAATAACGATGTGAATATTCCAAAGAAAGAAAAATAAGAAAGGTAAGAAAAAATGACAGAAGTTTATATATGGTGAACTTTGACTGAGATGCCCAAAAGGACCTGCTATCAGTGAGGTTTGTCTGTCGGAAGGCTAAAAGAGAAAACCTTAGTTCCTGTTGCTACTCGCAATAATATACCTATGGGTTGTAAATGAATGACAGAAAATAATGATTTCAGTCGCAGAATACACCATTTGACGTTTATAGTAGAAAGGAATTAACAATAATATTGCTTTGAACTATGTGTAATTTTTGTTTTTGCGAACCAATTGCAATGAAGAATAGGTCATCTTAACGACTAATCATATGTAGTAGTTAAGAATGAATTTGCAATTCAGTGACATAACTTTAGATTTTGCACGACATCAATGGCAACGTACACAATGGATTATTTGATTCCATGAGAACGTACCAAGAATAAAACAGAAAAAGCTTTGGAACTGAGTATGCTTGTTCTACCGCACCTGTTATATTCAGGCTGACCTTACATCAATCGATTATTACCTTTTCTCGATTGTAGCAAAATGATTTGATCGGGAAACATTTCTCCAATGAAAACTGTATGCAAGAATTGTCAAAACTTTTTTCACATCAAAACCTGCAGAATTTTACTCAAAAGTTATCGAAGAGCTGCCTGATAGGTGTCAAAATAATGGTAAAACTTTCACCATAAATAATGGTAAAAATGTGGTACTTTTGAAGATGATAAAAAACGCAAATAATTTATGAATCTATCTAACAAAAACAAGGAAACGAACGTAAATGAACTTTTATTAATTCGTCAAAACAAGAAAAGTAAGTAAAAATCATTCGCGATGTTTTTGCCTTTGTAATCTTCCCTTTTTCCGAGAACTAAAAGGGATCGGTTCGAAATTCCAACGTATATCAGCTGAAACGTTTTTAATATAGCAAGAAAGATAAGGACAAGAGTGCGAATAGTATAAATAACAAAATTCCTGTTGTCGCTAATATGCATATAAAAACATATTTCCTCATGTCAACGTCGCTTTGATTGTCATGAAATCTACCGCTTGTCGTCTCCTCATTTGGTTCCCACACACAAAGCACTGAACCATTCTCTCAGTGTTTTCTCATTTGTCGCATTGCTTTCTGACTGAGGCATTGTTTTTGCTTCAATGAACAAAGTCATAACACAACAAACTGAATAGGACCCACTTATTGTACACCTATCTTATCTTCTAAATGCATTAATCAAAACACAAAGAGTAAAACGCGTTTGGATCAAATTTTGGTTGGCTTAATAGAAGATCGGACTACAGGACTTGTTCATGTAGAATGAATTTATAGAACACAAACTGTAAAAACGAATAACAATTTGTTGATCAAATGTTTAGTAAATTAAAAGAAGTTTGGGTTGTCTGGAGGTCGGACACCAGGAAGCCGGACGTATGGAAATCGGACGTCGGGTGGTCGAATGTCTGGAGGTCGGACATCGAATGGTTAGATGTCTGGGTGGTCGGACACTGGGAGATCTGATGCCGGGAGGTCTAAAGTCTTTTGGTCAGACGCCAGGCGGTCGAATGTCTGGGGATCGGACGTCGAGTGGTCTGGAGAATGGACACTGGAAGGTTGGACGCCAGGAAGTCGAGCACTGGGAGATCTGATACCGGGAGGTCGGAAGACTTTTGGTCAGACGCCAGGCGGTTCAATGTCTGGAGGTCGGACGTCGAATAGTCGGGTGTCTGGAGGTCGGACATTGGAAGGTTGACGCCGGGAGGTCGGATACTGGGAGATCTGATACCGGGAGGTCGGAAGTCTTTTGGTCAGACTCCAGGCGGTTCAATGTCTGGAGGTCGGACGACGAATAGTCGGGTGTCTGGAGGTCGGACATTGGACGCCAGGGACATTGGAAGGTTGACCGCCGGGTCAGGGCAGTTCAATGTCTGGACTGGGGGTGTCTGGAGATCGGAGGTCGGATACTGGGGAGATCTGATACCCAGGAGGTCAGAAGTCTTTGGTCAGACTCAGGCGGTTCAATGTCTGGAGGTCGGACGTCGAATAGTCGGGTGTCTGGAGGTCGGACATTGGAAGGTTGACGCCGGGAGGTCGGATACTGGAGATCTGATACCAGGAGGTCGGAAGTCGGGCGGTTCAATGTGGAGGTCGGACGACGAATAGTCGGGTGTCTGGAGGTCGGACATTGGAAGGTTGACGCCGGAGGTCGGATACTGGGAGATCTGATACCGGGAGGTCAGTCTTTGGTCAGACTCAGGCGGTTCAATGTCTGGAGGTCGGACGTCGAATAGTCGGGTGTCTGGAGGTCGGACATTGGAAGGTTGACGCCGGGAGGTCGGATACTGGGAGATCTGATACCAGGAGGTCGGAAGTCTTTGGTCAGACCAGGCGGTTCAATGTCTGAGGTCGGACGTCTTTGTCTGGAGGTCGGACATTGGAGACGCCGGGAGGTCGGTTACTGGGAGATCTGATACCAGGAGGTCGGACGACGAACTCCAGGCGGTTCAATGTCTGGAGGTCGGACGACGAATAGTCGACGTCTGGAGGTCGGACATTGGGTTGAGAGGTCGGATACTGGGAGATCTGATACCGGGAGGTCGGAAGTCTTTTGGTCAGACTCCAGGCGGTTCAATGTCTGGAGGTCGGACGACGAATAGTCGGGTGTCTGGAGGTCGGACATTGGAAGGTTGACGCCGGGAGGTCGGATACTGGGAGATCTGATACCGGGAGGTCTGAAGTCTTTTGGTCAGACTCCAGGCGGTTCAATGTCTGGAGGTCGGACGTCGAATAGTCGGGTGTCTGGAGGTCGGACATTGGAAGGTTGACGCCGGGAGGTCGGATACTGGGAGATCTGATACCGGGAGGGCGGAAGTCTTTTGGTCAGACTCCAGGCGGTTGAATGTTTGGAGGCCGGACGTCGAGTGGTCCGATGTCTGGAGGTCGGACACTGGGACGTCGGACACTGAGAAGTCGGACGCCTGGACGTCGGATATCTGAAGTTCGTTCATCTGAAGGTCGGAATAGAAGACCAGTAAACTTGTCTATTTATGTTGATACGTGTTATGGTCGATAATCAGAAAATTTTGCCTTGTATTCGTGAAAACTGAAATGAATATTTTTCGGAATCAAAGGGTGATTTACGCCTTTCAGAAAGATTTGAGAAAGAAGCACAACATAACTCCTTGGGGCTACGATCTGGAAGATTAAACATTGAACGATTTGGGAGAATAAATTCTGATTTTACCACCAGTGTTTGCCTGCAAGAAATTGGCTCTAATCAAAAAAGAAACATTTACGAATATAAATCTAAGGGTTCGTTTAAGTTTTGATGCTATGTAAGTTTTTGGAAAACACAATGCATTCTTCAAACTTATTTTCTCTTTTCTTCTTATCGATTTCATTTGTGTGTTTCTCTTTTTTGCATCCGAAAAGAAAGCGATTATTGCAACGATGGGCATTTGACAGAAAAAAAAATACCGTGAAGTTCTAAATAGAGTAGGATCAGCCAGGATCAGATAACGAGTAAGAAGACAAACAGTTAGGAGGGGGTGCGGGAAGGTTTCCAGCCTGACCCATTTATCTGTATTTCAAATCTCAAATACCGCTTCAGAAATTACTCTTCCTTATGGCATAACATTTAAAACTTGCATGGATAGTGAATTACATTAGCGATTTGTTAGGAATTGCATTTGCTGTTGAAAAATCAGGAGAAATCTCCGGTGGAATTTTTTCTTCTGTTTTCCTCCCAGGCATACCGCAATGCGGCTTCCATCATAATAATAATAATAATAATAATAATAATAATAGTAGTAGTGAAGTGTAACTTCATTATTATTTCGGCAAATAAAGTCCGTTCTCTCTCTCTCTCTCTTTCTCATGTCCCCTCTTTTAATCATCATAATAACAATAGCATGATGCAGAAATAATTTTTGAGAAAAAAGATTGGATTGGGACTTTGGGAATTCCAGTGGATCTACCAGTTTCAAACAGGAGATCGGATTAGTTACTAGAAATAAAAATGGAAAATCGATCAAATAGAAATTATTTGGAGTTTGTATTTCTTATCTTCAGACGATGATCTTTAGAGAATGATGCACTTTTATGAAGACCCCCTACAGTTAAAACAGTCACTTCACTTCTGTGTTACTCTCTCATTATCTCTACAACCCCTATATATATATATATATATATATATATATATATATATATATATATATATATGAACCCAAATAAATAAAAGTAAATAATAAACAAAATAAATAAAGCTTGACAGACTTTGCAATAGTTGCTGATACATCAGCAGTTGAAGAAGCAAAAGCCATATTGCTTATCTGAAAGAAGACTCTGCAAGGTGAGATGCTTAACCAATTCAGAACTGATTAGAGCTTTCCAAGCCAAAACAAAACTATTAAATAAGCAATATAAACACAATTTTTTTTCAAATTTTTACTACGTTAATAAAAACACCGATTAAAATAAAAATTAAAAAAATAACTAAATAAATATATAAGAAATAAAAAACATAAAAATAAATAAAAACAAGCAAAATAATTTAATCCAAATAAATAAATAAATAAACAAATAAACGACTTCCGGTAAAATAACCGCCAAAATAGACTACCCACAATGCACCACTGACCCGTATATATAAATAGCCGAGAAAGATAACAGCACTCGTAGCCTGACGATTGCATCTAGCATGAAACAGCCTGTCGCCTCTAAGTGTTGACTTCTATGTTCACTTTTATATTTACACGCTCTATCTCTGATATTGAGCACTTTATCCCACAAATATAGCACATCTTAAGACTATATTTTTATATATATATATATATATATATATATATATATATATATATATATATAGGTACTTACACTTTTTCGTTAAAAGACAGCACAGCTTGGTAAAAAAGTTTTATCTTCAAAATGTTTGTTTTATTATTAAGAGGAAAAACAGATCATTTTCTAAATTATTTTAAAACATTTTTACTTCTTTCTAACACGTTCGAAATTTGGGTTACAAATCTTATTTTCTCATGTGTTGACGATATAACAGAGTTGGTAATGGACATTTTCATTTTGTTTTCCGATAAAATAGCACGTTAATTTGGAAAGTCTTGCACAAATCAAATAATTGTCAGATTTTAATGAAACTTCCATTTCTTGTTCACAGATGAAGGAATTTATTTTTGAAATTATTATTTTTAGAAAATCTTGGTAAAAATATATTATTTTACATCTTTTAGACCTCCCTATTTAATTTCATTAAATTTACTAGAATTTAAAATCATCGAGGAAACGTTTTTTATTAGTTAAAAATTCTTCTTGGAGAATCTAAAACCTTAATTTTCTTTCCAAATATTTACCAAGTTTCTTATAATCTGCACCAAACCGTAAAATAATAACAGCAATAAAACTATTTTATTATTCAATTAGATAAAGTTTTAATTGCTTTTACAAATAATATATATTAAGAAGATTATTGTCTGAAGAAAATTGCATTTTTCTTTTTTTAAATATAGCAATTTATAAAGTTTTAAAAGTTCTCCCAAACTTTTATACTATAAGTAATATTTGTTACAGAACATATTAATTTGTTAATTTTCTGCAAATAACGTTTCAGAAATATATATTTTATTTTTGCAAGATTTTTAAAACCGAGAATTCACTTTTGTTTACAAATGTCAAAAAAAATGACCGTTAAGTTTTGTTTTTTTAGAAAAAACTCTATTAAAAATGATTCTAATTTCTATTAGAAATACACCAGGGTATTTTGCTTTCTGGAATTTAAAAATTAAATCCTTTAGCTTTTAAATAAAGCTAAAATGAAAGCTTCAAGAAAGAATTATAATTTATGAAAATTCTTTTTAAACCTTAGGCATACTGAATTAGTGGGGGCATATATATATATATATATATATATATATATATATATATATATATATATATATATATTTAGAGAGAGAGAGAGAGAGAGAGAGAGAGAGAGAGAGATTGAATGATTCCAAAAATCGTTATATTTGTTAACTTCTCTTCCTGATAAGAGTGAAATATTAGTCCAATTGCAAATGAAGGCAGATTTATTGAGTCCTGAAGTGTTTTTGAACTTTGACACAGAATTTTGCGCAATAGAGGAAAGAATTGACCTCTTATCTTGGCCATTCCTATCACTAAGAATTTAGTTTAAGTGGCGTTTTTTTTAAATCTATCAAAATTGATTTTAATCATGTAAATTTGCATTTATTTGAATTATTTCAAATATTTATGTCTTATGTAGACAACAAGTTATAAACTGAATCTGCAAAACACGTTATAGCCACGCTATTCCAGTAAATAGATAGATATACTGAGGCATGGATAGAGAGATGTATAGAGTGAAAGAGAGAGGAAATGAGAGAGGGAAGGAGAAAGAGAGAGAGAAAGAGAGAGAGAGTGAGGGAAATAAATTTCCTTTTGTTAGACGTGCTTAAGAATTTCTAGAAGGAGTGTTCAGATCTGAACGTACAAACATAAAATGAATATGGGTATTTTATAACATTTGTATTCCAAGGGAAAACAAAACCAGATATAAGTAAATGCACATCTCCCATAGTCTGAACATAATCCTACCAGGCTATATCTGGTACAGGGGAATTAACCTGTAACGTTATCTTACAAATTTTGAAATAAATAAAATTTCGGAAAAATTGCGTGATTGAAAAGTCAGCCCGGTTTCGAAAGATCATGGTTGACGAAAAACAGATGATGGCCTAATTTGTGTTTATTCATTTGCTTTTACATCGAGACGGTGAGGATGCGACTAGACTGTCAGATTGTGTCCATTCCGCGTAGAGCTGGCGAAACGTTTCCTCTTGAAAAAAAACGCTTTCTTTCTCTATATATATATATATATATATATATATATATATATATATATATATATATATATATATATATATAGTCTCTTGCTACATTTGGTTTATTTCTTTCCAGCTTCATCCTTCCTTATTTTTTCTCTAATTGTCTTCCTTAATCTCATATTATATCGCAATCACTCTCGACTGAACTTGACGATTGTTGCTTAACTGGCAGCACAAAAGTATCTGTAATCAAAATGTCTCAGTAATATTTATCATTTCGACACTTTTTTCTTTTTTTTCTCGCTTAATTTAATGAATTAATTTTACTTATTAATTATATTGGCGTCAACGTATGTATCCCATGAGTCTATTCTGTCCGAAATTGCTGAAATAAATAAGCGACAGTAATGACGATCTCTTAGGTATTATCGCAGACATAGAATCTTTGCAGTTCCATCTTGTAAATAATAAATTTTATCAGAAAGGTTTTAAAGAATATTTAAGTTAAATGACTACTTTTAAGATATTTAACATTTTCAAAACTTCTTTGACAGTTTTCTGCAGACAGGTTTCATCTGAAAGAAAATCCTCACCTAAAATGATTTCGTTGGTGTCTATTGTAACATGCGTTCATTATATTAAACACTACATTATAACGTGCGTTTATTATATATGATCACTATAACATGCGTTCATTATATTGAACATTATATTGAGAAGTCTTTTATTGTGTTAAACACTATATTGTCACATCGTTCATTATACTAAACACTGTATTATAACATGCGAGATTTTGGAACTTCAGAATTTGAATTCTCTGGTCTTATGTGTCTATTAGTTTTATGTTTAATTGCATTCCGTTGACAAAAATGGAGAGCCGAAAAACATATCGACTGAAACAATGTGTCCGAAATCTTTTGAATAATAGCGCCGTGTAAATTCGTCCTCGACCCGTAATTCGGTAAAATTCGCGTACAGTTAACAAACGGTTAATCTGAAACCGAGAAAGCTTATCTTTTGCTGCTATTCTTTTATCAGCTAACAGTAATTCCTTTTCGTAGTAACAATGAAACTCTGTCTAAATATACTTTAATCGACAACAGACAAGTTGAAAATGACGTGTATGAAAAAAAAAAGCATATCCAAAAAAAGATTGGATATGCTGTGTCTCCATGACATCATGAAACGACTTGATGATATCTAAGAAATGGTGAGAAGAACAGAAACGTCTCAAGATCACGTTCCGACAGCTTCCCGACGTTTTGCTGATAGATGCTTTTGTTTCGTCCAAGGCATGAGGACCATTCCCAGAGGGGTTTGCTTGGTTCACACAACTATCCCTGTTGAGCAGATCCAAAAAATGAGCTCTTTTCATCTTACTGATTTCCATTATGCTGGTAAGGAGTCCCGTGCCATATGTTGATTACTGATGCCGATCTGCATCATGAGGTTGCACACCTCTTTGATATTCTTTTTGTCTACAGCAGTCTTCATATCTATAACTAAGAGTACCATGTGTTTTCCATGTCACGACGCCAACGTTGCTTCTTTGAATTGCCTTTCTAGCTGTTTTTGAGTGCCCGCTGCAGACCCTTTTTGTAGTATGTGTTCTCGTTTCTTGTTTTATTGGCTTAGTCGTTTTCAGCAAATCAATTACGACCTTTAGCAGAATCTTATCACAGAGTCTCATTTGCCGCATTGTAGATCTGATCGCGCGAGTTTCTTCCCATCTATAGGAATTAACCTGAGGCTCAGTTTGAGCTTCAAGAGATTCTCGAGTGTCATGGACGTGGAGTTTTGAACTGCTTTGGAAACTTCACGGTAGTCTGATATTGAGCAGAAAGCTTAATAATCAAACGCGTTTTAGAACTTAAAATCGCATTGCCGGGTCAACATAAAGATCTTGATCAGATCAGGCATCTTGCACGTCAGGTTTGCCAACTATACCGTAGTCCAGTCTGTCTGTCTTCCCATTTCTCTCTCTCTCTCTCTCTCTCTCTGTATATATATATATATATATATATATATATATATATATATATATATATATATATATAATCTAAAATGAAATAATAAAAACGAAGAAATATTAATAAACAACCCAGTTTTTTTAATTTTTTAATATTTTCTATTGCTTGCTTGCTTGCTTGCTCTCTCTCTCTCTCTCTCTCTCTATATATATATATATATATATATATATATACATTTGTATTTACATTTATTAGGATGCCTAAGCATTGTTCTAACTTCGAGAAAGGTCAAGTCATCACTTTTCTTGATCATGTGCTGTCGAATAGATCGATAGCTGATAAGATTAATCGAAGTGAGTCATATGTCCACAAGTTAATCACAAAGAGAAAGATCGATTCGCAACAGCAGAAGATGTTTCCAAAGCGGCTAGTTTGGCGGTTTCAGAAAGAAGAGTCAAACTCAGGTTTAAATTAAAAAAACATTGTTTCTAAATACTTAAAAAAGAAACATTTCGTCTCTGGTAAAAGTCTACAGTCACGGTTGGTTTGGTACAAAACTCATTTACACGGGACTAAATTTGATTGGAAAGATGTTATGTGGAATGACGAGAGCCCCTTTACTCTTAGATATGTGTTTGGTATACGTCTGGTGAAACGAATACTCCAGTGACTACCAAGGACATTGTTGAACACGATAAAACAATCAACGTTTGGGGTGCATTCTCAGCAGCAGGAATTGGTAATTTGTACAAAATCAAGGGAATCATGAACCAGCATCAATACCAAAACATTGAACGAATTCTATTAATATCTTGGTAAAAATACAAAAATCGACTTTCTATGGGTGCGTCCATTTTTTGTCCTTGTACTATATATATATATATATATATATAAACGTTATTTTTAGTGGAAACGCGTATTTGATTAGATGCTCTGTTTATTAAACAGTATATTTATCTCGTTTCGTCTCCGGGCCTGAATATTAAAGAAATCTTATTAGAGAAAAAATAATCAGCGCTATATTTTGTTTCTCTAATAAGATTTGTCGAATAATCTTTCCGGTAGACGAAAATAAATTAATATACTATTTGTTAAATAAACGTCTACTCAAATACGAGTATCCACTAAAAATAACATTTAAAGGAATAAAAATTTGTCAGAAATATCCATTTCTTTCTGTGGTGGAAAGCAGCACACAGCGTGGAACAAAAAACGGATCAACTGTAGATAAATAGCAGGCACTGCACTTTGATATGCTAAGCCGCACTGTACTTGAAATGAGAGAGCGAGCTCGTGCATGTTTCACTTCGTGGTAGGGACCAATCTCAGGGATATAATATTCAAATTTTACATAATATGTTGAACTCTTGTATATCAGTTATGCATATATATATATTTAGTACCCTATGTCATTTCTATAATCCAATATATTTGAATTTAAAATGTGTGCCTGAATACGAGTGACAAGGTATTATATATATATATATATATATATATATATATATATATATATATAATTAACGAAAATCTTGGTAATCCGTATGGATAATTCAAAGGAGGATGAAATCCTGAGAGCTCAATGTTAAGTCAGAGCGAATAGTTTAATTTAAATGAAAAACAGTCCACTTTAACACTCCATTGTAATAATTTATTTCACCAGAGAAATTTATTTTTTTTCTGGATCTTCTGCTTCACTTTCAAAGGTGAAACGAAAAATGAATTTAAAATTTACACTTTTGACGGACAGTATTAAGCTTGTATAAGTTGAATTAGAGGGTGATAAGGAATGATGTGAAAGACATGGTCGAGTTTAGAGAGGAAGGGGAGTTTAAAATTTATCTTTATATTTCTTTTTATTACAATACTTAATATTGTTAGCTATTTAAATATTCAACTTCTCCACAAATAAATTAAAGATTTAATATAAGCCGAATATCATATTAATACAAAAATTTCAAATAACAATATTTTTGGTTGCAAATTTCCCTGTTTTGGCTAGAATCTTTCCATTTCTGCTCCCAGAAATGTAATAAGTGTTTCCCTTGTGAAACTTGTCTCTCTAGCACGCACTTTTACTAAATTAAGTCTAACATAGTTTAAAATTATTGCAGTAATAATAATTTACGAGATCTGCTTGCTAACCCGAATTTTATCTTTGAGTCAATACAAAAGTAACTCACTACCAATGACTAACCAGCTATCTCTACGAATTTTTGATCAACACTTGGCCTATTTTTCGCTCAAGAGTAAATAATTAATTTATTAATATTTGTTGAGACTTCGCCCTAATTGAATGCAATAAGAAAGATATTCGGTTGAATCGAAAATGTAAGAGGATAGTTTAGAAATTGTGCAGTGATTTTGCTTTCAGAAATGAAAACAAACAGGTCAAAAGATCAGTCATTGTCTGCCAAAAATAACGATCGTCTTGTGACCTGACTCAAACTAGAAAGAGAAATGTTCTACGTCTGAGTTTTATTTGTTGAAAGAAGAGCCGAACTTGATACTCTATTTAATCCCCTTCAGAATTCAGATCAAGTGATCTCCTGAAGTGATCCAAAATCTAGCGAATGCAATTGGCCAATAAGAAGCCTTTTGAACGCGTTGAATGTTAAAATGGCTGCTGTAGACAATGCAACTCGCTCGCTGTGTTCATTAGTTTTATTAAGCCAAAGGCCGTTTGTGCATTAACGTTTTAAAGACCCACTTTGCGAGATATCGGATTGAGATTGAGATTAGATTTGACTTGTTATTTGTAAGGGAAGTTTTCGAAAGACTGTTGTTATTTTTTTTATGCGTAGCGTTAAAAGTTAAAAGAAAATAAAATTACTGGAAAGATTCAGTTTGTGACTCTCGTTAAAAGTGAGAGTAAGAAATGGAAAGAATAAATTTAATCGAAATCAAATGAATCATAAAGGAAAAGAAATGAAATGACGTCGAAAGGATCCGAATAAAAAAATATGTTTTTAAATAAAAACATTTTCAGAGAATCATGTAAAGAAGACTGTAGAGAGATACAAAGATGAAGAATGAGAAAAAGGGAAAAGAAGTGCGTACAATACAAAAAGAAAAAGAAGAGTGTACAATAAGAATGGAAAAAAAGGAGAGCGTACAATAGAAAAGGAAAACAAATAGCGTAAAAAAGCGAAAAAAGACAGTACAACAGAAAAGGAAAAATAAGTCCTTACAATAGATAAGGAAAACGAAGAGTGTACAACAGAAAAGGAAAAAGTAGTGCGAATAATAGAAGGGGGAAAAAGTGTAGAAAAGGAAAAAGGCGATCGTTCAATAGAAAAGGAAAAAGGAGAACGTACAATAGAAAAATGAAAAGCGCGTACAATAGAAAAGGAAAAAGAAGAGCTTACAATAGAAAAGGAAAAAGAAGAACATACAATAGAAAAGGTCAAAGCGTACAATAGGAAAGGAAAAAGAAGAGGGTAGAGTAGATAAGGGAAAAGAATAGCGTACAATACAAAAGGAAAAAGAACAGCGTACAACAGAAAAGGGAAAAGAAGAGCTTAAAATAGAAAAATGAAAAGAAGACCGTTTAATAGAAAAGGAAAAAGGAGAGCGTACAATAGGAAAGAAAAAAGGAGAGCGTACAATAGGAAAGGAAAATAAGAGCATATAATAGAAAAGGAAAAATAAGTGCGTACAATAGATAAGGAAAACAAAGAAATGAAGAAGAAAATAAAAGCAAAGAACAGAAAAACAATGTTACTCATATAATGTACGATATCGTCGAAATTTCACGCCGACTTCTTCAAGAAAGACTCCATAGCACTACCCTTAAAATAACATCAGACAAACGCTATTAGATTCCATGGTATCATCAGTAAAGAGGAATTCCTGGCAGAATTATATCTTGTTATATATGGAATAATCTTTTGGAAAGAAAGAATATGAATAAAAGAGATTGAAAAAAGATGAAAACGATGAAGTCGAAAATGATATAAAGAGAAACAAGAAAAAACATTGACGATATTAAAATGTTCAGAATTCTACAAAAAAAAAAAATGAAAGACAGTAAACAAGGTACGAAAATATTTCAGTTGAGGAACAAAAACGAAATTTATTTCAAAAAGGAAAGAAGGAAAGAAAGAAAAGGAAGAGTGGAGAAGCTAATTAAACACAAGAAATAATTATTGTAAATCAAAAAGAGAAACATTTTACGATTGTTTCACAAAGGGGTTAATAATTAACAACCATTCATAATGTCATTAGACCTCTATTCACTGAGTGCTTCACAATTCAGTCCTTGTGCCAGACAGAATAAATAACTATTGGTCATCTTACTGAAGAATACTGATTATTGCTGTATACGCCTCCATATAGAGCTTGCTTTCAAATTAGAGAATCATGTTAATTATTGGACCACTTTGAAGGACGTTAGGTTCGCTGTTTTTTGTTATGTTAGTGAGTCCATTGTTTGTGCCAGACTTGTCCAAAATGAGTAACTGCCAATAAAGATTCACAGTAATGAATAAAGCTGAAACGATTAAAAGATGAAAAACCAAACAAAAGAAAACAAAAGCATTGGACTGCAAAAGAAACAACGGAAATATCGCGTCCTTAAAAGATTTCTGTCGATTTACGCCATTTGGAACTACAAAGAACGACACCAACAAAATTTAGAACGTTTCCAAGTCCCGTAAAATAAGATTTAGTAAACTTCACTCTTTTAAAACTCAAGTGAACGTATTTAGTATTTCTTCTCGACGCTCCAGTGAAACGTTTCTTATCCTTTATCTATTTCAGTAGTATTTCTTTCGTTCAATTTTGACCGCCTCGAACGGCAAATTGACCGATCAGCAATTGCATGTGATAGTTTGTTATAAGTTTCAATTAGACGTCAAACTTTCACGAAATTAAACAGCGACATTAATGATTCAACTACGAACTGTTTGAATTATCTAGATTTATTCATTTGAAGACGAGAAGAGCGAGCCATTCATTTTTAAACGAGATCAAACTGTTATTAATAATTTGAAATCACAGTGTTTATAAAATAAACACAAACCATCTTTCCTCTTGTTTGTGACCATCAATCACAATAAAATAAACGTTTTTCTTTTTTTTTTTTCTAAAGCTGTATTTGGTCAAATAAAGCGTAAACTTCGAGATGTTACCATATTTCGGTTTATAGATCCTCTTTGGTTTTAGAGATATGTTCTAAGCTCACCTGATAAATGTTAACAATGGGGATTTTAAAAAAAATAAAGCAAATATTGTAATCCTCTAGACCTTTATTGATGTAATGAAATCAACCCTCATTGAGGATTTTCAAATCTAATGAATTTAGCACCTTGAAAAATTACTAGAAACATTTAAAGATTTTATTGTTATTTATTAATCTTAGAGAAAACACAAAGCGTAATTTAACGCTAATGTAGGAAGATTATTTTGCGCCAACAGGATTGCCTGTCTTGTCTGCTGCTTACGTCGAAAATAAACATATCAAATAATTTTTCTTTACGTTCGACAACATCTGCCTCAACCAGAAGACAATATCATAGACATAACATATTTTTATTACGTTGACTACCAGGAGTCAATTATGAAATCGGAATTCAAACGCCAATTTAGGCAATAAAAAAATGATCAGTTGACTTATAGTTTCAAGTGAAGACTTAAAATTGTCCACACATTAAAAGTATCCCTGTGAATAAATTTGTTGTTGACGCACGCAGGTTAAACTATCTCAGAAAATGCCAAGCCCGAAATGACTCATAGTTGGCACGTAATGACTCGTTGTTGGTACGAAATGACTCATAGTCGGCACAAGATGACTCATAGTCGGCACGAGATGACTCGTAGTGGTCACGAGATGACTCATAATCGCCACGAGATGATTCGTAATCGGCACGAGATGACTCATAGTCAGCCCGAAATGACTCATACTCGGCACGAGATGACTTATATTCGGCAAAAAAAATGAAATGACTCATAGTCGGCATGAAATGATTCGTTGTCGGCATTATAATAAAAACTGCCAACCAGGAGTTAACATCGTGAATGGCAACCAATGTGTTAAACAAACATTATAATTTTTTTATATTCTTTCAATACTTGTACTAATTAAAAAAAATGTCTAAGATCAAACTGGCATAAACACTAAAATGTACCCCTTCTTGTCCAACTGGTTTTAATTTCTTATTCCTGAATTTAGATCTGCACAAAGCGAAACATTTAACTAAATTTATAAATCGAAGATCAAATTGAAAACTATAGTTTTCAAAATAGTTTTCAAACAGTTTAAATTTCCACAGAAAAGTTAACTCACAAGAATATAGGATAAGACATTTTATAAGACGTTTAAGATATTGTAACAAGTTGGTTCCATTAAATAGACGTGTGAGTTCGATCCTCCCTGAATGGCTCATCCCTATAGCCTTGTATCATGTTTAGATGAGTTTGATTGGATAATTATGCTCACATTGCCAAATGGTTATGTACACCAAATAAGGTTGAAGCTTATTTGATGCACCACCAATAAAAGACTGCGTCTTCCAGATTAAGTTCACAATAAACTTTAACACTTAATAATTTAATCCTCATTAGATGCCTAACTACAAATATCTTGTAACAAATTAAGATGTGACTATATTTGGATACAGTATTTCTTAAATAACAGGAATTGTGGAAAAATAACCCATTGGGGATGCTAGGGATTTTCCAAGCGTAGCTAAGATGTGGACAAGGCCGAAAGTATTGAGGATCGAACTCACTACTCAGTTGTAATAGTTCTAGCGAGACAAGCTGGTTAACCATTACACAATGTCAAGATGCCCGGCTATATTTGGATACATAACGAAAGAAGATGTTAAATTTTCTTAGTGTCATGAGTTCGATACTTCCTGGATTCCCTAGAACTATGGTCATGTGCCAAACTTGAAGAATAGAAAAATTACAGATTCGAAAAACGAGGACCTCTGAGGTCACGTTTTTATCTGTGGGACATCTATGAAAAAAATACAGGGAAACTGCTTAAGTTGACTGTGAAATACTCCAATTTTTATTTTTATAAACCGACGTGAGTGGACCCTTCTTGATGTGATTTGAAACACTTTTTCAGAATATCGATTAATAAATAAAGATTATGCACCTTCGCAAGTTCTATAATCAATAGCAGGACTCAATATTAAATTATCGACAAGGAACTTACTAGAAAGCGTAAACATTTCCGGTTGTTCAGGTTTCAGCAAATGAAAATGAGACTGTATTCTAGGAAATAAACATGTTCAGGAAAAGAGTAGAAACTTCGACTAAAATGGCACATTGACTTGTCGGCATCGAATAATAAAATTGTGAAGTTTCTCACGGCTAAATTCTTCTAAGGTTTTTTTTTTTTTTGCTTAAATATTCTCAATGGTATTTCTTGCTATGGAACTCAAGCTGATTCCGGACTCCCAGCTGGAAAAACTGTCAATTCCTTACACAAACCACAGAAAGTACTTGAGCCCTTCTGCCATGCGATTATCTTTTCAAGAGCCAGATCGGATGCTAAAATGGAGTATCTCTGACATATCTATAGGCAGTAGCTACAAAATCATTACTTTTCAGCTTTGACATCGTTCAAAAGCATTTACGTGACACTGTCAGTGATTGATTATTTTACACCTTACAACCACCTTCCTACAGACGAAATTTTACTAGCCTCTTGCTATAACGCTATTTGCATGACAAATTTTCAAGCATTCCACATTCCTTAGTTCCAGCACACGAGACCCGCCACGCCATATATCCACTATGAACTATTACTGCTGAAAGGATTCTTTAGCAATCACTGCAGTCTTAACCTATTCAAGTCTTGGGTAAGAAGTGGGCCTTATGAGGATATCTAGTAAAGATCTATAATATATAGTGATTTTCTAAGTGTTGCTTAGATATGGCACAATGCCTAAAGTATTAGGTATCCAGTGAGGATCGAACTCACTTCTCAGTTGTGAATTTATTTCCTATATGATTATCGACATCCAAATACAGCCTGTTTCCTTTGTTTTCTTCAATTCAAGGGTGACGATGAAACAAAAAGAGGAGAGATCAGAAATTGAGGAAGATAGAGAGAAAAAAGAAGGAAATAAAGGGGGAGTAAGAGAAGCTGAGGAGGAACATGGACTTTATCGTAGTCGTAATTGTTCTAGCGAAACAAGCTTGTCGACCATTACACCGACTCGAGGTGCCCCCACAATCTATTCTCATAAGGTTTCAATTTTTATTTCCTCTTTTTATGTTTTCATCACAAACTCATTCAGTAAACTCTATGGTGAGCGGCTGTTGGAGGAATAATAATGTATAAAAACTCTCCTCTGCTGTTGGAGGAATAATAGTGTATAAAAATTCTCCTCCATGCCTTGACATCAGTCATTTACGTGATATATTCTGGATAGATTGATGATGAAACCGACATGAAAAAAGCTCTGGTGAATGGAAAAATACTTTCTAAAGTGTAGGAATAGAAGATGTTTGTAGGCATAAAATGATTTGAAACGTAGCCATCGTAAGCTGTAGTAAATTATATTTTGGCATAACGTGACAATAATTATTAAGGTAGTCAGCCTTGTATCATTACGTCTGGGATTCTTTAGACCGAAGTTATATTTAAACAGAATTCATTGGATGAATTTTGCCAAAATGCACATCATGATTAAATTTTACCCAAAGATGTATTAAATTCCACCCAAAAGATCTGTCTAGTCACCTTTTTCTTATATCTTTCCAATTTCTGAATGAGGTGTCATACATCGGAATTGAAGTTATGAATAAAAAGTTGTTTAAAGTTCGTGTTTTTCTTTTTATATTTCACTCGTTTTGACAAGAACTGGGAATTATCAGTACGGTAAGCAAGGTTTCTTTATTTAAATTCTGCTGTTTTTAAATTGCTGGAATTAGTTCGAAGGGATGTCATTTGCATTGTTTAGATCTTTTTAGTGGATTAGATCATTACGTGCATTATATATATATATATATATATATATATATATATATATATATATATATATATATGTATGTATATATATATATATATATATATATATATATATATATATTAATAAATTCACATATAACTACGTTTGTAGTGCAACTTAAAATTTTATGGTTTTCAAAGTTGTCAGCACACACACACGCACACACATATATATATATGTGTGTGTGTTTTTAATTAAAGAATATCTAACATTAAAATGAAATAAAATTATTACTTACATGTGGGATTTTAAGTTTTTGATATTGTTTAATTAATAATAATTTTGTTCTTTCTTTTGACATAGAACTCTCCCTGGATCTATATCTTCCTGGAAATGCCATATGGATGACCATATTGTATCATTACTATATATATATATATATATATATATATATATATATATATATATATATATATATATATATATATATACAATATATATATATATGTAAAGTGAAAAAGAGGCTGTATTTGCTTTTAAATCTGAATAAAACATTCACTCGCCAGTAATTTACAATCGCCTGATGAGATGCATTGATACGAACCGAAATACAATTGCAACTGTGTAGCGATTTTGTCATGTTTTTCGATGTAATATCCTAAAATACAAATATATACCTGTATATATATATATATATATATATATATATATATATATATATATATATATATATATATATAACCTTCACCACTCTAATCATAACATATGTGCTGGTGTCCGACTGTCGGTTCCTCGGAACTGAACTACTTGACCCTGATACGTCGAATACAACGGTAGAGTCCACCACACACACACACACACACACACACACACACACATATATATATATATATATATATGATTCGACTCCGGTTCTCTCGACTTATATGACTACCAGTCGAGGAGAAAAAAATCTGAATTCTAACCAGTGGTAAATGTTACGGGAACCTACTCCACTATCTTTCCCAATGGCAATTCACAGATAATAAAGAAAATTAATTTGTGGTAGTACACGATCACCTACATTCAGAAAAAGCATCTTATTAAAAACTTGGCCAATGTGTTCATAAAATATGCTTTGGTGTAAACAGCTGTAGAAAGCGAAAATACTTTTAATAGACTTTAAGATTTGAGGAAAAATAGATTATGACGAAAGCTGAAAGAAAGGAAAATAAATAAAAAGGCTTTGATGTTTCGCTGTGGAACAGCAAATGAATCTAGCAAAGCCGAAACGCCTTCATCGAATTTTAGCCTCCGTAAATGTCCGACAAAATCTTGTGACTCGACTTAATGGATATAATTCTACAGTTGGCAAAATTTAAAAGTAATTGAAAACTGAAAAAGAAAAAATGATTATTAGGAAAATGTGTTTCTTGGCTTTAATAGAACTGCTAGTATCGGTTTTATAATTAGACAAACGAAACCCAAACATTTTATAGGCAGAAAAAAAACTATTTCGACGAAAATAGACAATAGAATGGTAAGTAGAACGCATCAATTTTGCGACTGAAATAAATCAAGGTTAGAAGATAAAGCTTTCTAGTTTCGATTGTCTAATGTTGGAATAAATATATTCTCAATACACAACGCCTTATTTAGTTGAATTGAGGTGAAGGAAGTTTCTTGGAAATGGAAATGACAGGCAATACAGATTGGGGAGCTGGGAAAATAGTGAAGATGTTAAGAGATCGATAGATTGGTTAATAGCCGAAGTGAGTTGGAACTGTTTGAATAATTAAGTGAAAGACACGTAAAGAGATCTGAAAAATAACCTTTATTCTTCCTAAATTATTTGCTTAGTTTTGTCTTTTATTTTCCTTAATACTTACGAAATTATTTTCTTTTTTATGCTTATTATATTCCTTTTCGATCGATCTTTTTTCCTACCGACTTGGTGCAGTTTTCCTTACTTGATCTCTCTCTCTCTCTCTCTCTCTCTTCTCTTCATTTTATTCTTCGTTCTAATCTATTTTGCGAAATGCCTGTAATGTCTTTACCAAAGAAAAAGCTAGCAAGTTCATTTTACAGGGCGTAGATACCGTAGTGAATTTGTTTATACTCAAGAGCCAATATATTAGAGACAGGGCTAACCGTAGTAACTCCCTGAGCGTGAATCAGTTCGAAACTCCTTGTTTCTTTCATTTAGATTTTGTGGAGGAGGCATGGTGGAGTAATGGATAGCGGCTCAGATTGAGGAATCGGAGAGCCGAGTTCGAATTCCAGTCGAATCCATTACATTCACTTACGTGCTAATATCCTTGAGAAAGATAAGAATCTTCTCCCTCCAGTACAGCTGGCAACTGGTCTACCGCAGCGGGAAAAAATTCTGCCTCGTCAGTCATGTATCGAAAGTCATGATCGCCTAAGCGTGTATCACGCATGGCACATAACTGACTGTTAACTAAGTTTAGTAAAGAAGGCACCTACAGTATTTCGCTGGTGAGTACGTTTATCTCGTACACTGAAGTAATGTTGTGAATCCAGTCTTAACTGAGTTTATGTCGTCTCTGGCAGCTCACGCTACTACATAAAATGGTAACAACGAAAAGGACCATTTCTTTTTGCTATTCTTTTTATTAGGAGAGAGTGGTGGTAGCTTGGATTCTAAGAGGAGGCTGGGAGGAATGACTTCACGGGAAAGCATATCGCATATTTGCTAAGCGTCCTTACGCGGGTGATATTAGCCGGTCGCTAACCTGGATGTGGAAGTCGTATCGACGCATCAGAATTATTGCGACCCTCTGTTGAATTCGCGCCGTTTTGGATTTATATTCAAAACTCAGACAAAGGTAATCCATCACAGTCAGAATGCCCTGCTCACGCGGCACTCCAGCTAATCGCTGTAACTTGAGTAACTCATTTATTGAGATTATGAAATATTACGTGGACGCCTGTCATAAGGTAATAATAAACCTCCATGCAAACGTTAGTGAATATATTTAGTTTTCTCCTCGTCACACGTCATGTGTTCCGTAACCCCTTAGAGTCGTCGACGTACCATATATACAGCCGCAATAGCAGCCGGGGTGCGTCTTGGGAGAGATAGCTTAATGGAGCCCGTCTTCAGGCTGTTTTGATTTCAGAGGATTCTTCATTCTCTTAGACTGGTTACCAATTAAGAGCACCCAATCACCCATACTGCTTAACCCATAGTTGGAGAAAGATGGATTCATGCTATTTCTAAATACATTAGCTCGAAGTGAACGTAACAGAATCAAGTGAGAATTGAACCCGGCGCACCAAATTCACTTTCGGCGCCGATAACAGTTCTCATTGTCTGCTTAATTCTTGCTGTCTTTTACCAGCCAATAATAAGCACAATTAATTTCTACTTTCTCCCCACTCTTTATTTTCGCAAGCATTTGCTGCCCTGGTTGGGATCTCCCCATCTCCACCTTACGACGTGTGTTCCTTTTACTTGCCATGTTTTTTCTGTAATATGGGAATCACCACAGATGATGTTAAAATAATCTCTGCGCTCAGTGTCCTCTAGAGAAATCAGATGCATCAGTGGGTTGACCTCATATCCACTAAATGCAGATCCGCTCTTCACCCAGTCAGTGGCTGTCCCCAACACGTTAACACGTGGTTGACCCTAAGTTGGGCGCGCATGGGAAAAACTATAAGACAGATACATCCCGGAAAAAGAAAATCAAAGTGTATCATATCTTGTCGAGAATGAAGAATCGATGTGCCGAGGGATGACTGTGTAATTTACGAGAATCGGATTTGAATATGATGTAATGTACGAGAGATTTCGTGTTCTCATTGAAATGTCCACCGATAATCCCGCCTTTTGGTTTTCGTTTTGATTCTTTCATAACGCGTTCCACATTTTTGCGGAACAAATGGATTAAAAATTAATAAAATTAAGTGAACATTTTGCCAAGTCTATATTATTTAAAAGAGAAATATCAATATGCTATAATGTTCGACACAATGATTGAAACTTTAATAGAAACGGAGTCTTCTCTCTTGACCAAGTTAAAAAAAACCCAAATATTTTGTGTTCTTTTAAAATATGACCAATTAAAAGGCGTTACGTTAAGCGACATATTGAAATAACCGTTTTAACATCAAAGACTAACGCTTCAGTTTCCAAACAATATAAATCCGTCCGTCTCGAGAGACGATGGAGTAGCTAAGAGCCTGGGCGGGATATATGGAGAACTACGGCTGCCCGAACGTCTAGTTCCCCTTCTCGGCCTTGCTAGCAGAGTCCAAAGGAGAGGATAAACCAATACAGTTTTGTTGCTGGAAGGTAGCACAAAGTGCCATCCAACCGCCTTAGGGGTTCCACTCCGGGTTTGAATTCAGAGTGGTCCTTCTCCTAGACCAGTTGCCATCTAAGGCTATAGAACCCAATCTGTCCTGCTATTTACCCACAACTGGAGAGAGAAGAAGAGGATTCACACCTTTCAAGTGAATGTAATGGATTCGACTGGGACTCTCCGACTCCTCAATCCGAGTCGCTATCCATTACTCCACCGTGCCTCCTTTTAGAAAATTGTATTTCAATGATATATGCATTGAGTATAAGTGTTCATTTATCAGAAACTTAAAAATATTTAGTAATGAAAAACTTTACTAAATGTAAAATTAAATTGAGGGCCAAGGTGCAGTAATGGATAGCGGCTCGGATTGAGGAATTGGAGAATCCAAGTCCGAATTCCATTACTTTCACTTACGCGCTAATCCCCTTCGGAAAAGTATGAATCCAGTTCTTTTCCCACGGCTATGGGTTCTATAACATTGGATGGCAACCGGTCTAGAAGGAAAAACTCTGAATTCAAAACCAAGCCATCTTGCCCAAGAAACACCACTTCTACTGTGACTGCAGTACACACACTGCCCCTCCGTCCCTACGTGTCACGAGATATAAAAAAAATTAAAGATGTTTACACAATTTCGTAATTTAGATTATCAAGCTTCTGTTGCAAACCATAAGATCTCTTCCCGCTGAGATTTTAACCTTGTGTCATACATGAATAACACAATGAAAATATATTTCGTAGTGAGTTTTTGTCGAAAGATATTATCCTCTTCATTTGATGTTCATAAGTACTTCAATGTAAGCTTCTGATTTATGTGAAGAATAAAAACAATTGCTGACAAAACGAAGCCATTCGAGATTGATATTAGCTGCGGAAGATTTCCTTATAAATCATCCTCGTCATCTAAGACTGAACTTTATATGACAACAGGGATAGAGGTAAGAT
>CAHIKZ030000395.1:1647500-1662500 GCA_903632075.3 Acanthosepion pharaonis | reverse complement strand
GAAGAAGAAGAAGCGGAATAAGAAGATGATGATGATGATAATGAAGAAGAAACAAAAAGATACAGAATGAAATTTGAGAAACTTAAAAGCGAAAAAAAAATTTTTCCGAATTTGTGGGATGGGGACATTAGTCCGAATATAAATAGTGTAAATATGTTTTTTTTATTTTACAGTGGTATTTACTCTCTATAAGGCCCAAGAGCTACTCCAGGTAGAGGCTTATAGAATATAACGAGACTAGAAAGTGGGTGGGGAAATCATCTAAAAAGCAAGAGACAAACTGAATATTTATTTGTCTATGATGAGGATGAGGGCGTCAAATCGAAAGCAGGAAGGAATGGGAAAAGGATTGAGAAGGTTGAGGGAGAAGAATATAGATTGAAAATGACAAGAAAGAAAAACGTGTAGAAAAGAGAAGTGAAAGCAATAACAAAAAAAAGGAAAGAAAAGAATGAAAAACAGAGAAAGAAAGAAAGAAAAATCATGACAAAAGTAGAAAAAGAATTCGATGACAAAGGAAGATTAACAGCGTAATGGCGGCTTGTCTTAAGGCAAGCTCGTGTCGCAAGCAATTAACTCGGGTTTTGCCTTCCATCCTCATTGTGTATTATGAACTGTAACTTTGTTTCAGAATATGTTAGGCTTAGGAAAGAACTCGGACCTGTTTCGAAGTTTATATGACGCAGTTTAAGCTAATGCTTAAGAGAGAGAGAGAGAGAGAGAGAGGGGGGGGAGAATGTAAACGCGAAAGCGAACGAGAGAGAAAGTGAAAATGCGGGAGAGATAAAAACAGATAAAAAGAAAAAGAAGAGTAAGAAGAGGAGAAAGAAGGAGAAGTAAAAGAAATAGAGGAAAAAATATAAAATGAGTGATCAGAAGAGAAGGAGGAGGGCGGAAGTGAGGAATAATAATAATAATAAAAAGAAGAAGAAGAAGAAGAAGAAGAAGAAGAAGAAGAAGAAGAGGAGGAGGATGAAGAAAAAGAGGAAAAATTATGCATCTCTTTTGGTAAACTCATCGGATAGTTCGGTCCAGTTCGATTGCACTGGGTTACACTTTTATTTCTCTATCGGTCAATTCGGCCTGTGACTCTATTTCCTGGCGTAAAGTGATACAAATCGATAAGCTATTGTGGTTTGATATCCGACATGATATCCTTCAATGAGCAGCAATTCGTTTCGGACAAGTGTGACGTCAAAAACGGAATGATTACAATCAAAGTGAAAATAGCTGAGTAGATTTTTTTTTATCCTGAAAAGATTGGATTTGATTTCTTCTTTTATTCCTCCTCTTTTCTTTTCTTTTCTTTTCTTTTCTTTTCTTTTCTTTCTTTCTTTCAATTTCGCAGATTTTCACCTTTTTTATCCTCTTCATTTCATTTCTTTCCATCTGCTTTTCGTCGCCTTTATTCTTCAATTTCATTTCATCTTTTATTGCTTTTCTTCATGTCCGTTCCTTTTTTTAACATCCACTTTCTTATTACTTAGGAGGGAGGCGCAGAAAAGTTCTCAAATATATGGTGCTGGGCCAGATTTAAGGCTATGTGTCGGTTAAAAAATCCAGCACTTATCTCATAATTTTTTCTTCACTTTATTTTTTCTATTCATTTAATCCATGCATACGTACATAAACACACACACACATAATGAATTTCTTCCTGGGTTGTCGAGCTGCATCTATCAGACGCAGCTGGTCATGAGGCGCTACTCGTCCGCCTTCGCCCATTCTTCAGTTTCGAGCTGTACCGAGATGCTATTTGAGAATCATGCCACGGAATCATTTCATCATTTTATAAATATAGGAGCTTGTCCCCTCTATTACCCTTGGCTACGACAATCTTTGGGGCATATATAATGTACATATATAAACATTATGCACGTTACGAGTTTTAGGAGCTCCCTTAAAATTAACGTTTTTTACGTTAGGTAAACAAAAACACTAAAAAACAAAATAAATTTCGAAATAGTTATGTATAAATGAACAAACGCAAGTTTTTAATTTTGAAAAAAGATAGCAGAAAGAAAAAAATGAAAATATAAATTGAGGTTGAAGTCTAAAATACTCGGAGATTATGAAGTCGCTATTTAACATTGGGTAAAATAATTTATGCTGCATTTTTTGACAGCACGAAAATATAAACTATCAACTAACAAAGAATGAACGATAGTAGAAAATTTAAAGTTGATAAACATAAATTTAGATAAGCAAAAAAACATGTAAAAACAACATAAATGATCTCCTGGTTAGTTGTATGAAACAAATTCTGATTGAGAAAAAGTTGAAAGAAATAATAATAACCAATAAATATATAACTTAAATAAATAAATATATATAAGAAATGAAATAAGAAAAATAATAATTTAATATAATTCTCATTATTTACATTATTCGGACTATTGTCCTCATCTTTATTACAATGTTTCGGCTGTTGTACACTCCGGCCTTCTTCAGAGTGGTGGAATGTCGAACTGAATCCTGACTGTTCTAGTTCCACGTTTAATGGATGTCAGTTATCAGTTATCTCCTGTTAATTCCCCTCTCCAAGTTCTCCACTGCCTTAACCCGGTATTGAACCTGTCACTGGATCCAATGCCGTTATCCACTATGTCATGTGTCCTTGAGGACATCTGTGTATGAATTTCTGGGTATTATAAACCTAATGTCTTCAGCAATCATTTTTTACCAGTGCTCAAATTGAAATTTTTGCTGTTATCATTTCATGTTTTTACCAGAGCTCATATTGAATTTTTGTTGTAATCATTGCTTTTCTCTGGCACTCCTTATTACTGGTTCCCATATTGTATTCATTTCTATGCTTGGTCAGCTCAGGAGATTTTTGTGTCCTAGCATATGTGCTGATTCCTTAATTTTACAAATTTTCCAACGGTGTTCTTTGTCTATGATCTCAACCTGATCCCACAGATACTACAAATACTTACCGCTAAAATACGGAAGTTTTATAATTTTCTCAAATTATATATATATATATATATATATATATATATATATATATATATATATATAACCAAGTATAGGATTGTTGTATACGGAATAAATTCCAATAACCGACAAACATCAATAACCAACAAACCTCAATACAGAGTAGAGAAAATATAATTATTTATTCGAAAATTATAACGTAAATCTGTTATAAAATCACTACAAAAATAGGCATTTTGTTTCAACACTTCTGGTGTCTTATCAAGTAATGGTGTTGAATGTAGAATAAAGGGTTTTAAAAGGTTCAAATCAATCAAACATCCCTCGCTAGGAGAAATGCTGTTACATAAGCTGGAATGACCAATCAAAATACAAGTATAGGAGAATTCAAAAAACTTGACAACGAACTTTGGTTATAATAATTATTTAATACTTTAATGTTAGGGTTAGACTAAAATAGAATTCATTCTAACTAATGAATATTAAATTATACTATAAAATTAAAAATTACCAATTTTAAATTTAATCTATATTAAGTTTAAAATTATAAAATTATTTAAAGAAGAAAGTAAGGAAAAATACATGTTTTTCTATTTATTTTGTTTTTATTGGAATTAAGTTTGGATAAACGTTAAGATCTAATGCTGCTCTGAATTCCATTACAACTTAGATACATTTGAAGTGAAGACATGGACAGGAGAGGATGAAATCTTGCAAAAGACAATACATACACAATCAGATTATAATACACAAACACGCAGATACATTTAGATATATAAACACGCAAAAAAGAGACTAGACAGGAAATATGTTCACGACGCTTAAAAAAAAAAAAACGACAACATGCACACACAATGAAAGGCAAACACAAACGACCATACACACACACCGACAAAAACGCGCCCATACACCCACCAAGAAATATTCAGTTTTGTAAGTGTTATTAAACGAATTCTAAGATCCTATTAAAATATAAGTTATACGAGTAAAGATATATAGATAAAAATAGTTGAATAGATAAAGTTCAACATTGGCAGAACAGAAAAATAAACATTCATCAATGAACAACATAAGGAAAAAGGACACGAAAACATAGAGACATGAACAGAAAAAAAAATATATATATGCATAAAAATAAAAATAAAACTCCCGAAATATACAAATAAAAACATAAAACTCCCAAACATACAAATATATATAAATATCTCATATTCACCTATCTACGCACAAGTACACATAGACGGGTAAAAATATATAACAATATGTGAAAGAAAATAAAATAAAATAAAAAATACATATAGACATATGTGTACACACATTCTTCACTACAGACAGAAACACACAAACATATACCCATATAGATATAGATATACCCATATATACACATACACACACATGCACACATACATACACGCGTACTCATATGCATATATACACACACAAAAACTAACAAATATATCAACCCACACAATAACATAAAAAGTAAACAAACCAAATATACATGTATATATACATATATACATACAGAAACGCACAAATATAAATACACACACATAATTTTATCAAGTTGCCGAATTGTATCTTGAGAGAGAAACGAAAATATATTATTTTAAACAAATCCGTCCCAGCTTTTAACCGTCGAAACGTTTTAAATGTCGCCGTCTCTTCTATTCCAATAGCTTCCTGCCTCGCATCTTCTATCTGTGGAACTCCCTTCCTCTTATTTACTTCCCTGAGAGCTACAATCTTCCACTATTTAAATGCGATATCAATCGACATCTCCAGAGGCCTTGATCCCTTCCCCGTCCTTCCTATCATCCTTTCCCCGTTTACTTCTTTTTTATTCTTACACCCAGTTTCTGTCACCCCTCTCGTTCGAGTGGCACTCCTGCCATGTATGCGGTGAAAAGTTATAAATAAATAAATAAATAAAAGAACTCACCGATCCTTGATATACGCATTTGATTGCTGTATACCATTTTAAATTCCATGTCCTGTCAGTAGAATTAGTTTCAAAAAACAAATCAATTGTCTGTCTCCTTCAAGGAAGCAAAGAACGTAAACTCTTCAGAGAAAACCAATTTGCAAGCGCGATAACTTTTTGGTATCAAAAAACAAACGACCAATAACGAAAATGAACTTCAATGTGAAACGAACATGTATTTGCCAATAATTCTCCGCCTCTCGTTCGATGTTGCATCTAAAGTTTGGTTTTACGTTGAATTTCTTAAATTGGGCGAATATAAAAAACGATATTTAATAATAAGTAATAATGTTGAAAAATATCTCTTCAGAAACGGTCGGTGATTTTTTTTTTTTAAATTAACCCGAACAAATGAAGAATTGTTACTCACCAAAGTAATTATGGAGAAAGTAGAAAAGTGATAAGGAGAATTGATTAAACTCTTAACAGATTGCACCAACCATTATCACAAGGATTTGTCTAGTTTATAAGATTGATACCGTGTATTCTCTAAGCAATTTTTTTATCGTAAATATATGATGTGCACCTTTGTGCAAATTAATTGAAACAACAGCGTTAGTTTCCTTTCTTTTAATATACGGTCAGTTTTAGACTCACTGGAGTGACAGGGTGTAATCGATTTCTATTTTTTCCTCTGATTAGTACATTTTCAGTGGTGTGCAGTAATATGAATCTATTTTCAGGGTGTATGATGAAATTTGTTTGACCTTGAAAAATATTGCGTCATCCGTGATTGCATCAGATTTTTATCACAATATTGTCACGACTGTCGATTAGTTGTTCTACACCAACTGTATGCGATGGACGCAACTACAAGGAAGCGTACGAAAATTGTAACGCTTCACGGACACACTGGCAATCCTAACCAGTGAATAAATCAAAATACTATAGACTGGAAACTCCTGATTTAAATCCAATCGAGAATCTGCGGTCAATCTGCAAGGAACGATCTGTAGAATGGACATACGAAGTACTAACATCTGCACTGGCTCATGTTTCGTAGGAAAAATACGACAAAAGTAAATAATAACGGAATTATTCGTTCTGTTCCAATTAATTTACACAAGGCTGTAGAATATAATTTCTTGCACATCGATATTGAACAAAAACGAAAATATTCTTTCACAGCGTAATTTTTACAGAAGTTTTATTCTGTTTATTTTCTATATTTCAAAAATTTCGTTTACTTGAGGAAAAGCTTTTACGCACGGTCATTCATTTTTTTTCTTTTCATTCATTTGAATTTATTGCAATTTAAACACATTTTTAATTCATTAAAATTGATTGTTTATGAATTCTCCTAATTATAACAACTGCCAAGGGTCCTTTCGGCCTAATTATGAGTGTTTGTTATTGCGAAGAATTCATGTAGAAATTGTGGGGTTAGTTCTGCATGATTTTCCATCAATTAAATTGATGAAAAGACAGATAGTTCCTGCGTGGGCGTACTGCATACATGGAATGAAAAAAAAATGGTTCCATATTGGAACAATTTTGAAAATAAAAAAGAGCCTTAAATCATTAAATCATTCTTATATTTCTCAAATTACATTTTATTTTGAAGAATTCCATCACCTTTTCTTCGTTTTTTTTTCTAGGAGTTCCATATGAAATTGCTATGCTGCAACAAACTGAAAATACACGTGACTGAATCAATTTTATTCAGCTTCGAACTTTGTTATCTGCTGTTAGCCAGTGTGGATGTGCGGCCCTGAGTCGCTAATCCGAGCTTACACCTTACATTCTATGTGTGGGTGTTTATATATCTGCTTAAATCGTAAATGTTAGAGTGTTTTCAAGTGACTACTTTCTGCAAATATCAAAAAAAAAATCTTCCCAATGAAAATTTGTCAGTGAAAATGCGATTCAAATTTAAAGCTTAATCTAAAATAATGCATACTCCCAGACTGAAAAGAAAAAAAAATGAAAAGTATGGCGTTCTTCGGTTTTACTGCAAATATGCCCGACAAAACGTCGTCAAGTTGAAGATGGAAAAAAAAACTCCGGAAAAACATGCTTGAAAACGAACAATAAACTTGGATGACTTTTTTTTCAGTTTTTTTTTAATCATTTCACCCCAAGCAAGGCGGGAATACCATTAGTACGCAGGGGTGGGGCAGGGGGAGTGAACGTAAGGGAAAGGATTGTGTGTAGGGAGGATTGAAGTAATGACAAAAGATGAATGGGATTCAAGAAGAGAGAAGATTACGATTGGCATTGTATTTCACTTTTTGAAGATTGTAGTTATCAGGGAAGCAAGTAAACGGAGGAGAGTTCCACAGGCAGGAAGTGCGAGAAAAGAAACTATTGGAGTAGAAGTGGCGGTTGCATTTAACTATTTCAACAATAAAACTGTGCTGCCTAGAAGGCAATCTAGTAGCATTCTTAAATCCATGCCGTCCAGGCACCAGGAAAAAAAAAAGCTTGTCAGTGCAGTTAGCATGAACATATTTGTAGAAAAGACGGAGGCTTTATTAATGATCTTCCTTGTCTCATTATTTCCCAACTAGGCATTTATGTGGATGACACTACCATTTACTCCTGTCTCTATAGAAAATCCATCATAGCTGAGAATGTAAACCTGGTTGCTGCTCTTGAAAAGGTCCTCCCATCAGTGATTAACTGGGACAGGAAATGGCTTGTAAATTTTAACGCCTTCAAAACAAAACTGCTGTCATTTAACCACCACAGAGAAACTTTTCTCAAAAGCTGCATCTACTGAAAGGAAAGTTTGATCACTGTGTCGTGGCAAAACATTTTTCTCGTCAGAATACATCTTGCACATTTACAAATCTACCATTCGTCCATGCATTGAATACTCCTCCTATTCATCCCGATGTTCATGACAAAATCAAGGAACGATCTTTAATGTAATCGATCCTGACTTGGCATCTAGACTTTAGTATATTGAAATTTATTGCAACCATTTGCAAAACATCTGTAACCTTGAACAGCATAAATTAAATTAAACTATAATAAATGTAAGTTACAAGCCACCAACGTTAAATGGTTTACGCTACGAATTTTATTTAATGTCGATTGATAACTGCTTTTAAGAACTGATTTTACTTGAAGAACGAAGACGATAAGCATTGTGTGTTTCAATTGTTAAGGATCAATCATCGTAGTTGTAACTGAGAGTGACTGCTAGTGACATGGCGATGACTGCTAGTGACACGGCAATGACTGCTAGTGACAGGGCGGTGACTGCTGGTGACACAGCGATGACTGCTAGTGACACGGCGATGACTGCTAGTGACAGGGCGGTGACTGCTGGTGACACGCGATGACTGCTAGTGACAGGGAGGTGACAGGGCGGTGACTGCTAGTGACAGGGCGATTACTGCTAGTGACAGGGTTGTAATTGCTAAAATGCAGCGAGAAAGATCTTGAGAAATCGGCTTCCATATCTCGGATTTGAGCTGTAACAAAAAAAAAAAAAAAAGAAAGCAGGCCAAAAGAATCTTCATCTGGTAGACATGGCTCAAAACAGAATTGAATACGACACGCAAGACATGCTGATCAGCTTGAACCATTTCAATATTTTCGACAACGTGGATCATCGCCGCTTCTACATTATTCCTTTAAGCAAGTGTGGTAATTCTTTGAGTATCTCTAAGACCTTTTAATGATATTAAACAACTTTGGATTGTTTCCACCTGAATCAGAAGCCATTTAGCGTTTAACGCAGATAAAGCCAGAATGTTGATTTCTGATAACAGGTAAAAAGAACAGGTAAACCTCACCTTAATTTCGAGCAACCCACCCTTCGTACCTCATTTGGTTCCATGGCGTACTAAGCTGATCTTATCAAATATCCTTAGTATGAAGGACTTGTTTTGCTGATGAACTGTTTGTTTTCTTTAACATGAGAGCCAACGATTAAGAACTAATTTTGTGGAGGGATTAAAAATAGCTATTGTATCTCAAAGTTAATCCCAGCACGTTCCATTACATGTAATTGATTTCTCTTGACGTCGTATGACTGATTTCTTTCTGCGGTGAAAAGTTAGTACGACAAAAGGTAAAAACGAATTTGCTTTGTATCAAATACAATTAAGAAAAATATCAAATCTGTAAATCCGATTGAAAATTACGAAAAAGCGGCAACCTTTACTGACCTTTTCTACTTCCTCCAAAATTCAAAGCATCTCGTGTAAATCGACTTGAGTCAACAGACTGAACCGTCAGATCTTGTTTGTATCACCGGTCAATTGCTTTCAATTTGTATAGAAACTTCCGGAATACTAGTCTACATTTCTCGCACATAGGATTGCATCTGCAAAGTTCCGTCATCAGAACAAGATATCACTGCCATTAAGTTAAAAGTAAATGCTAATGCCTTTTTATTGAAATCAGTTTCCTTGTTGTTGACGCTTTTTTTTGATTAATCAGAATCAATGATGGACTCTCGACGAAATTCTTTCCTGGAGCAGGTGAACTTGATCGGATCGGGAAGGAAATTACAGACTTTGTTTTTAAAAGTTTGTCCGCAGAAATATCTTATCCCAGAGCACAGAAATCTCAGTCTACATATAAAAAGCCTAAATAATTATCTAGAATTTTCACTTGAGGATGAAACAGGACTTGTTACTTTAATTCAATTTAATGTTAAAAATTATATTGATGGTTTCGGCTCTCGTTTTTGAAACATTTTTTTTTTAAATAATTATAATCTAAGCTCTACTTCTGTATGGAGCACTGTTTTTTAAAAATAAAAACAAAAATACTAAAGAACTCTGGATTATTTACCAAACGTGTTCTTTTCTTATTTTTCTACATACCTGCATATATATATATATATATATATATATATATATATATATATATATATATATATATATATATTAGCCTCAATATAAAAAGCCGTTCGCAGAGATAATAATTTTCCTCTTTTACTGATCATTTTTAAACTGAATGTTAATAGATATAAGTTTACATTAAAAATAGTTTCTCAATGTTTATGAGGAACTTGTCACAAAAAGAAATATTTTGGTCAATCTCCTTGGATCGTGTTTTCTGGATTCTTTCAAAATCCAAGCCTCATTTTAGCCTAACATTTCTTCGATTAATAAGCAATATTGAATCAAAACATGGAAGTAACTTTGTCAATATTCAGACTCAAATATTGAGACGTTAATTCCATTTTCTTCAATTCAAATCCAAAAATTATTCAAGATGAAAAAGAGCCATGAAAATAAATCATATTGTAATTTTGAAAATGATGGCTTTTAAAACGGATATTTTAAAAGTCTATATTAATATATACAAATATATTATAACAAAGGGGAAGAGAGTGCAAGAGTAAGAAAAAAAAACTCTCTATAAATGGTGAATCGAAAAATATAACAAAAAGAAATAATAAAAAACCTAGTTATCGCTCCTTACTTTTCAAAGGCAAAACGTATAAAAATGTTCGCCACGTCTAAGAAAGGCTAAAGAAAGAAATAACAGTAGAGAATCGGTAAAATCACAGACAGATTATATTTTGATCCAGTCACCATTCCTTCATATAGAGGCATTGTTCGGAATGTTGTCTTCATTTCTATTGTTACATTCACGACGTTTCAGCCGTTGTATGCACCGGACTTCTTCAGGCAATATTAGTAGGCATTCTGAATCGAACCCTTTAGTCCACTGGTGTAGATTGTTCTAATTCTACGTTCCATGCGTACCTCAGTTTTAATTAATTAACCCTTCAAGTTTTGGACGAAAAAAGGGTTCGAAACAAATTTTACCTGAAGATGCCAGGAGCTAATAACGACCGAAACGTCTTTTTAATCAGAAAAGTAAAATAGTCTGAAAGAATCGAATGAAAAAAAAAATCCCGAGTAGTAGCAGAACATAATGCAAGAGGAGGCCATGTTCAGTAATGTCAAAAATTAATAATGAAATATTCTGATTTCTTTTTACGCAAAACAAAAGGTTCATTTTGTTTCAGCCAATAAGAAATAGTAATGAAGAACTGAACGGCGAATTGGAGGGAAAATAGGTTCGTTTTGATTAGAAAAGATAATCGCATCAAAATAATATTCAACATAAGGCACAAAGTAATCGTAAATAATAAGGGAAGTATAATTGCATCATTTCTGTTGATAGCGTCATTATCAGACAATATTATCTGTTGAAAACAAGTTATAGGATAGCGTTAAATTAGTCGGAAGCGCTGAGGACCATCCATATATTGTTGACATAGGTTTTTAGCTTTTGAAGATCTTTATCTTTAAAAGATTTATCTTGTCTAGATGTGATGAAATCAACTTAGATATAACAAGTCAAAATGAATGTGTATTTAGCATGCAAAACAAGATATCCTCCTGACTATATATATAAAAATTAAAAATTTATATATATATATATATATATATATATATATATATATATATATATATATATATATATTATAAAATAAAATTTTATGTATATATAAAGCATGATTGGTTGAATAATCTGGGCATATAATACTTATTTATTTTTATTCTAATCCTCTCGAATTCTCTGATCGACTTCTTAATGTTAATATTAAATTCATTTATGAAGGCGCCATAGGGTTTTTCTTTTCTTTCATTTTCCCAAGTCATTTCAGTCTCATCGGAGATCATCTTTAGAGAAAAAAAATGTAATTGATAGTTGTGATTGTTTTGTAATGCGTTCTGCTTTAATTATTTTAAAGACGCATCAACACATTTTGTTATAATAAATTTAAAAATTCAATGTTAAAGCTATGAGGTTTCTTTATGTTGTAATCTAAGGGACGAAACTTTAAATTACATAATTATAATTTGTTATTTAATTATAATTTTAAAAACATTGCTATTATAGAATTTTAAAACATTGTTGCTATATTCATAACTAACCTAATTTAATATCGGTTAGATATCTCTGAATTTTTCTGAATTGTGAATGTGTCTTTAAATGTTGTCCGATAGAGCTTGTATCCAGCATATGTAAGTCTCCTTGATAATGTTATTGTCGTAAAACCAACATATATATTTACTTTTTTAATACAGATACAATCTACCAAAGGACATTTAAATTCATATACAATGTTGATCATTTGCAAAACACTAGTTGACGGAGAAGAATTATTACGGACGATTAAGTTGGTGGTATTAAATTTAGTAAAGTATATAAATAGTTTTATTATTTTTACTGGGACCAGTGGGGGATATATTATGAGTTATTTTTTTTCTGTAAATAAATAAATAATATATATGTATATTTTCAATGACTAAAATCCAAAGGGAAAACAATTTGATTCCGTGTTTTAACAGATTTTGTTTTAATCGAAAATAGTTTGAATATCTATTTCTGATCTTTGACAGCAAAGTTTGAAACACTATTTTCAACTTTTTTTCTTTCTAGATGTTCTTCCCCATAGGAAATACTCATGAGATCGAAAATCAATAAATACTCATGAGATCGAAAATCAATAAATTCTCATGAGATCGAAAATCAATAAATTCTCATGAGATCGAAATCAGTAAATACTCATGAGATCGAAATCAATAAATACTCATGAGAAAGAAAATCAATAAACATCTGTTGGTGCTAAAATTTGGTGAATATATGGAAGATGAGGCAGATGTTCCTAAAAAAACGATCTTGGAATCTCTTGGGATTCATTTTGCAGTTATACAAGCGAACACTTTTTCTGTTTACCAAAGCAGGACATTTTGGTGATAATACTTTAGCACAATCGAGTTAATGGCAAAAAAATATCTGCAGCGATTACCGTTCTATGTTGCAAAAATAGTAATAAACAACAATTTACATATTTTACTAAACACAAAAGAAATGCTTTTGTGAATGGAGTCCTAGATTTTATATTCGAAATGATTTTTTATTTTTTGAACTACTATCTGTTTTGTTTCTGTTCACACACGAATCGCATTTTACATAATCTATAACAATTCGATGCAAAAATAGAAAGTCTGTAATTCCAGGTAAAAAGAATGTTTTAGAAGGTGAAACTTTGTTTTCGGTTCTCAAGACAACTCACGTGATGTACGTCCTCTTCGGTTCTCAAGACAATTCTCGTGAAGAATGTTCTTTTTGGTTCCCAAGAAAACAGTCTTAAAGTACGTTCTCTTCGGTTCTCAAAAGAACTCTCATGAAGTACGTTCTCTTCGGTTCACCCGAGAACTCACATGTAGAACGTTCTCTTTGGATCAAACGAGAACTCTCGTGAATTACGTTCTCTTCGTTTCTCTAGAGAACTCACATGAAGGGCATTCTCTTCGGTTTTCAAGAGAATCCTCATGAAGAACGTTCTCTTCGGTTCTCAAGAGGACTCACGTGAAGTACGTCCAACTCAACTTTGAAATGCGCTATAAACGACACAGGATCGGATAAAAGATATGAGGAATTAATTCCAGACGCAGTTTTCTACCATTCAACCTTAGTTCTGCACTGGTTGTTTGACTCACAGTCCATAGCGATGAAATAAACATTTCCTTCTCGACAATCTTAATATATTCTGATAAAAAGATAAAAAAATGGGAACAAAAAAATAAAAATATGAAATAAATTGTGTCAAAATCTAATAATAAAAATGTTTAAAATATTGTTTTCCTGTAAGAATATGAAAACAAGTTTGGAAGTCTAGTTACTGCTAAATATTTATCCTGCTGGAACAAGAATTGGTCGAAACACAAGAATGGAGTCTCCAGTGTTTGTAATATCCATAAAATCTGTCTTTGTTATATTCAATATCAAAGAATCTTTGTCGATTATTCGTGGATATATGTGAAATGGCCACTAGCTCACACACGTAAACGCACAAAATCCTGTTTTTCGAATGATTTTTTCAGTCCGTATAACTTTCATTAATCACATTGCATCCCTGCATAAAGATTTAAGTAGAGGTGGAAAGGGAATGTACCTGATCGTCTGCCATCGGCAATTAAATGAAAGTGACAGATAACGGATATACTTTTTGTTGTTTCTGCTAAAAAGGGCGGATTCCCATTAAAAAAAGGATAAAAAGCGGCAGGAATCGAAAAGATAAAAGTAGAAATAATGAAGCATTGACAGTCAAAGGCAGCGATTATTATCTTTACCATAAATGTTCCACTGGAGATACATAAATCGCTTTGCGACGCCATATTGGATACAATGGAGTTTTACACAGAGAAACAAGGAATCCATCATGTAAAAGATACTAATGAGTAACAATTATATATATATATATATATATATATATATATATATATATACATACATAAATGAATAGATATATGCTTCTTTACTTGGACATTATTATGTATGTATGTATGTGTATGTGTATGTGTGTGTGTGTGTGTGTATGCGTTATACATATTTATATGCAAATAGATAAAAAATTCCTTGAAGCAGTTTTTTTTATTTTTCGTGAATGAAACAAAAACGCTTCACAATATCGGTTGACGTAGATTACATGCATAAACACATATGTGCATCCATTTCACTATTTAAACATGTATGAAATAGATCGGATAGGTAATGTCTGTTAAGAAATTTTGGTCAATTTATCCTGTCAAATAAGAAGTTTGATGTCAGTGGTGGAACTTACAAAGGACTTTGCTAAAATTATGTTTTATTCTGAATAGTTTAAAACATTGTTGCTATTTTTTCAAAGAAGATGACAGAAATCTGACTGATAACCAGTGTTTTAGTTATGTTATCCTTCAGGAATTTATTGTGTGTCGTGGGGGGTGGTAATATAATATAAAAATCTAGTTTTCACCGCTGCGATAAATACGTCTTTTTTTTTTATGGAATTTCTTTTTTTACTAAGTTAGTTAAGTCTTTCTCGAATTCGTCTAATTCTTTTTTGTTGCGGGGGACATTTTTGGGGTTTAAAGCCGTATTTTTCCTTGAATGTCGTATTATTGTGAAGGTCCTGCTTTAAAAAGAAATGGGCTTTCCATCTTTCATTTTTTTCAGTTAATTTTAGCTAATATGTTTATGGAGATGGGCCGGGTTTGCTTTATACGGAGTAGACGATGCTAAGTTTTTCTATGTCCATGATGTGTTATAAATGTAGCGAAAGTCCACTACTGTTTACATGGAGCTAAATATGAAAAAATATAGTT
>CAHIKZ030000395.1:1580000-1640000 GCA_903632075.3 Acanthosepion pharaonis | reverse complement strand
CACATGGAGGCATATATATATATATATATATATATATATATATATATATATATATATATATATATATATATCAGTCTTTTAATATATATATGCAAGTCTGTTCATATTTATCATCTATCCCAGTCTGTTTATACGTACACACGCACCTGCGCGTGCACACACACACACACACACACACACACACACACACACACACACACATATATATATATATATATATATCTCACTCTGTATGTAAGTATGTTCATATCTATCTATCGCAGTCTCTTCATATCTATCTACCATATGAATCTTTTTTTTTCTGTCATCAGTTTATCAGTATTTATATGATGGAAGAAATGCAAATGATACCGTATCACTTCCAGTTCAGCCCCGACTGCCTGATTGTCGATGACGTCTGCAGACAGCGAGGCACGTTTAATGAATCACTTGAGCAATTTTTAGCATTAACAAAAAAAAAAAAAAAAGAAGAAAAAAGAAAGTCTCCAAGTGTTGAGTTAAAAGATCTTTTTCATTTCTTTTTCATAACAATATACTGTTTAATCAATCCTTGGGTCATAAGGTGCAGCTTATTGCCAGCTCCCAGCAGTAAAAACTCTCGGACAATAATCCTTCTTTCTGAAACGAGAATTCCTTCCACAGTAGCAATATAATAATTCCGTATATCTTTTGTACATCACTAGAGAGCATTGGTTAGCGATGTTGTCTTGCACGGAAATAACTTAATATCGTGTTTTTAAATCTCTTTCCTTGTGCCACACCATAATAAATTAATAAATAATTATACGTGTGTGTGTGTAAATGAATTCTTCTAATAGATTTCTTTTGATCATTTCACCTCAATCAAAGTGATAAAGCCACTAAGAGTCAAGTAAAACTAAGTTTGACGGAAACTGAAAAAATATTAAGAAGGGAGACCAATGGAGAAGACAAAAAATGACGATTGAGATTGTATTTAAATTTTTGAAGATCAAAGTTGACACGAAAGCAAGAAGTCGGGAGGGAGTTCCACAAGCGGGGAAGTGCGAGAGAAGAAATTGTTAGCATAGAACTTACGGTTACATCTAACAATTTCAATAGTAAAATGTCGCCAGTCTAACACTGGTCTTAAATTAGTACAGAACAATTAGCATGAAAATATCTACAGAAAAGCCACAGGGCAGCTACATTACGTCGATGAGAGAGTGACGGTAGTCGAGATGTCAGGTCAGTACCGATAACATTGCAGATTATTGTTTGGACTTTATGAAATATCTCTAAATATATAGCAGAAGTACCAGACCAGATGTAGCAGTAATATTCGACGTATGGGCGAATGGTAGAGTTATGAAGGCGTAAAGTAGACACTGGCAAGAAGAAATGGCGTCCCAGTGTGGCAACGTTTTTAGCAGCAGGGCCAGTAATTGAGGCAATGATTTAATGAATTTATTTATTAATAGTGCGACATTTTTATTACTTGAGTTTCAACTGTGATAACGTTTGAAGTAAGAAAAAATGTTGGATTAAAAATAGATTCATTAAATCTCCAGAAATTGCTTTGTTTGAATTTCGGATACGAGATGGAGCAGACGTGAGCACTCTGAAGAGAATATTCCTGCCTTAAAAAGGGAAAATAGAGTCTTGCTTATTAGGATATACTTCCTTATCCGATCAATAAAGCATGTTGGACAAACAGCGAATGATCCCAGTTGGAGAACACATTCTTTTTGAATACAGAATTCTCGGAAGCGCAGGCCGATGATAGACCTAATACATAATATTTAGTAAATAAAAATGGCACATCTATTTCAAATACGAAGTGTCTGCTATAATAGCATTTCAAGTCATATATATATATATATATATATATATATATATATGTGTGTGTGTTTGTGTGTGTTTGAGTATACGTAAATATTATCTTAAAAAGCTATAACAACCTTACCAAGCTACTGTAGTTTCCCCACACCCTCAGATTCTGATTGAAACTTAGTAACTCCCTATTTATTTAAAGATCCGAGGGGTGATTCTGCGGTAGGGTGTTAAGTCTGTTATATCTTTTTTTACGATAATATTTACAAATATTGCTCTACGGACTAGATATTGAACATTTTGTAAAATCGACCTGAATTAGTCGAGTAGACTTTATCCAGTAGTTGATTTATGCAAGAGGATGGACCATCCATTGGCGTTGAATAAAACCAAACGTACTTAGCGTTGGCTGAAATAGATTTAGACCCACATGATAGGTAATTTTGACTTTTTTGCTGTGTAATATATATATATATATATATATATATATATATATATATATATATATATATATATATATAGTCTTAAGGTGTGCTATATTAAGTGCTCAATATCAGAGATAGAGCGTGTGTAAATATAAAAGTGAACACTGAAGTCAACACTTAGAGGCGACGGGCTGTTTCATGCTAGACGCAATCGTCAGGCCATAATAATATAAAACAATTCAAACATTATACTAGAAAACAAATCATGCAATAGAAGATTTGTTTTGACTACAAAAATTAGTTACTTGAGTATCTGATTTTTTTTTCTTTTCTTTAATCAAGAATTTTATCGTTTCCATTAAAATGGAACACGTCTTTTTGGCATATCCAAATTGCTAGTTTCACTTCTGGGACCATTACTAAGTAAAATTTTGATTTTGGACTGACTCCGGATAAGGGTGCAAATTAAATGATTCAGTTTTACCGTCTTTGGACAAGTTTTATATTTGAATAAAGAGGTGAAGATTATTGACAAAAATGTAAGCCATAAAAAAAGCCGTAGTGTGAATAGATATGGTGTGAAAAATTATTTCTGTAAAATTTTCGTCACGTAATATTTATAAAAGGCAAATCGGCATGATTCAGTAAAGGAGCGTGGGGGGTGGCATTTTGGCATCACCAAATTGGTAATTGTTTATTTCAGTTTTGAATGCAGAAATTAGTCTACGTGTAGTTCACTATTTTAAAGAAATTGTTCTATTATCATGATGACCGTCTAATTTGTTGTTTCAGTATAAGCCTCTGATCACTGTTAATATTATAGATTATATAAAAGTTACGTATTACAAATCAACTTTATAGTGTTTAACAGGATAAATACAAACTAACATGCAGTTGATCTTTAATCATTTTCTGATTCGAACAGATCCAATGGATTCCATTTATTGATTTTATAGATTAAAGGTGATTTTTTTCAGTGATTTTTCAGTAATGTCTGCCAATCTTAATCAATAAGAGTTTTGATTCGAAGTCACCCTTAATTCTGAAGGTGAAATTTAAATAAGCCTAATCAGCCAATAAATCCGCCTCTAGCATGTAAATATACAACACCTCGTTTATTAAGTTTAGCTTCGTTTATTAATAAATTCAACATTTTCCGCCTCCTCCGCCCCCAACAATGGCGCTTATTATGTTTTGTGTTGTATGTCAAAAGTTTAAAGGGAATCTATCTGAATTGTGCTGTGTTCATGTCTGAAGCTGCGATTTTTTTGTAATCTCTCCTCCCATCCCTAACTACTTTTGCTATCAACGAGAAATACATGATTAATTTCTCTTTCACTGTTTTCTGCAACACCGAAAACAAATATTGTTGCACTTCTATATCTGCCCTCCTTGTATTCGTGTGATTACTGTGAGATTTTGTCACGAAAAAGAAATCGATCAGTATTGCGATGAAATGGCCTTACGAAATGCACCGAAAACAAATTGTCAAAATGGTTGATATTAAATATTAGCCAACAATACATACTTTACTAAAACATGTAAATATAATGTGAATATCCCAGAAAATTCGAGATTAAATTATAGAATATAGAGCAAAAGGCCCAACATTGTGTGTGGAGAATGTGTCGGGTCTTACTACCCTTTTGATAAATGATTCACATTTACCTACACAACCAATATTCAAATTAAGTTGTTCTAAATTCCTCCGGTTAGATCTACTGTTCAGCTGCCTGTATCAACCGACCATTTTCAAATAATCCCTATATTTTCAGATAATTTTATAAAAGGAAATATATCAACATCAGAGTTTACCACATGAAGAAACTGTCTCTATTTCTGAGATGAGGTATTATGTACACTATTTACATTATTCGGACTATTGTCCTGATCTTTGTCGCCATATTTATTACAACTTTTCGGCCGTTGTACTCTCCGGCCTTCTTCAGGTGGTCGGTGTGTCGAACTGAACCCTTTATTTCGCTCACTGGGGTAGACTGTTCTAGTTCCACGTGCCATGTTTTAATGGATGTCAGTTATCAAGGACACATGGCACAGTGGATAAGTTAGATCCAGTGACAGGACCCAAAGAGTGTGAGTTCAATACCCTGTTAAGGTAGTGGAGAACTTGCAGAGGGGAATTAACTGGAGATAATTGATAAATGAGGATGATAGTCCGAATAATGTAAATAGTGCACTTATAAAGCTGTATAAAATTCAGATGAAAAACCCGAAGATAAATATAAAAGCAAGTAAATATTCCTACAAAATCCTTTTACTAAATAGTTACATCAAGATGATCCTCTCTCAGGACACAACCATGGACTTTTTGTCAAACTCTGCCGAGGATATTCCATTTTACTACAACCTTAACAGCAATATAAGGGTTACAGAAAGAATCGTCCATACCGAGAGTCTCAAATTGTTTACTGAACACAGAATCAAATAGGTTTTCTCGAGCAAAGAAACCACATTTCTAAGAAGAGAAATAGTTTCCAACGCCAAAAAATGTTTGTAAGACATGTGGGTTACGAAGCCTTAAATAAGCTTGTGCTTACAGCCGTATATTGAAAGAAGACTGGCTTAAAGAATTCATTCATGTTACCTCAAACGATATATTCTGGTGAAACAATCAATCATATCGAGAAAAGATTTTTTCACACCTCAGATTAACAAACAAATGCCCGATGACTCATCATTATTGAGATGCGACATTTCAACCCGGACACCCAAAGGCAATAGGGAAGGATAGTCCACTTTATCAAACCGATCCCTTTGATTAGTTTGTTTTGCACGCTCCTTATAGTTGATGTAAATCTATTCTTGACAATAGAAGCTTATCAGAGAGACAATTATTTATCCAAATGAAGACAATGAAATCGTGTCGACATTTTCAGGGTAAAGGTTAGAAAATACTTCGTTGTCATCTCGTTTCAAGAATTTTCCGTTATCATCTACACATCTCTTCGCGATCATAGATTATCACAATTAATGTTGGACCTTGTCATCCATTCGTACAATCCAGTTTCTTTGCTGACTTTCTCGATCTCGGAATTGCTTGACTGAAGTGTGCAGACGCCATCGGCAGAGACGAAACACATAGGTGACAAGTAACTGGGTTCCCTCCCCGTCTCGAACCCGATGTGATCTATATGCCGAAGTCCATTGTGCCATCAGGGTGCTCATTTCGGAAGTTATGAACAAAATCTAGCCTGCCAGCAAAAACAAGAAATATATTTGCATCGACACAAATGTTAATGATCTTCTTATCACATATGTGATATATTTCAGGATCAAAAGGGCAGAATCGCCCGATGAAACTATCCACCACAACAACGTCGCCAAAGGATCAATCCATCGAAATATCGTCAATGCACTCCTCGGTCTTAATAGGTTCATAAAAGCTATTAAAAATGAAACATTTACATACTGAAAATCGCTGGACAGGTGAAACTGACAATCACCATGCACTGTTGATTTCTATGTCGAAACTGTCTCGTGACAAGCCGACATCGGATTTCTGGACATAGGCTTCTCGAAAAACAGGAGAAATTATGAATTATATTTGGTTATTAGGAAAATCTGTGGAAATGTATCGAGGTATAGGGAGTTTAATAGTCAAGAAACTTTCAATAGATTTTCACATGGGACATGCGAGAAATTGATAGAATATTTTCTATCAATTATATTCTTAAATTTAAACCCTTGATCAATTTGCTTTTATAATACTGAAGACATTAGTCCAAATAAAGGGAACATTTAATGCATCATTGTAATAAATATCTAATTGGAGCAGGATTTTTAAAAAAATAATATGTGTGGGTAAAACATTTTGTAAGGACTTTAAAAACGAACATTTTAATTGTATGCGAAAAATTTCAAAAATATTATATATATATATATAATATATTAATTCGTAAATAGGTTCTACCTGCATCATGTTCAGCGAACTATAATTAAAAATATGCGTGATGCTTAATATATTGGCAGAACTAATTAAGAATTAGGTTGGAGACTAGGATTGATCACCACGTACCTGCTAAGGTTCGTTGATGGTAGTATAGAAATTCGCTTGCGAATACTTCCGGTTCTGCGATTGCAAAATACTTAATAAATAATTCTATTGGTGCCCTGTCTTTTACCAGAGATTTTTTTACTATAACAAGCAGAGCGGATTGGGATTACTATCTGGAAGTTCCTGTGGCCATTTATATTAAGTCTAAGCAGCCTTTCCTCTCCAAGCAGAAGAAATAGCTGCTCGGTCAAAATATAATGTCTGTGATATATACTGCTGATTTACTTGTAGTATTCTTTTTCCTTTTTATTCACTTTGCACATATTTATATGTTTTTGTCCTCGATTGGCGCTGAAGAACGAAGAGTGTTTGTCCCCTTTTTTTCTTATTTCTTTTTTATTGTCATATTTTTGGTACATTACTTTACAGCGTGTAATTTTTTTTCTTATCCTTTCTGCCTTTTATTTTATATATTTTTACATATATTTACATATACTTTAAAAAAAAAGTTCGTTTTTAAAACTCTAATAATGATTAACGAAGCTTAATGATTATACTTCATTTAGTGCTGATGAAACTCACTAGATTTGGTCATGAAGCAAAAAACTTACTGAAGCAAATTTAAGTGTAGGAGTCTATTGAGTTGTGTTTCTCAGCAGCTATATAAATCCAAGTACTGTTTAAACATTACATTTATATAAACAGTCTACTCAGACCGTGAGGGAAAAAGAGAAAGAAAAAGGAAGGATGAGGAGAATGACGTCTGAGACATCAACTTTCAGAAGCCTATTGTTGCAACCAATCAGAATGAACGAGTCAACCTTTCTTTTCTATCAATAACATTATCTTATACTTGACCCCTTCGTTTTTAAAAAATGTAAGCAACACCGACTTTCCTACAAATGAAACCAAAATTTTGCTAAAAGCCTGGTTTAAGTATTTTTATTTAGAACGACAATCAAAATCTCACAACAACAATATAAATTGATGAATTCTAAGCAAAAACGCTTTTGTTTTTGTTTTTTAATTACCAGGTAATTTTAAAAAAATTAACAAAATATCTTAAGCAATTATCTAATATTTTATTGAATTTTTTTAGTTAGTTCACCTTACGCTTGAAGATGCATTCTTAAAATATAGTAAAACTTTAAAATACTATAAAATTTATTAAATTGATAACATTTAATAAATTACTGCGTTACCTCTTTAATGGTATTTCATTAATTATTTCGATTTCCAACGATGAATGCTAAGAATACCATAATGAATCCGACGATGAATGCTAAGAATACCATGATGAACCAAACGATGAATGCTAAGAATACCATAATGAACTAAACGATGAATGCTATAACGAGCCAAACAATGAATGCTAAGAATACCATAGTGAACCTAACGATGAATGCTAAGAATACCATAATGAACTAAACGCGGAAATGCTGAGAATACCTAGTGAACTAAACGATGAATGCTGAGAATACGATAGTGAACCAAACGATGAATGCTAAGAATACCATAGTGAACCTAACGATGAATGCTAAGAATACCATAATGAACTAAACGCGGAAATGCTGAGAATACCTAGTGAACTAAACGATGAATGCTGAGAATACGATAGTGAACCAAACGATGAATGCTAAGAATACCATAGTGAACCTAACGATGAATGCTAAGAATACCATAATGAACTAAACGCGGAAATGCTGAGAATACCTAGTGAACTAAACGATGAATGCTGAGAATACGATAGTGAACCTAACGATGAATGCTAAGAATACCATAGTGAACCTAACGATGAATGCTAAGAATACTATAATGAACCTAACGATGAATGCTAAGAATACCATAGTGAACCTAACGATGAATGCTAAGAATACCATAATGAACCAAACGATGAATGCTAAGAATACCATAGTGAACCAAACGATGAATGCTAAGAATACCATAATGAACTAAATGATGAATGCCATAACGAGCCAAACGATGAATGCTAAGAATACGATAACGAAATGCTAAGAATACTATAATGAACCAAACGATGAATGCCAAACGATGAATGCTGAGAATACTATAATGAACCTAAGAATACGATGAATGCGATAATGAAAGAATACCATAGTGAACCAAACGATGAATGCTAAGAATACTATAATGAACCTAACGATGAATGCTAAGAATACCATAGTGAACCTAACGATGAATGCTAAGAATACCATAGTGAACCAAACGATGAATGCTAAGAATACCATAATGAACTAAATGATGAATGCCATAACGAGCCAAACGATGAATGCTAAGAATACTATAGTGAACCTAACGATGAATGCTAAGAATACCATAATGAACTAAACGATGAATGCTGAGAATACCTAGTGAACCAAACGATGAATGCTGAGAATACCATAGTGAACCTAACGATGAATGCTAAGAATACCATAATGAACCAAACGATGAATGCTGAGAATACCATAGTGAACCAAACGATGAATGCTAAGAATACTATAATGAACCTAACGATGAATGCTAAGAATACCATAGTGAACCAAACGATGAATGCTAAGAATACTATAATGAACCTAACGATGAATGCTAAGAATACCATAGTGAACCTAACGATGAATGCTAAGAATACCATAATGAACCAAACTATGAATGCTAAGAATACCATAGTGAACCAAACGATGAATGCTAAGAATACCATAATGAACTAAATGATGAATGCCATAACGAGCCAAACGATGAATGCTAAGAATACTATAGTGAACCTAACGATGAATGCTAAGAATACCATAATGAACTAAACGATGAATGCTGAGAATACCTAGTGAACCAAACGATGAATGCTGAGAATACCATAGTGAATCTAACGATGAATGCTAAGAATACCATAATGAACCAAACGATGAATGCTGAGAATACCATAGTGAACCAAACGATGAATGCTAAGAATACTATAATGAACCTAACGATGAATGCTATAGATAATATGATAATTCAATTTAATAACTGAGATAATATAATAAATAAATTTATTATATTCTCACAGTTATTATTTTTTTAATTCAATAACTGAGATAATATAATAAAATGCAGTGACAAAGGTAAGTCAATAATTTGAAATTTTATGGTATTTATTATACATTGTTATATCCTGATGTAATTGAAATATTAACCTTATTTTATTTATTAAATTTTTAAAGTACTTAAATGTTATTATTACTTATATAATTGTATATATATATATATATATATATATATATATATATATATATATATATATATATTAGTTATGATATCTCTCATCCTTCCGTGTAAGCATTCTAATTTCGCTGTAAGCATTCTAATTTTCAGATAAGAAAAGATGGCGTCAAATTTAACAATGCGATATATGTAAACACTGATCATAAAATTGTAACAACTTGACTAAGAATTTCAATTTAATCAAGATTCAATGTATTGTTAATATATGTGGATCGCACTAAATGGGTGTGGGGATGGTCAGAGTATTGTTACCTTGAAAACTAAAATCAGCAAGCCGAGTTCAATTTCTAGCCAGCTCTGCTTTGTTTAATTCGCACGATGCCTTTGAAAAAGTCATCTTCCGCTATCAATGCAAAGTAAACTGGGTCATTTTGACGGGTATTATGCTAGTTTTGCCGTTATTTGTTAATAGTTGTTGTGTCGAATATCTCATTGTATCTAACTTATAAATAAAACCTTTATCATAAGAGTATTTATTTTGGAAAAAAATATGGTTTTGTACTAGCCGTGATTTCAGTGATTTTTCCAAGGAATAAAAGGGTGTTTCTGCCGTAGATACATAAATGTGAGTTGAAAATATGGATTAAATCTGACAGAATGATTAAATAAAGAATAAGTCAATATATCAATAAATATTTGAAGTAAATTAGAAATTTTAAAATTGGAATAATTTCGAGTTAATTTTGAAATTTTAAAATTGAAAACTTCTTTATTTTGCTATTATTGGCTGTATGGACGTCACATGTATAACGAATGGGGTCTGCTTTTCTGTTTAATTCTTGGAATGTTAACATGATTTAAGTGTGTAGATTAAAAATTAGGGCTACCCTTGTATTCTAACTGTTTGATCAATATGACGACGGCTGGAAGTGAATGTGTAATACATAAATATCTAGATAGAAAAATGTGTTTTTGTCGAGACTTTCTTGATGGAAATTTACTTTGATCTTTTTTCGAATGAACCTGATTTATTTTTCAGAATTATTTTTATTCTCTACTTTTTCGAATGCGAAAATATTATAAAAGTTGTAAGGACACTTTTTGCGATCGATTTTTTTTTAAACAACTGCAGAGCTAATTAAATATTTTTTCTTAAAAGAAAGTAGCAATTTACAGAGGCCAGATCAAAAAAGATACATAACAATGAGACTAGATACATGGTAAGTAATTTAAGCTTTTCGATTGAATTGCACTTTGTTTAAAATCTGTAAGAATCGACCTTAGCTGCTTGGTTCAAAGTCTAAAAAAATTATGGATGTTCTGTAATAATGAAAAAGAATGGATTCAGCGCACTTTTGAAAAAACTGATTTTGTTTTCTCAATTATATTTTCACATCACTGCCATATTTTATTAAAAAAAAATAAATGAAAGTTTCCTACACGTTTGTAAAGCATATAATTTTTTATTTGATGTTATCTCTTTCTGTCGCCAGAGCTGGCATTCTGATCAAATGAGGTAACATAATCACCTATGGAAGTTTATGATTTTTATCGACTCTATCTCGCAATAGTTTACATCCTCCAGAGGCAAAAAGAAAATATCTAAGTCAGTGGCCCGAAAAATAGACAATGGCTACAAATCGAACAGAACTTGTTGTACACCACTCAACCCTGGGATAATGGTTAGCGTCTTTCGAAGATTTGATAAAGTGAATTCGATTCTCCCTGGGACTTCAAACATTTACTCTTTGACCAAACATAATGCAGAAGTCTAATAACATTTATTTTAACTACCGAATAAAATCAATCCTTTTTTTTTCTAGATATTTCTGAACCTTAACTCAGGATGGGTTACATAGGGGCAAAAAAATAAATCGGAATCATTTCTCGAAGAGAAAAGAATCTACCCGGGTAATTGGTATTTGATGTCTTCGATTTTAAACCTGATTCTAGAACTTCTAGAATATCAACTACCTTAACAACAACGTCAGTTTTTATTTACTAAGTGTTGAGGGGTCCTCCCCTTTTTACACAAATGGACTGAATCAGTATATACATATACTACTGCTACGTTGAGACCCGAGAGAGCGAGACGAGAGCAACTGAGGGTGAAGGTAACAGACAGACAGATAGACAGACATACAGACAGAACGAACCTAGCGAGGAAGAAATACAGCGATATTTCAATACCAAAGACTGTATAGATATTTGGCTACTAACCCGTATTCCTGGAACTACTAACCTGCATTAACAGTTTGTATTATTATGTTAATACATTATTTCCCTATATTCATTCTTGGCGTTTGTTATTTATTGGTACCGGATTTCATCTCGGAATCCACAACACTAAGCTAAGCTTATTATCGAGGAAAGTCAGAGGTGAAGGAAAGTTTGATAGGAAGAATGTTTAGCGACGATTTTCTAATTAATAGATGTCTACTCAGCAGTTGAAGTCATAATTTACACTAATCACGGTAGCAGTATTTATTTGCTAAATAAAGCTGAAGGCAGAACAAGATTATAAGAGAAGAAAAATATGGTCGACAGATTATGTAACATCGATTCTATAATGGCGTGTGCATCTCTGCCTTTAAAATCAGCATTATAGATCTTTATCTTTCTTTGCTTCTTTTTCCTTCTTTCTTTTTCTCTCATTGTTTTTTTCTTTTTCTTTGTTTTCCTTTTCCTTTGCCTTTATTTGATTTTTCTTTTACCTTTTTTTTCCTTTTCTTCTTTCATTGTTTTTTCTTTTTTCTCTATCTTTGTTTTCTTTTTTCCTTCCTTTCTCCTTTATTTTCCTTTTTCTTCTTTTATTGATTTTCTTTTTTTCTTTCTTTCTTTTCTTTTTTCTTCTCTTTTCTTTTTCTTCTTTTCTGTATTTATTTATATTTCTTATTACTTTTCTTTCTGATTTTTCTTAACCCTTCATTTTTCCTTTTCATTTACTTGTTTTCTGATATTTCTTTTCTTCTTCAGTTTTGATTTTTCCTTCTTCCAAACTGCATTCATAATTCTCATTCTCATTCACTTCTTCCTCGTCTTGTCTTCTAATTTACTACTCTCCACTCCAATATACTCTTCTTCTTGCTCTTCTTCTTCTTGCTCTTCTTCTTCTTGCTCTTTTTTCTTCTTCTTACTCTTCTTTATTCAAAAAAATTCCCTTCTTCTTCTTCCATATATTCTTCAACCTTTTTCATTATTGATATACTTTTTATTTCTCAATCTTTTCTTCTTTTTAACAAATTTTATTTTCTCATTCCTTCTAAATCCTTTTCCTTCTTTCTTCTTCCTGGCATTTTTCTTATTTCGAAACACAAAAAAGACTTCATCTTCTTTATTTCTCTAATCTCTTCTTTGTCCTCCTTTTCGTCTTGTTCCCGTTCTCATTTATTCTGGTCTTTTAGAAATTAACCAAAATTCAAAGAAAGAAATATCAGAAACGAAGCCAAATAATCTTCAGAAGGAATTCGACAAAGAATTGTTTCAATCATGCATTGCGAACATGCCACATGAAACACGAACCTATTTCCAAGAAGCGAAAATCGCAAGCAATAATCGTCGTCACAAGTTTCAATGAAACAGGATATAACCAAATTATGGCCTCTCAACACGCACATGGATTTATATTCAAAGGGACAAGCTCATCAAAGATTAAGGAACTGGGAACATTTTCGTGCTTCTAGGCAAGAAGACATCAGGTCTGGGAAGAAACCTGAATTTAAAGTAAGCCGTAATGTTCGCACAACAGCAATAATTCTCACTTACTCTTATCTCCTTCGGACAGCAAACATATATATATATATATATATATATATATATATATATATATATATATATATATATTCGTTACCCTCTATGTCAATTGATATAAGCTTAATACTGCCCGTCAAAAGTGTAAATTTTAATTTCATTTTTCATTTCACCTTTTGAAATTGATGTCTGAAGATCCAGAAAAAAAATAAAAGTCTCTGGTGAAATAAATTATTACAATGGAGCCTTAAAGTTGTCTGTTTTCCTTTAAAATTAAATTATTCGCTCTGAATTAACATTGAGCTCTCAGGATTTCATCCTCCTTGGGAATATCCATACGGATTAACAAGATTTTCGTTACTTATATATATACATACATATATATATATATATATATATATATATATATATATATATATATATACATTAGCAATGAAATCATTCCAACAAACAATGAAATGTAAAATTTGAAACGAACAGTTATTAACCAAAAGCTGAGCAAAACCCTCAACAACCCACCTATTAAAAATACAAACAATTTTTACAAAATCTAATTCCATAAAAATGCTTAACCTTTTCAAATGACGTAACAATCTTCTCTAATTTCTTTGTTAGTTCAAATGAAAGTAAATGCTGGTTGAGAAAAATGTGTTGCGCCAATTGTTCCAAGGATGAAGGCCTACTTACCTTGAAAATTAACTTTCAAAATACAATTTTTTTTTTATCTGGGCCCGAATATAGATCACTGACGCTGATGTCCAGGATTCAGGGTGCGGCTGGTATCTGAGGACAGATTTTATGGATTAGGAAAAAAACTTGCTGAACAAATGAATATAATTATATTTGATTACAAACAAGTAAACATGAAATTTAGCCAACTATTATTTAATTTTATTCAATAAAACCATCACTAACATCAGTAATTGCCTCTACACGAGGTCGGAATCAGCTGCAAGCTCTGATTAACTGGACGTTATATATGAACTCGAACTATTGCAGCTTTAAGAGAGTCTTTGGTGTTATGAGGCTGTTTATTAACCTCCTTCTCAATAGCGCTCCACACATAATAGTCTAGTGGATTGAGATCTGGAGAGTTAGGGGTCCAAATGTTGGATGTGATGTGGTCGTACAAATAGTCAGCCATCCATTCTTGTGTTCGTAGAGCCTTGTGGGATGGGGCCGAGTCTTACTGGTATATCTAAGGCCTGCCGTTGCATATGTTGTCAATCCAGGGCTTGACAACTGTTTCTAGAACATCGATGTAAGCAGCAGCATTTACTCTAAGAACTTGTGGAAAAAAGTGTGGTAGCATAACATGTCCTTCATTGCTAACAACATCCAATAACATAACACTTGAAGGAAATTTTGTGCGCATCACTCTTGGCATCTCAGAGGGATCTGAACAAAGCTTTCTGTCATTTCTTCTATTAAGTTTTTGATCTTGATCAAAATTTTTCTCATCTGAGAAAAACCAAATCACGCCAGCTTCTGAAGGATTTTTAAGTTTGTTTAAAAGTCTTTTCGATCTGTTTAAACGATATTCCTTTTGTTTTTCAGACATAAATTGACCTCTCTTCATCATGTAGAACTTGTATCGAATGTCTTCATAAACATTCCTGATTGCTTTTTTCACGCACATGCAGCTTTTTGGCAATTGACCTCATTAATTGACCTCGGTTTTCATCAATTGTCTGCTTGACTTCCTGAATAAATTTGGATGTTCTCACTTTATCAGAACGCACAGAATGTCTTTTACATTTTGATACAGACATTGTGGAACTGTCAGCATCTTCTAACTCTTTTCGTATCTTGTGGACAAACGATCTTGCAACTCTGAGGAAACGTGCAATATCCAAATCTCTATGATCAGCCTTTAATGCCACAATCACAGCATGTCTTTTTATTTCATATGGTTTGCCATTCTTGTTTTTTGAAAAATAAAAGCATTAGAAATTAGTGGGAAGTAGTATTAATCTTAAATCTGTATGTCCTCAAATACCAGCCGCATCCTGTACATAGGCCAAAGCTTCTTCATAGATTCTATAACACAAACATTATACAGTGAATGTTTCAGATCGAAAATCAACTCATGAAGACTACAGTTTGATGAATCTTTGTGACGTTCACTTTTCATTCTGTTCGTCGATTTGACATGCTAAATGTATTCGACAACCAACAACTTAGCAAAATTCTCATTAGATTTTCAGGTGAAGGGATTGGCGAGATGAACCGGGCTACTTTAGGTCAAGTCACGTGATGTTAATAGGAAATAATAGAAAATAATAACATCCAATCAATACATTTATTAGTGCGTTTCCGAACTTAAATGTTATTAGTATGGGAATAGTTATTTTTTCTTATTACTCTGTCCAGAAATGGTCGAAAGTCACTATGAAAAATATGACACTAAACTGAATGCTCTGGTAATTTGGAAAGACAATCCAAAGAATTTTAATACATAATATATTTAGAAAATTATATGGATATTTCAAATTTCTCCTGTATATCTTGAAAAATCTACATAAATGTCAAGAAATTCATGATTCATCGACATAAAGTTTCAAGCAGTTCCCAAGAAAACAGAATAGGAACGATTCTCAGAAAATAAATAAAGGAAAAAGTTGGATTGTTTAGAATTTTATGTTTTCTACTTTGTAGGTTATTTCCAATTTGAAAGGAATCTGAATTTAATATTATTTTTCCTTTCCTTTTTATGGTAACTCTAACGGACCACACTCTTTCAGGATTTCGGGTCGACAGAATGTTAAAGGTACATTTTAATAGCGACCATTTTCCCGTGGTATAAAACTAATATTACAAATTGTGTTTCATGCCAACAAGGATTTATGAACTCTTTATAGAAAGATCGACACGAAATAAGGGTCACTTGGGTAGTTAAATGGCAAATATATGATTGTTTTGGGTCAGAGGCGAAACTTCGATCAACTGTTAATAATTCCGGAGAGACTTTTTACTTAATTTTCAGTCATATATTGCTCATTATTTGTTGAAAATGCTCGTCTTTTATGAGGTCGGTCCACTGGGTATTGGTTGGCAACCATTTTGTAAACAATAAAAATCAACAAACGTTTATGCAATAAAATGTTGAAGCATGTGAAGCTTTTACACCAAAAGCAAACACGGCTGATACAGCCTTTCTATCTTTCTTTCTTTCTTTCTTTCTTTCTTTCTTTTGTTTGTTCTTTCTTTCTTTCTTTCTTTCTTTCTTTCTTTCTCTATTTATTTATTTATTTATTTATTCATAATTATATCTATAGTGTATAGTTACTATTTAACTCTCTTTCTTTCTAACTATCTATTTCATGTGAAGAGAATAGAATTTGCGAATAAGAGTTGAAGAAATCTAATTGTTGAGCCTTACTCTCAAGAATGCTATCAAAATACTTATATCTAAATATATGTCTCTATTTGTAAAAGAGGAAAGCAAATGCAAAATATCGCTGTTCAAAAAGGCATTAAATCGTTTCGTTTTTCTCGTGAAAACAAAATCAGTTGAACATAAGATAAGCATTCAAGGGAAAATGGATAAGCTGATATATTTTAGGACCTTCAAAGAATCGAAACCTCATAAGTAATCACTGATTGGATGAGGGAGATGTGCATTTATCTCTGCGTGCCGGCGGAAAATTGTTCCTTTTTTTTGAAAACGAATCACTTTGCGTTGTTTTTTCTTTCTTTTTATCTACTTTTCGTTTCTTCTTTTTTCTTAAAACGCCGTTTCTTTCATATACAACCTATTTTTCTTCCCTCCTTTTTCTTTCTTTATTTGTTCTTCCTTTCTATTTCTTAGTCATTTTTTACTTTATTCTTTGATTTTTCTTTTCTCAATCATTTGATTTTTTTTTCTTTTTTCATCTTGCCAGATTCCTTCCTTTTTCTTCTTTTCTACTTTGTCATTTCTTTTCTTTCTTTTCGTAATTATTTGATAGCCTTTTTTCATTATGTCTTTCCAGATATCTTCATGTCTTCCTCACGTTTTTGCTACTTTTCTGCTTTTATATATTTTAATGTTTCTTAACTAAAACGAGAAAGATATCAACTGACACAATGTTCTTTTTTCTCTTTTTTTCTCGATAATTTTTCATCTTTTATTTTTTCATTCCCTTGGGAAATAAAAGCAAAATTTTCAATAAATATCAATCCAGATTTTTTACCTTTTGTCTAATTTTCGTCTCTCGTCTGCTTTTTCCAAATTGTCTCATTTGCGCCATATTTTCCCATTTCAGATGTCTAATGCAAAAAGTATTTTCTTTATTGTCTCCAAGGAGCGCTGAAAGTTTTCCATTTTGTGTCAAATCTAATTTAGTAAGCAAATAAATCGAAATTTAAAACAAAAGTAATAAATAATCAGTCGTGTTTAATGGGGGTACAAGTGAAAGACGAAAACATGTATTCGTTTAATATATGTCGAATAAAGAATTCATGTTACATCGTCTGCTTTTGATCAGTTATTGTGCATTTTTATTTGATGGCATTTTGTCAAGCAAACAAAACTTCATACAGGGATTTAGGGAGAGCCATGACGACAACCCCCCCAAAAAAAAACAAAAACAAAAAAAAACGGATGGATAGAAGGTGTGTGAACGCGTGTGCATACGTATTTATGTGTTCGAGAAAACATTCCGCGCACAAAATAGACGAACGATCTGTGCGTTGAAACTACCACTTGGAAAGAATTTCGCTACACAAACCAGCATTGAATACAGAGACCAATTTCGTATGTATGCACGCAACGAAGTATGGATGCGCATATACGGCCAGTTCCACACAGTTCATATATGGTTATGTTTGTGTGAGCAGCAATGTGTGAATGTGCGTGTATGTATGTCTGCTTACATATGAGTGGCGTTCCGTCGACAATTTGTTCTCCCACTACCATAAAACACCAATATATGGAACCATAAATTCCAAAATTTATTAATTTCGAAATTAATCAGTTTGTCTGATGATCGCATCAATTCAACTAAACACACACACACACACACACACACACATATATATATATATATATATATATATATATATATATATATATATATATATATATATAATAAACTTCGTCTAGAGATTATATGCAAAAGAGGTATTGTCAAATATTTTATGTAAAATTCATAGATATGTGTTATCCAATGAAATAATTTGTACTATTATGTATAGCGAGTAAGCATGAAAGCAATTAAGTCCCAACTTTCAATTTCAGATTGATATTTAGTATTTTTTCAGTAATTATAGCAATTTGCAGTGTCAAGAGATTATTTGCAAGAACTAGAATTTAGTATTATGGCTCGTAAAAAAAGAACTAACAATGAATGAAAAGAACTATATAATAAAAAGAAATTAGCAAAGGAAAGTCTTCGCTTCAAATTTCTAAGGATTTGAAAACGGATCATCGAACAATCAAGAAAATATGTCAAATGGGAATTCAACCAAGGAAAAAAAAAGTCTCAGGCTGAATTCAGGAATTCAACAAAGTGAGATTTGTTTATTTATTTATTTGGATGAATTTAGGTCAATTTATTTTACTTATTATTATTTATTTGTTATACTGTATATTTTCTCTTTTCGGTTTTCGATTTTTAAGTAACGTAGTATTTTTTTTATATATATCGTTATATAACAGTTATAGCTATTTTTTTCGTCCGATGTTTTGGTTTGATTTTTATAGTCTAACTAATATTTTCGTCATAATGGTTTGTTAATTTGTTTATTATTTACTTTATTTATTTGGGTTCGTTGATTTCTTTTTTTATTATTATTATTCTATATTGTCTATTCTAACAAGTGTGATTTGGTAATTTGTTTGGGTTTGGGTAATTTGTTTGGTATTGTTATTTTGTTTATTTATTTATTTTTATTTTATTTTATTTTTTCGGTTTTTAAGTAACGTAGTAAAAATTTGTTTTCATGTCTGCATTTTGAGATGAGCTCGGATCTTTTATTTAATAATTTATTTTGGTCTGGGAAAGTAATGATAGCTATTTTTTTCATCCAAGCAAAGTTTGCAAGTTTTTGATTGGTTGTTGTAGGCTGATGATCTTTTCCTTATTTTCCAAGATATTTTTGGTGTGATGTGCGTTTTGTTTTTAATTTCCCAGATATACATAGAAAGCATTTTACTGTTCGCATATTTACTATTTGTGAAAGATGTTTTGTGTGTATAATTTCTTTGTTTCCAGGGTCCTTCAGTTACTCTTATGTATACTTTTTCTTCATTATCTGGTGATTTTATCGTGGCTTGGTATATTACGTTGTTTTGTAAACAATTTCCGTTTAAGGGACATTCGTTCTTTATTCTGCAGTTGCACGTGGGTTTAATTTGTTCATGTGGTTTTTTGATAACTTTCCTGTTGTGCTTTTTTTATTATTTGTGCCATGTTCTCGGTGCAACTGTAGCTGATTTTTACTGTGTTTTTTGTTGAATATTTTGTGTAGGGTGCTTGATTCCGGGAAGTGTTTGTGTAAGAGTTTGAAGAATATTTTTCCTACGTTTGTTTTTACGTTTATATATATATATATATATATATATATATATATATATATATATATATATATATATATATTCACGCCGGTAGCACAATTCTCGTTGAGAGAAATGTATATTTATCAACATATATTTTATTGCTCTGTTATTCTACATCAAGCACTTGTTCATTATCTCTAACACTCAATGTGATATACCTGGTGTAAAAGCCAAATTGTCCATCTGTTAGATTGAGCTTTGAACCGTTGTATCTTAGAAATGATTAAAGTAATCTTACTAGAATTTTCCGTGGGTTTTGTAACACTATTGGATTCTACTTTGTGCAATACTCTCTAAGCTTAACAGAAGAATCGTGATAAAATCTATCATAAACGAAAATAACTTGTTCATTATTAATTAATAATAACTAAGGAGCAGAAGTTCATGATGGATTCAAATAAAGTTCAAATATATATATATATATATATATATATATATATATATATATATATATATATATATATATATAACATAGAAGTCAACATTAGAGGCGACAGTCTGTTTCATGCTAACAGACTGTCGCCTCTAAGTGTTGACTTCTATGTTCACTTTTATATTTACACTCGCTCTATCTCTGATATCAAGCACTTTATCCCATAAATATAGCACATCTTAAGACTATATTTCTTCATATATATATATATATATATATATATATATATATATATATATTCAGGATCATTTACCAACTTATTCAAGATGATCTTCACTCTCTCTAACTTTCTAACTTTATTTCCTGGAGAAGCAAATTGACTCACAGGTTTCAGTTTTGATTCCATTTTCAAGTGTTTCTGCACTGCTCTTTGGACTGTCATAGCTGAAACTCCTCTCTCACATGCCAAACGTCTTATGGAATGAGTTGGATCTTTTCTAATTGATCTCTTTAGCTTTAAGTTGAAACAAATAACCCCTCTTCCTGTTGTGACCTCCTGATACAGTATTCCTGTCTACTATTCCCTCTTTTCAAAACTTATTCACCATTCTCTGGATGGTTCATGAATGGATTTTGAAGATGGAAGACAGAGTATGCATGTTGGTACCATTATTGAAGCCCGGAATGGTATTTTTTTTACCATCGCACAGTTGGGAAACCAGTGAGTCTGACTCAAAACAATTTGAACCTTTTCTCTTTCTAGCTGAATAACTCAAATGGTTTTCAGTGATTCTTACGAGAAATAGTGTCAATATTTTTTCTTTTTTATTATTAGGGCTTCCATTATATTTTTTCAATTTTTTTTTACATATGAATGAAGTTATTATGCTTGTGTTTTCTATTAATATGTTTCAGATGAAGTCTGGTAGATATTTGTCTGTGTTTGGATGAGGTCTAATGGAGTTTTAGTCAGATAGGGGTAAGGTAAGTCGTCTGGGTAGGCATGTAGTAATGTGACCAATGTAAATATTTATGAGTTTGGTTTGATCAGGAACACAGTTGCGAAAAGGGCATCATTATAAGACATAATTGTATATATATATATATATATATATATATATATATATATATATATATATATATGAGACATGTTTTTGTTTATACATTCTTTTTATAGATACAATTTTTTAAATAACTGCTCTGATTATAATAAACAGTATTAATTAATAACATTTACCGGCCTGAAGGTCTGAGAAATTTTCATAGAAGTTATTTGTCCTCCGGCAGGAATCGAACCTGTATCATATACGGAACCATCAAATAGTCTGTCGTGCCTTTAACCTATTGAGCCACAGAGGATCGTTCGTTTAGCAAGGTCGATTTTACTGTCTTTAAACTACAATGATCCATGATTCTCTCACGTATATTCATATCTGTTCGATGCGTATCCAAATGTAAACAAATGACGTCACACATTATGAAATGGACAAAGTCCGACAATTATTTTAAGACATTTTTATGTTTATACATTCTTTTTATAGATACAAATATGTAGGTAAATGCTCTGTTAATAATAAACAGATTTATAACATTTACATTTAAACAGATTTATAATATTTACCGGCCTGAATCCATAAAAAGAATGTATAAACATAAAAATGACTTAAAATAATTGTCGGAATTTGTTCATTTCATATATATATATACTCTTCAGTCGAAATTGACGTATGAGGGTCAAGCAGATCAGTTTCCAGGAAACCGACAGCCCGACAACAGCACATGTGATTTGATTATAGTGGTGAAGGTTTTGTTCAGGACCATCCACACTTTTTGAAGGGCCGAATACAGAGACCTGGTGCACTACGTGCCACAAGGTCCCCAAACGACCCTCGGCAGGTTTTGAATTCAGAGTTGTCCTTCTCCTAGACCAGTTGCCATCAAAGCCTATAGAACCCAGTCTGTCCTGCTATTTACCCATAGCTGGAGGGAGAAGAAGAGGATTCACACCTTTCCCAAGGCTATGTATGTATGTATGTATATGATTATATCTATTGAAGCAGCCAAACCAGAGAATAAGTATAGGTTATATTATAATTCTCGTCACTAAGCACCGGCAAAAATTCCGTGTAAATACAGTATGGCCTTGCAGTGTACTGAATGGGCTTCTCGCTGTTTTACGTTGCTCTCCTTATTTAGAATTTCGAATCGTTGCAGACATCAAGACGCGCTCTTCGTCATTAAGCTCAATGGAGAACGTTATCCCCGGTGGGAAGGGACACTAAAGCATTTTTATCATAGCCAATATCGCTTCGATTTACCGTAGGAACATCCTCTTTGAAAAAAATGCACGCACACAAAATGAATCCAATTTTTTCGCAAAGTTATTAAGGAATATCGGCCGTAAAAGTAACTGCTGTGTCCCTCACTAGTGAATTTAGTTTGGGATTCGATGAAGAAGTGAGACGATTTAGATCACAGCGTCTTCTTAATGAATTAGTTGCCACCCTGAAAACACGAATTATCTCGCTTATATATTGCTGCCACATCACGTCTGGTGCTTCTGCTATGTATTTACATGTTCTTTATAAAATACAAAAAAGATCTGCAATATTATTGATCCTAATGTGGAATCTCAGCTTCGAGACGGGCTATTTCTATAAATATTTTCATGTTAATTGTCCTCATGAACTTTCCTCTATGGCATCGAGCATTTATGAATTTAAATGCAGTACTAGGTTGGCGGCAAGGTTTCATCATTTTACACTTGAAATGGCGAGATGCAACCGTAAGTTCTATGCTAACAGTTTCTTCTCTCGCACTTCTTGCTTGTTGAAATCTCTTTTTTATCTTTGAAAATGTTCTCTTCTCTCTTCTATTAGTATTCTCTCTCTCTCTTCTTAATGAGGTTTTCTTTTTCTCCTATTCTTTCCGATTCCTTAACCCTGTGCATTGTGCTATAATCAATTCGACACTCTGGATATACTAATAACTCGCACATAAAATCGGTCCAGAACATCCGGATATCTCAAGCCACCAGGACAATATCTCAACTTCAATTCTCAGCTTCCATATAATGTGAAGAAAGGATCGTTCGATACTTATAACACTGGGTAAGAATCGTAAGTGGCGACCCAGACACATACCAACAAGAAATCATCAACATTGAACATATCATTCCTAGTAACAACTTACAGGTAACCATACCATCAACGTCTACAGATGAGGACAGAAGTGAGAGCGGGGAAACCGAGAAAATTGCTACGGTTTCTCTATCTTACGTCAAAGAAAAGATTAAAAAAATAGTCTGTGGACCATACAACATCAGAAGAATATTCAAAAAGAGTTCCACTCTACAAATAAATCGCTGCTGAGTAAAGCCAAACACAGTGAGAACATTACCAGGAATTGCGAGTAATCAATTCTTTGTAGTCGTGGCAGACAATATATAGGTGAATCGAACTACCTATATATTCTGTAAGTAATGGACAGTTGAGTCGTATATATATATATATATATATATATATATAGTCATCCACAGACAGACTGCTTTGCTGTATCACGGCTCATAAGACTTCCGGTTGCCTCTAGCTATGATCGAAAGCCCACTGAATTGGCGTCAGTCAGGGATTCTACCACTAAGCCGTTGGCACATGGCAGGGATGAAGGTGAATTTAAGCGTATTTTTTTTTACACACCGTGACTGAGAGAACTCGATTTGATATATATATATATATATATATATATATATATATATATATATATATATATAAACCTAGTGAGAGCCAGACAAACTTACCTAGAGAACCAGGAACCCCAGTATTTTAAACATAAAATCTAATCACCCAGACCATATCATAAGGCATATTCCAAAGAATATAGGTTATAGACTTGCAACTAATTCCTCCAATAGGGACATTTTTGAGGCCAATAAAACAAGTTATGAGGAAGCCCTATCTAAGAGTGGATACAAAAATAAACTGGAATATATTGACATAAATTGCCACTCGGAATAAACGTAACAATAGGCAGAGAAATATTTTGTGGTTTATCCCTCCTTTTAATTTAGCGGTAAAAACAAAAATTGGAAAAATATTCTTTGACTTATTAGAGCAACATTTCCCCCAAAAAACTGAGTTACATAAAATATTCAATAAAAATAATGTAAAACTTAGTTATTGTTGCATGCCTAATGTAGGGACCTTAATAAATGGATTGAATAAGAAAAAACTAGGGATAATCCACGCAGTAACCCTCTAACTTGTAATTGTAGAAAGAAAAATATCTGCCCATTACAGGGAAAATGTCTCAAGAATGCCTGGTTTATCAAGTGAAAATTCACAAAGATAGGGAGGATACTAACCCTAAAGTATACATCTGTGCTACTCAGGATAAATTTCAAAAAAGATACTATAATCACACGAGTAGTTTTAAAAACGAAAAACTAAACATAGTACCACGTTATCCACCTATGTATGGAAAACCAAACAAGAAGATAATAAAGACCCCATCCTTAAATGGGAAATATTTTAAAAAATGCCAGAAATATAAAGCAGGCCAAAAATTTTGTAAATTATGTACAGAGGAGAAATTAGCCATAGCTTTATATAATCAACCTAACTAGCTATTAAACTCCAAAACCGAAATTCTTAACATATGTCGACATAAAAATTCGTGGTTACTAAATTAAAACGTATGTTCCCGTTTATTTGTCATTCCACCTTAAAGTCCGTATTATAACATCCCCTCCCCTTTTTGTTGAATAAATCTTTAAGGTGGTTTTGTGGTTGTGTTATGAGTTTCTTTTTTTGGTCACATGGTATAATTTTGGCTATCGCCTATAAATATGCGTTTCCTCTTTAGCCAGTTTTCCCTGACGATCCATTTAGGTGAAACCTAGGTAAGTTTGTCTGGCTCACTAGGTTTATCTAGGTCTGCTCTACGGTTGTATTGAGCTCTTTTGTTAGTTAGTTGTTTACTCGTGTCGGGGTTTTTTCTTTGGGCTTCAAACCTGCATCTGTGCGATTTTTTTCGACAGACTTTCATGTTTCTAGCTCTTTCTTTTTTTAAAACCTTTTTTCCTCGGGATTGATTTGATTATTGGCAAATCAAAAATTCGAGGGTTTTTCGAAACGAGTATAGTTATCTATATTTGTATATATATATATATATATATATATATATATATATATATATATATATATATTATAAGGATTATAATAATTTTGAAATAGCGATTTCATAATGTTTTTTTACCTTATAATAAAAATATAAAGATAATATATTGCTCTAATTTATACTGAGCAATTTTAAAATCTTAAATGCTACGAACAGTGGCTTTTTACTCTATCTGTTCTTTATCATATTTGTATATATATATATATATATATATATATATATATATATATATATATATATATATATTTACAGGAAAGAATGAGCAGCTCTAAAAGGGTCTGCCCAAAGAAAAGTGCTCAATGCCTTGAGAAATGGCAGAGTTTTAATATTAATTTATAAACCAGTGACTCACGATGACTATAAGTTTCATGTGTGTGCACACAATCATCTGGCTGCCTGATGATGATGATGATTATATATATATATATATATATATATATATATATATATATATATATATATATATCTGTAGGAGTTGGGAGGAAAGCGAACTGAATATTTCCTGAAAGGAGTCTTATAATTACACTATGTTTATTTTAATGGAATCATTAGAACATACCAGTACGTGGGAACACTGAAATGTCTGCGCATGACCCGTCACTCAACCGCCTCCAAATTGCTGATTTGGGGGAGTGGTTCGGCTCGATGACTTACAACACCCACTCATATATGTCATCTGATTGCCTTGCTCTGGTTGGCGTTTATTTCAAGAGAGAAATAATAAAAGAAGGGAAAAATAACCACGCCTACTATTTTCCAGATGTCGATTGCTGAAGATGACAAGGGAGACAATTCAGTAGAAGCTGAGTAGGCGAATAAGAATTATTAATAATAAACTGTTTTCATTTAGCCAACTTCTTTTCTGCTTCATTAATTTCAAATGGCAAAAATGGAAAAAGCGTAGAAATGCCATGATATTATTGAAAAGAAGAAAAACTTTTGATTTCGTTCAAGAGGATTCTCGCTAAATTCTGCTTCAACATTGTTGGGATAAGAATGATTCTAAACAAAAAATCAACATCCTCTACCAAAATAAACCATTCTGAAGTAGACACTATAATTTGGAATTGGGATGAAACAATAATTGCATTTACCCTGAATCCATCGTAAAAATTCACAATGTCAAATTAGTAAATACGAAAATTTTTAAATAGCTTAGTATACGGATCACTTGTGAAAAATTTAGTATAGGAGATAAGGAAATTGAATATATTCTATGTTTAATTTCCTTATCTTATATGCTGCGCTTGGGGTCGCTTCGCTCCAAAACACAAATACCTACAAAACCAAAACCTTAACTGGAAACCTCGAATGATATTCTTAAATAGCCTCGTCAGATTAAAATTTGCATATGGATATCATTCATGGCGACGAAATTGTTCAGAAATATCTAACCTGTCGACTGAATACAATCGTTTTCTCAGATTAATTGTTAAAATAACTTCGAGCGAATGGAGCCTGTAGGTTAAAGTGGAGACCATCCTTCTTGTAACTTCGGGGGCTGGCGCTACATGATCACAAACAAAGAACTATAGCAAATAACAGAAACCACATCACTTAAGGACATTTAACAACAGCAACAACTAACATGTAACTTGAAGAGAAAATAAAGACATAATCAAGATGTTGGCGTTCCACACTACTTCGAATAAAAGGCTAGGAAGGAAACCTCCATCAGTAGTTGGAAAAGTCATAACAGGCAATGGGCTTGAGAAACTTATTCTTCAGAAATATTATTTTAAGAGAAAGATTTTATAAATTTCAACCGACAGTAACACTAACTGTTGGGTCAATGAATGCTGAGTGTTTCCTCATAAGGAAACAGTTAATAATACATTGAGCATTACCATTATAAGACTTTTTTTTATTTTCTGTAATATGTCTCTTTTCGTTAAGTCTTCACTTTGTTTAAATTTATCGCAACGAATTCAAATCTCAAGAATTATTGCTTATATATGAAATATTGAAATGTTCTCAGCCGATTTTCCGAAATAACCGTTCAAATTTATTTCAAATCCATTGCTGGTTGTGATGATAACTTTTCACCACCTCTTATCATATAGATTTTTGGTAGATGTCAGATTTCAAATCGTTGAGAATTATTAGGTAAATGGCAATATTAACCTTTATTCATTGATTCTAAGTAAACGTCAACAACATTTTCTTTATCCTATTTTCTTTGACATCAACTAATGAAATCCATTAACTGCTTAGATATTTGAATACTTTAGATTAAAATTGTGTTGTTTATAATAATAATAATAATAATAATTTTCCACTAGACTCATTGAAGGGATTCCTGGTATCCCATGCCTTAAAAAATACAAAAAATTGTTCTCACGCATACAGCCCACACTTTACGAAGAGCTTTATCTATGTAAAATATGTGTGTGTGTGGTGTGTGTGTGTGTGTGTGTGTGTGTGTGTGTGTGTGTGTGTGTGTGTGTGTGTGTGTGTGTTTGTGTTTTTCACTTGTTCATTGGAAAATGTCATAACGTCATTTCTGACCATAGGTCTCTGGTCGGGACCCGGGAAGAAATTTATACACACCAGAAATCAATGGAAATAATAATAATAATAATAATAATGAAGCTGTATGGAAAAATCTACCAATAAATTGACATCGAAAAACTCTGACTATTCGATCGATTGATTGATTCCTTCATTCATTTTTCTACGGATTATCAACCCTTTGAAAATTACCGTGAAAGAATTTGAGGTGTGGGGAAATAATAATGATTTAGTGATACAAGTTTTACTAATTAACCCATAGTTGGGGGAGGAGAGGTTGTTTCATATCTTTCCCAGAGCCATTTTCGCGTAAATAAATATAACAAACACGACTGGAATTGGAACTCGGCTTTCCGATTAACAATTTCGATCCATTATCCATTAGACACCGTCCGCACATCCAAGATTCCTGCAACTGGTGTCTGCCAACTCGTAATTATTGTAAACTTAAATATAACACAGAATGAATTTCTTAAAAAAAAAGATAAAATTATTTAATTTTCTATTATTTGTTTGATTTCTAAATTTGTAATTATTTATAGTTGCAACGGCATCAGAGCGAATCTGATGTCAGCAGGTGAGGAGGTGGAAACGTTGAAAATCGGATTCATTTTCAACCAGAAGATTTTCAGAGATTCCCTTTCCCTTTTTCTCTTTTATATTATTACTATTATTATTGTTATTATTATTATTATTATTATTAATAATAATATGAGGGAGGCCTAGGGAATCAATATGTCTAACAATGAGAGTGTGCCAAAGAACGTAGACCTTGATCGAAGAAACATAGCCAAAATCACAACCATCCGCGCGTGCGCAGTCTCATTTATTTAATATATATATATATAAACACATGGGGTGGGTCACGTATCGGGGAATGTCGCTGACTTTAGTATAAAATCATTTGTAGATGTGTCTCTGGCATCTTGAGTCTCCCACATGAAACCGTGATAGCTGTTTAATGAAGCCACTTGTCAGTACAAGACTCTGAAATGGCGTCTGGCTTACAAATAATGAGGATGAACACCTAGTGAGTGTAAAATAATAATAATAATAATAATAATAATAATAATAATAATAATAATAAATAGATAAATAAATAAATACAGTTTGTGGAGTCATGATCACCGACACCCTGAAATGACTTAACATTTAAATAATAATAATAGAAATTTTCATAGTACTACCGCGATTATTATTAATAATAATAATAATAATAATAAAAATAGTAATACAAGCTAAAGGTTACTATTTTTCCAAAAATATATGGCAATTTACAATAAATGCAGTTTGTGGAGTTATAATCGCCTATGACCTGAAGTGACATGACATTTAAATAAATAATAATAATAATAATAATAATAAGAAGAAGAAGAAGAATTATACAACATCCCCAAATGAAGGAGAAGGTTAGAAAAGAGGACTACAGGCGTGTTTGTCTGGTACCGAGCAGAATTCAAAAAAACAAAATATCAGCCATAAACACCTTGGTGGTCCCTGTGGTGCAATACAGCTTGAACATCCTTAATTGGATTATAGCTGACATTACGCGAATGGATGCCAAAACAAAACAACTTCTCATTTGCTACCGCATACATCATCCCAAGGCTGATGTTCATCGTCTGTATGTGCCCAGATCCGAAGGAGGCAGAGGATTAGTTCAACTAGAACTGTCCTACAAAACAATCACAGCAATTGGCCTTCAATGATACATGGAAACTACAGGAGACTGGATGATAGTATGTGTCAACGAGCATGAAAGTAGTCCATAATTTTACAACACGTGTTTCGGGTCTTGCGAACTTTTTCAGGCAAAGAGTGGATATTTCCACATATTATTAAAAGGAATTAATTTTTTCCTTATGTTTTTCAATGTTAAACATTCTCAATATTAAATATTCTGGGGTGTTAAACATAAAAACACTTCCTAGGTTCGCGTGTGTACCTTGTCTTGTCTTTGCCAATATGTGCATGTATATATATATATTAGCATGTATATATACATATATATATATATATATATATATATATATATATATATATATATATATATATATATATATATATATATATAAATTAACTGATTTAAAATATGGTTTCTTCGCTACACAGAGATTACACATGAATTTTACATTGAGCACTATTTTGTAAAAATAGAAATATCAATAAGAACACCGGATTATATATCTTGCTGTTATTTATTTTTATTATAATATATATATATATATATATATATATATATATATATATATATATATATATATATATGTTGCAGAAGGTATGACGCAGATGTAAAAAGCCTAGGTAAACAAAAGGTAACGCAACAAATAAATAGAAATTCCTATTATGGAAAAGCGAAAGCAAGAGAAAGAAATCGAAGATCTTCGGGAAGAACACAATATTCGATGAATTAAGAAATGGAATAAAAGGGAAAGGCAGAAGATTTTTGAAAATGAATTGTAAATCTAATGAATAAAATGTCATACCAAACTGGATGAGAAGCCATAAAACAGCGTATGAAACTCAAAAAACAAAAGAACGAAAAAATATGATGTAGGAAATAAATTTCATAAAAAAAATAAATAAATAAACGAATCAACGAAGCAGATTGAAAACAAGAGCAAATAAAAAAGTTATCTTTAATGAAAAACTAACAAGATACAAGCTTTATTTGAATCTTTATTCAACTATAAATCAACAGGCTGGAGCTTATTGTCTTCCACCGTTCAGTTTTGTTCAATCGTAAGTAACCTATTAGTATAAACGATTGGATTTTTTTTCAACTTCGTTCGTAACGTCTGCGGCTGTTGGTGATCAGGGGCTTCGAGTGGGCTGCCCGGGATAGCCTAGTTCTAATTCTTTTATGTCTCCTAGTCGAAGTAAACCGTTCAGAATCGTAAAGCAAGTCACCAGCGTCCGTGATGGGTGTTCTCGCTTTTGTGGAGCTTTTCATATTGGAGTTTTCCCAATCTTCTGGGCTTTGGTCCATGGGAAAAATCATCAGGTGGCGTATCGTCGGTGCTATCAGTGGGAAACTTTATAGGCTCAAGAACGTGGGGAGCCTTCCTGTGAATTTGATTCCCCTTTGATTGCCTCCCATAACGGTGCTGGATGAGATCGTAGTGTGGGTTTGCTTCCAGCAGTTCCACTTCTCTCATCGGTGGGTTTTATTTGTTCTGATGGGCGTGTCTTTTTAGCAAAACAATACCTACCTGTGAGAGTCACGACGGAAGAGAGATCTAGGCAGAAATTCATCTTGGGAATTTAGAAAACCCCTTATGTGGTGTCCCATTCGTGCTAGTGCATCATTGAGTTCTAGGTAGCGGCTCTTCCCAGTGTGTAATTTGGCGCTTGTGGTTCGCGGCCGCTAGTAGTACGGTTCTCCATATAATGCCATAGTAGCGTCCACATCGACCGTTAATCTAGGGATTATACGGCGTGATTCGACTCACAACCGTATTCCTCTCAATTAGGATTTTTTTAGTTGTCCCGACATGAAAGTGTTGACGTACGCTGGTACACCGAAAATTGACAATAAAGAGCAGGGCCATTTTATTACGGTTTATGTTAAACACCTGGACAGGGAAATCAAACATGTACCTAAAGTATTCATCGATTACCGTTAGGATGCATTTATTTCTAGTCTTGGTTGGTAGCGGCCCATTGATATCTAAGTCAATCTTTTCAAAAGGTTGCGTGTTTTTCACAAAAGTTCCTGGTTTGGTAGGACCGGGGATTAATTGCCAAGCACGACTGATAGTTGTTCGTTATCTTTGTGACTTCCTCGATAGACAATGATAGTTTTCGACTACGTATCGCATGTAACATTCTGTTACTGCCCGGGTGATACAGTTCTTTATGCAATGTCAGGAGATCTTCAGTGCCATTTCCTGATCCACACACTCGTGTAAGGGCGTCAACCACTGCATTTTCCTTGCCGTCAAATAAAAAGCAGAACAGCTCAAGTCTCCATCAGGCTATTTTTTCGTTCTTTATCCGGCTAGCTGTCCTTGGGCTGTAAATGATTGAAACAGACTTTTGGTCGGTAAATAGATTGAAATGGCGGCGGATCTAGTAATGTCGCCATTTCTTTAAGGCCTCCACAATTCCATAAGCCTCATTCTCTATCGCCGAATGTTGTTCCGACCGAGAAAGTATTATGTAGAAGAACACTATGGGGCGTCCGGATTGTGAGCGCAGTAGAATAGAGGGACCCTACGGCCGAGATAATAAAACTGGTGATATCTCTTTTTAGGACCTCAAAGGTTTTGATGGCTGGAGGAGGTAGACGAGATCCAGTAAGTTATGTTAACGGGTGTATTTTCAGAGAATGAAGCTATCCATGGGGAATAAGGTGTGAATATAGCCATGGCTCACCGTAAGGCGGATATAATCAATAATTCATAGTACAGTGTAGGGTCCGGTTCCATAGTAGACTAGTAGATACTGTGTGTTAATCTGTCTAAACGCTTTTCATTGTTTGAAGCGAGGTTTTATTTTTCAACATTGGCCAGGAACCACTTGAGGTTGCGATCGTGATCAGTCCTCTTATAGCCGCACAACGTTGCGTTATCAATGTAAGCATAAGTGACTGGCAATCTTTCGTATTTTGAATGACCATTTGAAAGCTGGCCACCCCATTCGTAATGTCAAATGTTGTGTAAGTTTTGTCTTTTGAATTTATTATTATGGTAGGCTCTTCTGATGTCCAGGATGCTAAAAATATTGTATTTGACGATCCTTCCCTTCCCACCATTTCGGCAATACGGGGTAGTGGATAGCCATCATTTAAGTAAATCGCTTGATAGTTTGCAATCAGTCTGTAACCATTCGTTTCTTTTTTTCATTTTCAGAGGATGTTATTAAAATTTGAATTCCTCCATGTGGATTTGCTTTCTTCTGTTATTCTCTCTCTTAGCATTCTGGTTATTTCTACTAGGATATTTTTTGTCTTTGTAAGAATATCGCCTACATTTGATGGCTACTGGTTTGCAGCCTATCATCAGATTTTCGATGAGAGAGGAATATTGTATGTCTATAGCGACCAGGCCGAAGATATATAGCGCCGATTTGGGGGTTTCCAAAATAGATTTTAACACTGGAGTACCTACTGAGGAAGTCATGACCTAACCCTGCCGTCACAGCCTATGTTGGGCATTACGAGACGTTTAATATAGTCGTAATTATTTTGTTTTATTTGTAGTCCGACTAGTCAATAATTTGTAGTCCGACTAGTCAATAACTCGTAATCTGGGAAGATAGTGAGGCGTTTGCCATAGCTATTTTACTATAACAATTTGTAATTTTCCAACGGTTTACTTTTACAATGGCCGCATTGACGAAAATTTGTGAGATTCTAGTATCAATTAAAGCATTAATGGTTACTCTGTTAATTTTAATTTTTTAGATGGCTTTTAAAAGGCATTTAGGTGACTATATTGGTCGTTAGGGTCGCTTCTGAACGGGGAGAAGAGAGAGAGTGGAAAAATTTTAGAAAAATGTCCTTTTTACCTACACTTATGGCATATCGACTCTTGTGCAGGACATGATGACCGGGCGCGGGGTGAGAATTGAGTCCACAAACGTAACGTTTACGCTGAATTGAAGCAGCAGTAATAGGGTTTACGAAGAACTCAGAAGTGAGTACTGGAACTGTGTAATCAAGAGACAGAAGAAACGAGAGATGGAGTACTCTGGGCAGAGGGATATTTACGAACCAAAAGAATTTCCAAAGTAGTACTGACGATTCTAGAGGGTGACAGTATCTATGCTATGGCCAGTATAATGACCTGGTCATAAGTTGTTACCAGGTCTAAAAATTTATTTTCGAGCAACATTGTTTTATTTGATAAGACGATATCCCGTTAATAAAGGCGTCACTTATGAATATGCTGGTGGCTTGCTCAGTTGTCAATGCCTTGAAGTCACAGTCCTTCGGCTTTTACCTTCTAGCTGAGAGAAGGTAGCGAACGAAAATGGCTTACCACCTCTTAATTGCTGGTATTCCCAGGTCCACCCTGACCCGGGGTGGTAGCACCTTTTAGGGTCCCAGCTATGGGCAAATAGTTACCCCTTCCCCAAGCTGGGGTCAAAACACTATGAAAGTGTAAAAATAGGTTTTAATACCAGAAATACTTTGTAAAAACATTATCACCAGCACTATATTTAAAAAAATATTACCAGCTATACATTTTTGAAAAAAAAAATATTACCAGCTAGACATTTTTTGAAAAAAATATTGCCAGCGAAGGAATATTTTGAAGGAAAAAAAATCAACAGAAATAGATTTTTGGAAAAAAATATTACCAACAATGAAAATTTTGTCGGCATTAAATAACCCGTTCAGGTTGTTATGTCGTAAAACAAAACAAACCATATCAATATATACTGAAATAGATAGATAGATAGATAAAAATTATTACTAGCAATAAAAATCTTGTCGGCATTAAATAACCCATTGAGGTGTTGATATGAAGTTGTTATCCAGACACGAAAGGCGTCTCCATTTTACAAATTTCTTAGCTTGGCATTTATTTATAAATCTTTCTTCGGAACAATAGTCCAGAGCACATAGGACGTTTTTGTTTGCTTTGATGAAAAAGAACTTTCTTAGCGTTTTGACATTGAATTAGTTTTGGAGGAACACGGAGTCTATTTTGTTAATCTTCTCTACTCATTCAGTAGATGATTCTCCAAATCTTGTTTACGTCAACCATTATGCCAATATGATTATTAAATATTCCTCTTTTTCTCGAATCATTATTCTTTCCAGAAATGCTTCATTAGCACGCATTATTGTCAGTTATTAAAAATCCTATTCTACTTAATGTTTGATTATTAGAAATGCTCATAAAAGATCCATTTGAAATCTTCCGAATCCTGGAGAGGTCAGAGATGATTGTTAAAGAAGCCTGATGTACATTTTTTATCAACAAAGCGCAGTGTACGTATGTCCGTCTGAAGTAACAGAATGAAGTAACAGGTAATAACAACTATAGTTACATGCGATTAAAAATTGAATAAATAACTCATTTAAAGTTAAATTTAAATATAAGAGTAAAAGTATTAAAAAGCAATTCTTTATTAAAGTTTTAATTTTAATTTCGCTTTTCGTCGCAATTGCAATCGTCTAATTAAACCGTAATAGGGGCACGGTAGGTTGCTCATATGTTTTTGTTTCTTTTCTAGCACACGTACTGTGACGTATTTGAAATATTACATAGATCCGTTTCCCTAAGATCTTTTAAGAGTGACTTTCTGGGAAGGTATCATAAAGAATGGCGATTTAAAAAAAAAATCCACGCAAAATATAAGTAAACAAACAACAGACATCAGTTGCGCATACGAAAAAAGATTATGCCGAATTAAGATGTTAAATAAAGATAAAATAATTTTATCATTTCTAAATTCTTATAACTTTTACGTATGCAGAAGGTAAAAGGCCAAATGCTCAAAAGCCTTTGTGACACCATTTAGGGCTGCTAGAAGAAGAAAAAGAAAAAGGAAAGAAAGAAAAAAAAAGAATGGCGACAGTTAAATTTAGATGATAAAGGAAAGCCATCACGAAAGGACATTAAGCGGTGTTATTTTGACAAGGAAAAATGGTAAAAATTTCATTGCCATTGTCGAGAATTCTAAATAGATAAAAATTAACTGTGTCATGGTGGCGAACTTATATTATCGTGAATAGATAACGACAGGATGTGAAAGCGTCTAACGGGCCAACCGCTTGGTGACGGCGAAAAGCTAACTGACGAATTCCAGATTGGCTCGCTAGCCTCAGAGACAGAATTCTGAATAGATAAACATTTAACTGTGTCACGAGAATGCCATTTGGGGCTTCCACAGAATTATAAAGAGATAAAAATTAAATAGGTCATCCGCTCACCGAGAAACAAGGATGTCCGTTGACCACACACGAGTTGCAAAAACAAAAGACCAAACCATAGGTTAAGTCTTTGTCGATAGGAAGATATCGTTTGGACAAGGCATCTGGGTTGTGTTGGAAACTAGCGAAACTATTTTATCAGAAATCGGCACCAAGAATGCAAATACGGCTAGGATAGCGAAACTACCTTATCGGGACGAAAAGTTGGCTGTGTTTCGCTAGATGACCACCCACTTGATAACTGGCGAAAATCTCATTGATAGGTACCAGGTGACATTGAGGATAAGAGCTGCGATTAAGGGACCACACTACGAAAGAAAAGAGAAAGAAAGAAGGAAAAAGGAAAAGGAAAAGAAAAGATAATTTTTTTCTTCGAGCAAGATTTTTTTTTTTAAAACAAGGTTAGTCTGGTCACACCCACACTGCGGCCGCCCATTGGATGAATGTTAACGAGAGCCATGCGGAGGTGATCATGTGATGCAGGGGGGGGGGGGGCTGCGACCACCCATTGAAGAGATGTCACTGCGAGAGAGAGGGAAAACCGTTGACGCCCTCTGAGGGTATGGTGAGATACCCATATGAGAACAGAAGAAGGTGGGAGTAGGAGAAGACTTCCAAAAATGGAAAGGAGTGGAAAATTCCTCACCGAAAACAAAAGAAGTGGACTGTAGATTTAGAATTATCAAGGAAACTCAAACCCCGACGAGCCCACCCCGGTTTGGGTCGGCGTCCATATAAGCAAAGTCGCAGCGAGCGAAAATCAGTTTTTCGAGTTTCGAGTTTCCAGTTCCAGTGAGTTCGAGTTTAAGTTGAGAGCTCTGAAGACCCACCACGCATTAGGTGACTAAGATTCACGCAATTCCGAACTCATCTTCATTTCAAGAACAATTTATTTTTGAAGAACGACTTAGACTCATACCACCAAAACAAGTTTTACGAATATTGCCTGAAGACACACCAAGAACCAGTTTCTTAAAGAACAGAGAACTTAAGATGTTAAGACTCGCCTAAGCGGTTTGGGAGAAAGACGTAGTCCTATATTCAGCAACCAGGTATAAAATATTGTTATCCTTTTTAACACATTTGAACTTTTCGAGTTATTATTTTATTTTACACATACTTGTGCGATATCACCCTTATTCGAACTCATCTTGCAGTACGGCCCAGCCACTGATTGATTTCGTCTGCCTAGATCAATTCACAACGTGGGTAGGTTAGACTAGAAATCAAAGCAGTTACTTCGATAACCAGACGTTGGAAGCGAGCTGGGAACGACGAGGCTGATACCGAATCTAACCAGATTCCCATCCGAATCACCAAAAGGTTAGAACGTCACATTTGGTGCCGCGACCAACACCAAGTCACATTGGTCGTCACAAGACAGGATAGCACGACTGACGCAGACAGGCGGACGTCATGTTTGGAGCAGCGACACCAGCGGGGGACGTCACACTTTCGCAGGAGCTAACCTAAATTCCGCCCAAAGGGTAGCTTCTGGGTTAGTCAAAAATAAATTTGGAGAATTGGAAATTATTTTCTCTATATTTCTGAGATAAGGTATTTTGTACATTATTTAAATTATTCGGACTAATATCCTCATCTTTGTCGCCATATTTATTACAACGTTTCGGTTGTTGTACGATCCGGCCATCTTCAGGTGGTTGGAATGTCGAAGGACACATGACACAGTGGATAAAGTCGTTGGTTAGATCCAGTGACAGAACCCAAAGAGTGTGAGTTCAATACCCGGTTAAGGCAGTGGAGAACTTTCAGAGGGAAATTAACAGAAGATAACTGATAACTAACATCCATTAAACATGGCCCGTGGGTCGTACGTACCGGCCCTGCTGACTTTTATATGACACTCATTCCTACACTTGGTCTACTGGTATAATTTTTATACTAAGTTTTTCTTTCGATATATTATTCTTTCCAGATAACGATAAAATATTCAAGACTAATGTCTAAATTTAAGTAGAGAGGAAATTACGACTTATAGAAATTATAAAAAAATCAAAAACATTTCTCTCTTTTCCGTCTTAACGTTCTCTTTCTTCTTTTCTTCACTTTCAACTTATTCTGTCTCTCTCACGCTATCTAAAAGTCTTTTTTCATCTCTATACTTTTCCGTCCTTTCTTTCTTTCTTTCTTTCTTTCTTTCTTTCTTTCTTAAACGCATACCTGTCTTTAAAACACCAAACAACCCAGGGCGACCATCATGGGAGTAACACAGAAATACAGATGTGTGAAAACCAACAGAAAAGGGTCTCTTGAATTCTAAAGATGATCTTGTAGTGCTAAATGCTAATCACACTGATTAGGATGTTGATGTTTGCTTGTCAAAGCAAAAAATTTATTTCGTCTCTGTTTAGACATTGAAAATTAGATTAGTGAACGAACGAACGAAGAGAAAATTAAAAAAATAAAAACCTTACGACAATATTGCTTATTGTGTGTTTGCGGACACAGAAATGAACTTCCAATAATAATTACATAAATCACTTATTAGCTACAACTTGCGAAGAACGGACAATTGAGAATTTTTTATTAACATTTCTAACACCAGTCACCGTCATCATTGTGATATTAGCTTTTGGTAAATCAAGTCCCGAGTAGTAAAGAAAATTCTAGAAGTTTCAGGCGTACAGTGTTCAATCCAATAGAGAGATAGAGAAGACTTCTAACATAGCTATTCACTTGCATTAAAAACGAAGTAATATTTTACTATATGTTTTCAGTGTAATCCTGTATAGAGCCAATATCGATTTTGGAGAATATTGGCCGTACGGAAGCGGTGGAATGATTCACCAAGTTTCAGTTGAGCGATTGTCACATTTTCCGTTTCCTGTAGAACTTCCTGTGTTTCCGAGTTGGCAATGACTCCTAAGCAATACTGCAAACCTTATTTGGATTCAAATCTGCAATAATCTGACACAAAAGAATCTATAATTTGTTCATACGTTTAGAGAAGGAAATACATGAAAATCAGGTGGAATACTTAATATTGGCTGTTTTTGAGACAATGATATTGGGAAAACAGATAGACTAATCAAATAAGCCCCTTGCTGTGTAAGATTCCAAGAACGATAAAAATTTACCATTATTGAAATCCTGATGACTGAACAATTTTACCAACCTAATATTTCAGATATTTGCATTAACTGGACTTTAAATATAATTTTAGTATATTTTGTTATATTTGGTAATGATTTTGATTATATTTTTATCGTCGTCGTTGGTAATGGTTAAAGTTCCTGAAGAATTTTTACAAGTACCTCTGATACTGGTAGAAATCCAAGAATTCGAATGTCTCAAGGCAGTCATTGAAAATTCAAGTTACTTGAATGTCTCAAGGAAGCCATTAGAATATATGGACACGTGTCAAGTTTTACTTACTGGAAGCAAACAGTATGCATACGCATAGGGAACGAGTTCAGTGAATATAGGAAAAAGAAAAGGGCTTAAGGCAATGATGCATCTTCTCACCCGACCTGTTCAACCTATACATCGAGGCAATTCTAAGAGAATTGGAAATCCTACCGGGATTTAGCATCGGAGGCCACAATCTTAACAACATAAGATACGCAGATGACACAGTACTGATAACAGAGACAGAAAAGAAATTACAAAATCTCCCACAGAAGTTAGCGACGGAGAGTGTGAAGAAGGGACTAAGCATAAACTACAAGAAAACAGAATGCATGGTCATCAGTAAGAGGATGAACCCGAAATGCGATTTGCAGATAGGGAACACTAGAATCAAGCAGACGCGGAAGTTGAAATATTTTGGAAGAGTCTTGTCAGAGGACGGTAAGTGCGACACTGAGATCCGTAGACGTATTGGGATGACAAAGGACACATTCCAAAAGCTGTGTAGAGTATTGAGAGCCAGGAGGATTTCTTTGGTAACAAAGAAAAGAATACTGAGCTGTCACGTGACATCTGTTCTTTTTTTACAGCAGCGAATGTTAAAAGATTTCCTCAAAGATGAAGAAGAGACTCGAGGCGACAGAGAGGTGGTTCTACAGAAGGATGCTGAGGATATCATGGACCGAGCATGTGAGCAACTATGAGGCCTTAGAGAAGATGCAAACAAGTAGAAAGCTTATACTTAACATCAGGAAGAGGCAACTGAAGTTTCTGGGACACATAATGAGGAAGGAGAGCCTGGAGAATCTGATACTCACGGGTCAAATAGAGGGAAAGAGAGACAAGCAGCGCGTGACATACCTGACGAGCTTGAGCAGATGGATGACAGAACGTAGTCTAGGGGAGGAATCAGAGGGAAGGAACTTGTTGAGAGCTTCAAAGGAATTGAGGGAGGTGGAGAGCCATGACCGCCTATGTCCTTAAAGTACATGACACATAAAAAGGAAGAAGTTGGTGTGGAATCGTGCATGGATTTCCACCTATTTTTTTTTGCGCGCGCGTGGATTGCACCCCTTCCTTTCACAATCGGTTAGACATAGTAGTAAACCAGCCTTTTGTTGCCGACTTCGACGTTGCTGGCTGCTCCTGATACCGTCTAGGACGGAATTTAAATTTTTCCCGCGAATTTTCTGACGTCACCGACGAACAGCTTTTTCAAGTCAGTTGCTGCCTGATTTTCAAGCTAGAAGGTCAACTCATTTATTCCGTGTCCCTAACCCATACGCGGGCCTGAATATCTTAACTAACCAAAACTTCAACATGTCGTGTGATTATAACTTTTCTTCGAACAACTTGTTCGAAATTTCCTCCGTTTTTCTACTAGAAAACGTAGAGTTACGACACTGTCGACATCACACTTTTCCAAGACTTTTCCTCGTCTTGATGCGAACAACTTGTTCGAATTTTCCTCCGTTTTCTGCTAGAAAATGTAGAGACAGCGACACTGTCGTCAATATACTTTTCCAAGACCAATTCCTCGTCTTGAAGCGAACAACATGTTTGAACTTTCCTCCGTTTTCTGCTAGGAAACGCAGAGACTACAAACTGTCGTCACCACACATTTTTAAGACCAATTCTTCGTCTTGAAGCGAACAACTTGTTCGAACTTCCCTCCGTTCAATACTAGGGAACGTAGAGTGTATCGACACGGTCGATTGACGAACTTTTCATACACCTCTTTTGAATTCTAACCTTTATGAACCAGTTCTAAAAAAAAGATTACATTACACACACATTATCAAACCTCGCAGTGAGTATTTTTCCTTGTTGTGTACGCATACACCTTTTGTGCAAGAAGACAATATTCCAGAACCTTCCTTCTGAAGAAACTTTTCCCGCCATAGCCATTTTGATTTTCGTTTTGGCGCGGAACTTTAACATTCTACTAGTCACTACATAATACAATCTGCCCACTGGCTAAGAACAGTGCTTACCTTTTCTGATAGTCTCCACTGTTGAGACAAGATTATTTGTTTTTCAAATAAAGTTTTATATTTGCTTTCCATCAGACTCGTTTTGTCGTTTCCTCCTGTCTATCTATATTTTATTAATTTTATGCATTTGTTAAATGACCCCTTTTTCCTCACTAAAGATCACACATTTATTATTTTTACTTTGTTAGTGGATTCGGTAGTCTGGCACAAGGCCAACTTTTCGTAGGCCAGCACTGCATGCTACCGGGTCCTCTAAATTGGTACCATTTTTTTGTGACGAGGAATGTTGCAAAATGAAAATACTAACATTACTATAGGCGTTGCGGTGACTTACGAGCACTAGGAACAGATCTGAAGCAAAATTGTTAAAAGAAGAGTAAAGCGGGGAAGGAGTGAAGAGCCACTAACGACAGTCCTGCTAAAACAAGTTAGTCTATAGAAAAGAGTCATGGGATTAGTGAGGAGACATGGTGTAGTTGATATCCACTGAATTTCCCTATTTTGGATTTGAACAACTCAGCTTCTCTAAACTCAGCGTGAATATATTTTTACTATGCTTACGTCTGCATCAACATCTGAGGAAGGTTGTTCTTTTTAGCATTACAAACCTGCATCAACATCAATAGGTTTATCTAATAAAATTCCCATTTGTTATGTTGAGCAAACATATCAATGGATAATAAAAGGTTTTCATGAGAATCACTGGTCATCGTATGCGTTTGAAATCGTATATTTTATTCTATGATTTGCATTTGAAATGCTAAATATCTTGCAAGGAGAATTAAAAAAGGAAAGTCTAATGTAAATCATTTTTCGGGAATTTAGTAAAAGTAAAAGTAATTCATGTGGAATTAACAGAAAAATGGGGACGAGTTTGGCATCTAAATTTTACACGTTATTTTATGGCGATGATACCTAAATGGTTGTAACACCTTTATTACTACTTTTGAGTTCTCTCCTATTTTTGAGTTTTTTGTCTCTCACACTCCCTATCTCACTTTATCTTTCTTCTTCGTCTCTCTCTCTCTCTCTCTTATATATATATATATATATATATATATATATATATTTATATATATATGGATATATATATATGTATAATATATATATATATATATATATATATATATATATATATATATATATATAAAAGGAACATTGAATTCAACAAAGTCAGCCTGTTTCATACTAGACACAATCGACAGGCGGCCTGATGATTGCATATAGCATGAAACAACCTGTCGCCTTTGAGTGTTGACTTCAATGTTCACTTTTACATTTATATTTACATAGGCTCTATCTCTGATATCCCATAAATATAACACAGCATAAAACTATATCTTTTCATATATATATATATATATATATATATATATATATATATATATATATACATACATATATACAGTGTATGCAAAAGTGAGTGTACACCCCTCACATTTCTTCAAATATTTAAGTATATCTCTTCATGGGACAACACTGACAAAATGACACTTTGACACAATGAAAAGTAGCCTGTCTGCAGAATATATAACAGAATTAATTTATTTTTCCCTCAAAATAACTCAAAATATAGCCATTAAAAGCTAAATCCCTGGCAACAAAAGTGAGTACACCCCTCAGGAAAAGTTGTCAATATTAACATACAACATGTCAACTATCAATATTTTGTGTGGCCACCATCATTATCCAAAACTACCTTTACTCTCCTGGGCATGAATTTTACCAGAGCTTCACAGGTAGTCACTGGAATGCTCTTCCAATCCTCAATGACGACATCGCGAAGCTGGCGGATATTTGAGACTCTGCGCACCTCCACCTTCTGCTTGAGGATGGCCCAAATATGTTCTATTGGGTTCAAGTCTGGAGACATGCTTGGCCAGTCCATCACCTTTACCCTCAGCCTCTTCAGTAAAGCAGTGGTTGTCTTGAATGTGTGTTTGGGGTCATTGTCATGCTGGAACACTGCTCTGCGACCCAGTTTCTGGAGGGAGGGGATCATGCTCTGCTGCAGTATTTCACAGTACATGTTAGAGTTCATGTTTCCCCTCAATGAAATGTAACTCTTCAATACCTGCAGCACTCATGCAGCCCCAGACCATGACATTCCCACCACCATGTTTGACTGTAGGCATGACACACTTATCTTTGTACTCCTCACCACACATACTTAAGGCCATCAGAACGAAACAAATTAAATTTCGTCTCATCAGACCATAGGACATGGTTCCAGTAATCTATGGGCTTTGTTGACATGTCTTCAGCAAACTGTTTGCGGGCTTTCTTGTGTATTGCCTTCAGAAGAGGCTTCCTCCTGGGGTGACAGCCATGCGCACCAATTTGATGTAGTGTGCGGCGTATGGTCTGAACACTAACAGGCTGAATCCCAATCTCTTTAATCTCTGCAGCAATGCTAACAGCACTCGTACGCCGATCTTTCAAAGAAAGCATTTGGATGTGACGCTCAGCACGTGCGCTCAGCTTCTTTGGACGACCTACCCGAGGCCTGTTCTAAGTGGACCCTTCTCTTTTAAAATGCTGGATGATCTTAGCCACTGTGCTGCAGCTCAATTTCAGGGTGTTGGCAATCTTCTTGTAGCCTTGGCCATCTTTATGTAGTGCAACAATACGTTTTTTAAGATCCTCAGAGAGTTCTTTGCCATGTGGTGCCATGTTGGAACTTTCAGTGACCGGTAAGAGAGAGTGTTAGAGCTGCACTACAAATTTGAATACACTTGCTCCCCATGAACACATGGGCATAGTTACACTAATGAGTCACATGACATTTTGGATGGAAAATGAAAAGCAGTACTCAGTTTAGACATTTAGGGGTGTAGTTTCTTAGGGGTGTACTCACTTTTTAGGGGTGTAGTTTCTTAGGGGTGTACTCACTTTTTAGGGGTGTAGTTTCTTAGGGGAGTACTCACTTTTGCTGCCAGGGATTTAGCTTTTAATGGCTATATTTTGAGTTATTTTGAGAGGAAAAGAAATTAACTCTGTTATATATGCTGCAGACAGACTACTTTTCATTGTGTCAAAAGGTAATTTTTTTAGTGCTGTTCCATGAAGAGATATACTTAAATATTTGAAGAAATGTGAGGGGTGTACTCACTTTTGTGATACACTGTATATATATATATATATATTTATATGCAATTCCTATATATTATTTATATATTATATATGCGCGGTACTTATTGTAAAGCGCTCAATATCAGTGATAGAGCTAACAATTAGTTGCGGTGATGTGAGTTCGTGATCATGGGTTTTACGCCCTTTGCGATCGTCAGACAAACTCAAACTAAAAGTTTGTCAGACGATATATATATATATATATATATATATATATATATATATATATATATATATATTTGTGTGTGTGTGTGTATTCTTTCTTTTTAGAGGCATGGATAGTGGCTTAGATTTAGGAATATGGAGAGCCGAGTACGAATAATTCCAGTCTAATTCATTACATTCCCTTACGTGCTAAAAGCCTTTGGGAAATGTATGAATCCTCTTCACCCTCCAGCTATGGGTAAATACCAGGACACATTGGGTTCTATAGCTTTAGATGGCAACTGGTTTAGGAGAAGGACAACTCTGAATTCAAAACTTGCGGGGGTTCCTTTGGTGACCTATTGACACACGGTGTACCAGGTCTCTGTATTCGGCTCTTCAAGAAGGCCACACACAAGCCTTCACCATCCTAAACAAATCTTCTGTTAGGATAGTCTACAGTTCAGTCTTGCGTTTAGGATTCTTGTCTCATACGAGAAATAAAGATAAAAACTGAACCGAAAGACACTCATACATCGAAAACGACAGGAGAGTTGATTGTTATATAATCTTTTTACTCTCTTTTTAACATGAAGTGGATAAATTATATTGTATTCATCGCTAGTTCAGCTGCTAAGAAAGTTGGTTCACTGTACCGTGATAGATATTTTCGTCTTTCGATAATTTAACTTACATATCTATATTTCTACCATTTGTTCCTACTCAGAATATTGCTGTCATTTATGGTCTGGTACTCCTGCTATATATCTAGAGATCATTGATAAAACCCAGAGAATAATCAGCAATTTTATTGATCCTGACTGCGTTTCGGCTTCAATCACTCCCCCATCGCTATAATGTAGATTCTCTCTGCCTTTTCTATATATGTTTCCATAGTAATTCTTCAGATGAACTGTTCTCTATGGTAATCAGACTTCATGAATTTAAGCGCAGTACTAGACTGACGACGAGGACTCATCGATATACAGTTGAGTTTTCTAGATGTAACCGTAAGTTCTATGCTAACAGTTTCTTCTATCGCACTTGTGGAACTCCCTTCCGTCTACATGCTTTCCAATCTGCCAAAATATAAATGCAATGTCAATTGCTATCTACTGTTTTCCTGATTATCCTGTACTCGCTCCTTAGTTATGTTACTGTTTTCTAATTCTTGAACTCCCCCGTGTCTCTCAGTGACTTTAATAACATGTTTGGGATGAACTTGATTTAAAAAAAAAAAATCGTCCCTGGGTTTTAAAATTTTCACCTTTGTCTTAATTATTTTTTCTTTCTTTCCGTCTTTCCTTCTTTTTTTCGTTCCTTCCTTTTATATTTCTTTTTTTTTTGATATCGACCATAATAAATGGCAGTCTGTAAAAGTCTGTTTGTATTTCTCTTTATAAAATAAAAGCCGACTCCAAGAATTTCTATTTGAACAAAAGGTTCATTTAATGGCGTCATATTTTTTAACGGTGTCAAAATGGGGAAGACAATCTAAACTTTATGCGTCTCTTCCAAGTAAATGACCAACTAGACAACGTAAAGATTAGTCTTATGTCCGCGTAAATAATTTCTCATGCAAGCAGGAGTGGGTGCTGATTTAATTAAGGCTTCCTCATCCTGTAAATCGTGCAACATGCACAACTTCAAATCGATTTTGTAGTCCATGAAAGAGGGTAAAAATTAAACAGCCAAATAATTAGTGTTTTTAAGTTAACATAATTTGGCTTGAGAGCGAAGATTGCGTGATTTCGAGTTCTTTAGGCGGGAAACATTTTTTTTTACTGTTGGAATGATTGCATAGAATTCTTTATTGCTTATCAAGAATTATTTTGCAGAGATTATTGAAGATTTTCGCGTGGGGATTTGAATAAAGGCCGAAAAAGAACAAAAGAATGAAAGGAATGTGTGGGGAGAGTGGATTGGAAAGAGAAGAAGATGAAAAGTTATTAGCCTGACCAATAGGGGTGTAGTGATGTTTGTGTTTTGGTGCTATTTTAAAAGTGGATCCGTCCGATAACTTTTCAACAAAGCCCTTGTATTCCAAAAGAATTTGGAAAACAAAAGACAGTAAAAACGTAATAAAGAAAGGAAAAATGTAGAAAATTGTTAAAAAATAGTACAAGTTTATTCTTTCTTTTCTTTTTTTCTTTCTTTCTTTCTTTCTACGAACGCTATTAATTTATTTGACGTTAGCAAATTACATTATATAATGACGTCATTCAAAACGTAGTAATGCTTTTGATAAATTAAACAATGTAGATCACGGAATTTATTTAAAAAAAGTTTGAACAAAGTAACGATAAACAAAATGTGTTTTTTTTTTTTTGCTATTCGCTGCTAGTCGCAATGATGGAGAAAGCCCTGCCTCGAACGACGTGAGACACGCTGCAAGAGCCACTGTTTCGCGAGGCTCGTCCCTTAATCGAGATGCAATCGCTCCAATCCTCCGAAAGAAACGCCATCGAACGAGGGCCAATAAGCCCAGAAGTCTCCACTGCCACAGAATTGTGAAAGAAAGAAAGAAGAGAACAAAAAGAATATAAAATAAATCAAAAATCGAAAAAGAAAGAAAGAAAAAAGTTAATTTAGTAGTAAGAGAGAAAGAAAGAAGGAAAGAAGGAAATCATGGAAGAAGAAAGAAAATGAAAAAAAGAAATAGAATAGAAAGAAAACGGAAGGAAGAAAGAGAGAAAAAATAAAAAAAGAAGAAAACATGGAAAAAGAAAGAAAAAATAGGAGACAGAAAGAAAACAAAAAGAAAGAAGAAAACATTGAAGAAATTTTAAAGAAAGTATGATAGAAAGAAAGAAAGAGAGTAAGCCAAACAAAAAAAAAAAAAAGGAAGAAAAGAAAAAAGAATAGAGAAAATAATGGAAACAAAGATATTCTGAGGAAAATTAAATTCTGTTAAAAGTAAATCTTTTAAAACATGTTGAATAATGGATGATAAAATCTAGTTGAAATGATCGAAGTTCCCCAGCTTCATTGAAAGAAGTCAAGAGCAGAAAATAAAACAAATAAATGAATAAACGACGATAGACGGAAAAAATAATCCTTGAATAAGTCTAAAAGAACAGACTGAAAAAAAGGCGATTATATTTTTCTGTAACTTTTTAATCAAAAGTCAAACAAGAAGACATTTAAGTGAAAATAAACAATATGGCGAAAGCTGCATCTACTAGACCTTGTAAATATTCTACGAGTTAAGTGGAAAAAATCAGGAACTTGCCGATTTGACCTGATATTTTTTAAAATCATTTCACCTCTTGCAAGGCAGTAAAGCCATAAAGAAGGTTACAGAGTGTGTAAGAATAAGAAAAGAACAACATTATTAAGGTGCGAGAAAAATAAAAGATTGACACTGAATTTAAGTTTTGAAGATAAAAGTTGGTTAGAAAGCAAGAAGCCAGTAGAAAGTGGAACGAGTTATAAAGTGCGATAGAAGAAACTGTTAGCATAGAACTTACGGCTAAATATAGTCAAATTGACTTTAAATGGATGAAACCATTTTTGCCAATCTAGTACTGCGCTTAAGTTCTAATGTTTATGGAGGACAGTTCAGCAACTAAATTCATGACGTACCATAGACGACAGTTCAGCAAAACAATTTGTAGTGAGAGAATACACTTACCACCCCGGCTAAAGTAGATATTTGCCTGTTTGACGTGCAAATTCAATATGGCCGACGTCGCGACGTCTAGCTGTTTTATGTGCATTGTGATTTTTATTATTGGACCTATCTTTTCTTTGTGGATTTTGTGATTTGCTTGTTTTGTTTTAAACTTAAGCCTTCATATTAACTTTATAACAAACTACCACATAAGAAAAGTCAGACGGAAGCTACATTGCGGCGGTATGAAAGTGACTGAAGCCGATATGCAAGCTCAGGACAAATTCTTCTTTGGATTTCATGAAGAATATATGGCAGCAATATTCAATGCAGGGTCCATTTCAAATGTGTAAGGCAGATTCTGGCGAGGAAACATGTCTAGAATAGCACAGTGAACCAACTTTTCAAACAGCAAGCCTAGCAATTAACTCAATATAATTTTTCCACTTCATGTCAACAGAGAACGTTAGCTCGAGAAGATGCGGCTATACAATCTCCTGAAGATTAGCATCAGCCGTGTTGACGCTGTCAATTTAACTCATCGAACTTATCAGACTTGCTACTAAGATGTATCATCAGCATAGAATCTTAGTTAAGAACTGATGCGTCATGAAGAAAGTTACAAAATGAATCCAATCAGATTAGTAACGGAAATAAGTCTTGTGAATAGGACGTTCCTTATAAGTAGGTGACTGAAAAGAAATATCAACAGATTCTACAGCGTAATTCGAATTGCAAAGAGGATAGAGTTGCTATACTCGACGAGAGCTAAGAGAGGGAGTAAGGAAGAAATTCAGTATGGTGATCAGATTTATCATGGAGACGTGTAGGGAAATCTACTATTTGGTTCTAATTTTGATTAGAGAATTTTGATAGAAATTGAATTGCGGACCCACGAGGAGAAGGTTGGACGTGATGGGTCGATTTAAATTAAATTTGAAATTTTGAAAACACAGATTTTGATAATGTATGAAATTAGTGTGCAGCCGTAATCTAGGGCAAGATAAGCTGATGGAATCCATCATAGGATTTGAAATGGAAGTTTCCTTCTGCTAGAGTGGTTGCCGCTTAAACCTTGTCATTCCGACTATTAACTCATTTTTGAAGAGAAAAAGGTATTTGCCAGGGTATTTGTGTGGACGCGAATGCTACGGCACGACTGAGATTTTAACTCGGCACTTCAGTTCAGCTCTCCGCAACGATGACTAATACTCACCTGAAATATAAAATCTTTTAATGGAACCGTAAAAAATATTCATACATTGCTGGGATTCTTTTACTGTATTATACGATGTTTTCCGCTAGTTGCCAATATTGAAATTTATTTTTCCGAATTGTCTTCATGCTACCATAAAATCTTATCAAAGAGTTTTGTTTTCATTTTTCTTAAACGTATTAAAATAATAAGACAAAATGATAAAACATTTCACATTTGCAACATTTATGTCACCTGAAGTCAAATAACTGCATGAAACCAAATAACAACAAAAGCAATGAAAGAAAAGTTAAATTCTGGAAACGATACACGTTAATAATGAGACGCTGTTCATCTCTTTACTTTGTTTCTTGATGACAATTATTTTCTATCTAAAGTTTGACATTTATGTTATCGGAAGCAGAGATTTTATTTCATTTCTCTTTGTTAATGCCGGAAGTTCACGTATGTCCCTGAAGTTGAGTATATTAACTAAATAACTTTCACCATCGAAAATTGGTGATAGCGATGTTATTCGTTCTTTAAAGTCAGTACCCATCAAAGAATGTTCGTTTGATTGCTTCATTTTCTATGGTTGATACTTTATTTAAAGCCAGAAAACATTTTTAGACGGTGAGATTGATTCATTTTCTACGGCTGATACTTTACTTAATTCCAGAAACATTTTTAGACGGTGAGATTAATTCATTTACTATGATTGATACTTTATTTAAAGCCAAAATTATTTTTAGACGTTGAGCTGTTTTTTGAGATAATGATAATTTAGTAAAAGAAGTAGTACCTATTAATCGATAGCTTAGGGAGAAGAGATGAATTCATATCTTTCCCAAGGACATTTGCGTCCAAATGAATACAAGGAGCCACGCATTACACCACCCGCACATCCATCGCCTGATATTCCCATGCGGTCATCCATCTAGATGCTGGCTAGGCACGACGTTGCTTATCGTTATATGGCCACACGCCTAAAGGACGTCCTTATTATTCTAAAAGAACCATATATTTTATTTCATTTCCAATTCTTTTTTTATGTAATATATTCCGTCAGGACGTGGGTGATCTCAGCTCACCACACCCTCCTATCCTTTATAGCTCTTATGTTTGTAAACCCTATCACATAGCGTTTTATCATCCATTCGCGTAAGCTCGTCATTTAGTGCTCTGTTGTTTGTCTCTCGGTTATTTCACCTTCGATATGCCCTATGAACGATAAATCTTTCATACCTGTACATTAATAACCTCCTCTTTGTTCACATACACCGTTCGTAGTATTCTCAGCATCCTCCTGTAGAATCACATCTCTCTATTCTCGTTACTTCTTTCTCTGTGAGGAATGTTCAGAATTCACTGCCATATAGTAGGATTGGTATTGCATAAAATCTCAGCATTACTTTATTTGTTTCTAACAAAACTGTCCTCTTTCCTAATACTTGCTTAGTTTTTGGAAGGCATATTCCGCTATTCCAATGCGTCTTTGAATGTCGGTGTCATAATTTCTTTTCCACTGATAAAACATTTTAAAGATATTTAAAGTTCTGTGCTTGTTTGATACTGACATCTCAGATTCGGAATTTGCAACTGAACCTTTTCTTTTAAAAATTATCCATTCTTCCATGTTGCAATTGATGATTTGTTCTTTCTCTTCACTTTTTTTATGACCTTGTCAAGGAGGTCTTCTTTCTGTGTTTGCAATCAACGGAGTGTCATCTGCGGTGACAAAATAGTGTCAAGATTGTGCTGCTGATAATATCTCCTGCTATTGTCTCCACCTCTCATAGAATAGCCTCACTGTAAAAGTTGAATAATTAATATCAGAAAACACATTCTTGTCTTATATCCCTTTCAGTTTTTGTGTATCGATTAAATTTTCTATCTGTATGTAGATAGATTACTCCTAATATAAGTCCTAAATTATTATAAAATTCTTTTCAAATTAATTTTCCTAGCAGTTCGAATAGATTTTCGCGTCGTAATTTATTATATTTTCGTGATCTAGAAAACAAAATTGTACTTACTTCTTAATTTTATTGCTACATCTTGTTGCGGGCCCGGTAGCATGCAGTGCTGGTTTATTAAAAGGTGGCCTTGTGCCAGACACTACTTATGACTACCGAATCCACAAACAAAGTAAAAATATTAAATGAATGATCTTAGTGAGGAAAAGGTGTCAATCTGGCTGCAGAGTAAAATTAATAGTAAATGAGGCTTCTTTGGTGAATAAGGGGTCATTCAACAAGTGCATAAAAATAATACAATGTAGATAGACAGGAGGAAACGACAAAACGAGTCTGGTTGAAAAACATATATGAAATTTTATTATATTTAACTAGTAATTTGTCTCGACAGTGGAGACATTCAGTAAAGTTACTGGATCTTTGCAATTAATGAAAAGGTTGTGACAAGAGGTCACTGAAGGAATGTCAGAGTTCCGCGTCAAAACAGAAAACCAAAATGGCTAAGGCGGGAAAAGTTTCTTCAGGAAGAAAGTTCCAGAACAGTCAATTTATACGGAATATTATACATACACAACAAAGAAAATACTCACTGCGAGTTTTGTTAGTGTGAGTGTAATGTTATATTTTTTAAGGTACTGGTTCATAATGTTTAGAGTTCAACGGATATGAGAAGTTCTCATCCTTAACTGTTGAAGGTTTCAAAGTTCCCTGGTCATGGACGAAGGCAAGGCTCGAACAAGATGTTCGCCACTTGACGAGAAATTAGTCATCAAAAAAGGTGTTGTGATGACAGTGTTGTAAGTGCTATGTTTTCCTGATAGAAAACAGAAGAAAGTTCAAACAAGATGTTAGCCTTAGGTTGAGGAAATAGTCGTCGAAAAAGGTGATGTGACGAACGTGCGGTAAGCTCGAAGTTTTCCTGATAGAAAACAGAAGAAAGGTGCAAACAAGATGTCGGCTTCAGGTCGAGGAATTAATTGCTGAAAGTTGCATCGACTCGATGGGATTAACACGACGAGCCAAAAGGGACGAAGAATTATTTGCTGTTAAGATATCCCTGTTTGTAATATGGGTTCAGAGTCCTGGCCGCGACTAACTTCGAAAAACCAGTTTGTCCTTGACATCAGAGAAAAGCGCGGGAAAAAACAATAATTTCAAATTCTGTTAGACTGGTAACAGTATCAGCAGCAGCTGCCTCTCTCACGACGGCTACAGAACAACCGTTTACTGCTATTACTAGCTGAAGGTGGAAGGAAGGGATGGAAAAACTCGCGCGCGCGTAAAATGTAGGTGTCAATACTATGTTATTCCACATAGCCCTCCCTCTGGATTAAATGTCGGTAGACATTTAACTAAAAATAATGGAACGTCTCGAACCGCTTAGGAAAGGTAACCTTCCGACCGGAACGGGTAAATCTGGGAAGAGAAGGAACAGGAGAAGTAGGTCTATCCGGAATCTCTTTAACCTGCGGAGTAGCATGGGACGCCGACTTTTCCAAAAATGCAGGTTTCAACCGATCTATTGACACGTTGTCAGTGTGAATACTTTTCTGTATTTGGAAATATTTATCTGCGCGTTTAAGAAAGCGGTACGGGCCTATGTAAGCCGGCGTGATAGGCCGCTTAACAGCGTCATTACGAACAAAGATAAAATCACAGTCCTGAAGCTTATGAGGCAAATAGACACCAACCGGGCAGTGCCGTGGCGGTGTATAACTCAAATTGACCATTTTAAGGCGCAAGTCTTGGACAAAAGAAGAAGAAGCTGGAGATGTATCCACAGCCGGTGAAAAATATTGTCCGGGTAATGACAACGACGTACCAAAAACAAGTTCTGCTGGTGAACATTTGAAATCGTCCTTAAGAATGTTTTGCAGGGACAGAAGGAGGAGGGGTAGTTCGTCAACCCAGTTATTATTGTCATGTTTCGTAGATAGGGAAGCCTTAAGGGTGCGATGGAACCGTCCCACCTGACCGTTAGCACACGTTGATCTCATTCTGATTATAAATATACCGTTTCTTGTTTCAGTGCCCTTGATCAAACTGTATTGTTCTTGTCCCGTTTCCAGTCTAATTCGGCTTTTCACGCTCTATTAATTAGAATTTGGATTATTAGCAGGGATTGTCCGATGGAGCTTGCATTCATTTGCAGTTGGTTTCTTGGGCAGTGCTACGAAGATAGTTCTACCATTATGTCACCAATGTCATATAACTTTTTATTATTTTTGCGACCTTGTTAGTGTCCATTTGGCCATTGTTCCTACCTTAGATATTATACAATCTTTGGATGAGCACATCTTTGGTGCTATTAATTCTTACGAGACATTATTTATGATACTCCTTCAATAAGTTTCGATTGTATGTAAAACATACAATACAAAAAGAGATCGTCAATTTCTGTAGCAAAGCGTTAAAAGCAAAGACAATGACATGATGAAGAAAAGATAAAATGGAAGCGAGGCAACAGTAGAAAAGCAGAGAAGTTCAAGTGCCGCCATAACAAAACATAAGGATGAAATGGCGGATAATCTGTTGGAAGAAAAATAATTTGATGTCGAGAAAGAATAACAAAACGAAGTGGATTGCAATAAGGGAGATAAAGATAAAGTCAGTTATGTTAACAGAAAAAAAAACAGAACCGAGAGGAAGACAAAGAAGATAATGGATAGACATTGTAGATAAGAGAAAGATGAAAAAAGCACAAAATTGAAACGAAAAACAAGGATAAAAAAGGTGAGAAGAGCATTAGTGGAATAGAAAAGAGAGAAAGAGAATTAAACGGACAAATGAAAGGATAAAAATGGAAAAAGAGAAAGTAACAGACAAAAGAAAGGAGAAAAGAAAAAAAGACAGTAATGCATAAAGGAAAGAAGAAAAAGAGGAATTAACGAATAAAAGAAAGAAGAATAGGAGAAAAAGAGAAAGTATCAGACAAGGGAATAGAGAAAGAAGAGAAAGTCACGGATAAAGGAAAAGAAAAAAAGAGGAGGTAACGGATAATGGAAATGAGAAAGAGAGAAAAAGAGAGGATAAAAGAAATGGAGAAATAGAGAAAGTTTTAGACTAAAGAAAAGAGAAAAATTAACTTCTTATGACATGGTGAAAAGGTGACCGTAACTTAGAAAGGAAAAAGTGTCAAAGAGAAAGTAAAAGAAAAGAAAATGAAGAAAAGAGACAAAATAGAGGAAACTCGATGCTAGAGGGTGACAAAGAGAAAGAAAATGGTTATTATTTATTTATAAAGACAGGAACGAGTAGTGGCAGCCAAGAGAGTGATGTGTTTGGGAACCTGATGAAACATCTCTCATCCTGTAGATTGAATTTGTTCAAGCGACGAACTGACAGAGTTCTCGGAAATTCGATGTGTGAGAAAATTGTGCTGGTGAACAATGGAGTCTGTTTGCAACTGGCAATAAATATCTGCAGATATAAATTTAAATCCTAAATTATTGGATGTTCTTCAGCTTAAATTTAATACATACACTATATCAACTGTTCTAATGAAAGTTAGTGTTTCCTTAAAAAATGGATTTAGCGAATTGACTTTGGTGGGATTTTGAAAAGGGGCGAATTGTTATCGCTAGCAAAGTTTGGCGTACGGATTTTGTGTGAGATTATCGATACATACATACATATATATATATATATATATATATATATATATATATATATATATATATATATATATATTTAATGAAAAGAGACAAGTTTAAGAGTTCATGGTGGTTATAATTTATTTCCCCAGTGAATTTCTTTTTTTCCTGGCTCATCAGACTACACTTTCAAGGGTGAAAAATGAATTTAAATTTACATATGATTTTTAACACTTTTGAGGGGGTAGTATTAAGTTGATGTAAAGTGATATAGAGAGTGGTGAGAGATAGTGTGAGAGACATGGTCGAAATTATATGAAAGATGGCTAGGTAGGTGAGGACCAGTTCCAAGGCCTGCACACTCCCCCCCCATCCTCAATTCTTTGGATTTTTACCTGTGGGGCTGCCTAAGACAATTGGTTTATGCAGCAAACATTAATAATGCAGAGACGTTTCATCAACATGTCATGGAGACCTGCAAGACCATTCGACGCTGTATTAGAGTATTTGAAAAGGTCCGCCATTGAATGATCCGACAAATGCATGCGTGTATAGAAGTAAGCAGAGGACGTTTTGAAAATTTGTTATCAGTTGTTGTACAACGATAGTCTTTTGGATTGTACGTTTAACAACGTCTACAGTAAAGTTTAAACGTAAGAACTCAAGAGAGAGAGAGGGAGAGAGAGAGAGAGAGAGAGAGAGAGAGAATGATAAGCCAAATTACCCGCGTCTTGCTGTATGTCGGACATTTTTTGTAAGAAAATGATGATTGATTTTAAATCATTGTCATAATTTGTAGAGAAAAATGATGCATTACTCAATGATCTTGCCGATGTGACCTCCATCTTCTGGCTTTCTCCTTGATATCAAATATAATGATTTACCCTTACACTAAAGACAATGATCTACTTTGATACTAAATACAACGATGTAACCTCATACCAAATAAAATGATCTATCCTGACCCCAAATGGAAATCCTCTCTAATCTCATATTGTTTGATGAAAACAAAGGGAAGATACATATATTGTATAATGTGTCGCAAATCTCTATTGTGTCGCGTCGTGATTTTACCAATGGTCGTGAATCTCATTAATGTCCTGCTGGTACGTCTGCTTACAATACTATCACCATATTATATCGAGACACAATAATGTCACCATATTATATCGAAAAGCCAAAATGACTTTGCTTATACATTTCTATGAGTTCAATATAAAAATCCTTGATGACTGTGAAATTGACCTACTTGCAAATTTCTTCTTTCATTCATGATCTCCATTTATAATTTCGCAAAGCCTTTTCATTGATGACCTCATAAAAATTTATCTCCTGAAACCACGCAAACTACAATATATTGAATCAAACCTCAAAGACTTTTAAGTATACTCTGAAATTTCCCGCCATTAACTTTTATTTCCTAATTTGGATGCTAATTATAGAGAAAGTGATCAGGGAAAATGGATAGACTTCAAAAACAAATTCCCGCTTAATGATTAATTATTTAGTGAAGGTTTAATGATTGCCTTTGGAAGTATTAACGTAAAATTCTTTGACATGAAGCATATAATTAATAGAAAAATAATTCTAACTTGACGATCGCGGATCAAATCTAGTGACAGATCGATGTATAGGCTTGTCAAAAATTAAACAAGAAGAATGCAGCAAAGCCCAAAGATCACAACTGAAAAGATTAATGTATGTAATGGTAATGGTAATATTAGCCGTTTCTCTACACGGAAACATTTGGCAGTCATTGACTGAGCAGCCATTACTGTTGTCGGTTAAAATTGGTAAACATATTTCTCTTAAAACAATTCTTCAGGAAGATAAGTAGCCGTTATCATTCTTATTCAATCTTATTCTTATTCCATATTATTCAGTCTTATTCGTATTCAATCTTATTCTTATTCCATCTAAATCCATCTTATTATTCAAGTTTCTCATAATAAACTTTGTATTGAATTTAACTAATCAGAGTAAATTTCTATCTTCAACAAACTAGCGTTCATCTTTTGGGAGGAATACTTTTTTTTTATCGAGCTTGGCATGAAATTAAAAGTATAAATAAAATGAAACACAATTTATTATTTATGAAATTCTCAATTTTGTTAAGTCTTTTCTAAATCAGACAAATTACTCAAGAATCAAGATGCGATCGACAATCGATATTTTTGAGAAATGGAAGATATGCAGAAGACATGTTAATCGCCATATTAGACATTTCTTCGTTCTTGAATTTCTAACGAAAGAGTTTTCTATGAATGATCTTTGTGTGATTTCAGTAAAAATAAATGCAAATTTCCTTTCGCTTTCGTATACTTTAGTAATTTAGTAGAAAAACATGAAAACAATACATCGATAAAAAATACATATAGAATGACGATAAAATGAATGCTATTTTTATGATCAGAATACCTTCAGTTGAAGCGGTAGGGTTAGATCCATGCATATGTTTTATAAATTGCGCAAAGAGATTTTATGGTATACGCCATGAGAGCTACTTGAAATACAAGTAAAGCTTGAGTCGAGTGTTCTGTAACTTCTACTGGGAAGAAACAGTTTGTATGCAGTTAGATGACAGGTTTAGTGAATACACATAAATTTATAAAAGACAAGGATGTGATTTATTACCAGATTCATTTTAACCGGTACAACAAAATGATAGTAAGAGTACTAGAATAGCTACCAAAATTTATTATCAGAAAGCATAATCCTGACAACCTAATATACACAGGTGAAACTATGCCGATAACAGACTCAGAATGAAGACTGAAAGCCTATTAAGGAAGTTAAGAAAAAGAAAGTAAGAAGAAAAGACTAACTATCTGAAAACAGCATGTATGGTGATCAGCAATAATAAGTTGTCGATTACATAATGAGAACTTCAGAATTAAGCAGCTTCATGGATTTTACTATCTGAGAAGCTTAGTAACAGACGGTGGAATATTTGACATAGAAATTTAATGGCGCAGTAGATGCATAAAAAAACTATTCAAAAATATCAATAGATGTGAAAATGTTATGGGAGAACAAAACGAAAAATCAAAACAAAACAAAAACAACCAAGCAAGCAATTAGAACGCTGCGCTAGTATCTAACATATCATCGCTGATATAGACGTGAATGATGACCAACTTCTGCAAAGAAACGACCGATGAATTGTTCAAAGACAAATAAACAGTTAATTAAAGATCCTCCGTTGAACGAAGTGACAGCCTGGATGTGAAACGTCTTACAAATATGACGCTTTTTGAAGAACTTTCAATCCAACGATGAAGAGCATTTACTTTTTCCTATTTGCAACAGAAGAACATTCATTTCCATGAAGAAAGATCTCTGGAAAAATTCCATCGCCAGAAAAAATATTTTCTCTGCCAGCGTGTCATTCAAATGAGCAAGTACATTGATAGTTTGTCCAGGTTCCTGCAATTAGTAATAAAGAATTCTCTTTGAATTTCGTCTAATGCCTTTTCTACGCAAGATTCCGTTTGAAATGTTTAACTAGATCTAACCACAATTTTTATTTGCTTTGAATTCTCGTAATGAATTCTTTTCTTGGCGTCAGCGATTATTTCATTAAAAAATTTTTCTCGAGGGAGAAAATAAAATAAAATATTCAAATGCTAACAAACATTAATTTCTGCTATTTGATGTGAAATATATTTTCCTAACTATTGAACCTTTCCTAAGTCTTTGAATTATACAAGAAGTAAAGATTTTCCTAAGATTGTAGTACTTGAAACTTTAGCATAAATCCAAGCTCACCACATTAGCAAATGTTCCACAATTCCGGTTCAGTTCTCAAAAAAAGAGCAAAATAGTTTGCTGAATTCTTGCTCTTCATTAATTTCCTCACAAGACTCAACGCGGCCTTATTTTAAATTCTGACTCTTGGTTAAATTTTCTTTTGTTTTGCTTCTATATTTAAATCTTAAAAGGCTATTCATTGGGTGAAGCAGATTGGCTTTTCTGAAGCCGTTCAGACGTCAATGACTGCTCTTTGAAATTCTGGTGTGTGAATATATAATATGTGGCATGTATATCTTATACTAAAAGAAACTCTATACAAACAAAATAAATCTTATGGTTTCATTAGATATATTCAATGTTAGTTCTTATATAATATATACATTGCAATATCTTGTTTAATATGTAATCAATTCCAACATCATTTCCAAGTGTAAAAGTAACTTTAACATCGATTAATTAGATTGGAGAAATCTTGATTTATTGGAATAATTCTTAAAAACAAAATTTTCACACAATAGGTTATATGTCTCCAAAGAATTTGATCAAAGAAAATCAGAGGCAAAGTTCCTTATAATCTGGTGTTTCTCATTTAGTCTTGAGTTTCTGTCATTAGTCATAAGTGATACAAAAGATTTATCATGAACAGGGCGACTATTTATAATACAGAAACAAGGATAAAATATAAATATATTGAAATTTAAGTAAAGACTTTAGACAATGAATGGTTTTTAATATTTCAGTATAATTTTTACTTAGTTCAAAAGTCTGCGTGTCTTCTTCGTAACTTATAAAGATCCTTTCATGGACGTAGATCTTCACCGGATTCAAGAAGACGAGTGGGCCATTATCCCACCTCACTCGTCAAATGCTTGATGGTCGGATGTTTCTCTTTTCGATTCCTGATCGCCCAAGTAGATTTGCGTAAGTGAATTTAACGAACCCGGCAGTAATTTGAACTCAGCTCTCCAAGTTCTCAAGAGATATTATCTTTACACCACCCGCACACCCAAACTGGTATTCCCAAGTGATCATCCACCTGGGTTGTGACTGGCCTCGACATTGCTTAACTTCGGTGATCGAACGAAATTCCTTGTTTCAACATGATATCTCCGTAAGCTGAATTTGATGAATGTAAATACTGTCCAAACATTTCGTATTTAGTGATTTCGACCATTGCCCTACAAATGATCAACATCAGAGGAAAAATTATAGATGTTATTTAAAGTTTACTGTTTCTACGTCAAGCACAAGTTGACAGATATGAGAAATTTTTCACTGGACTCAATGGATCTATATATCTATCAGGTGTTAAAAACGTTTCAAATCAGACTTTCCCCAAAAGATCACTTGTTTTCCAGTTCTCTGTCTATAAGGTAAGACTGAAAGAACATTATAAAGCCGTGACACGGAGGGAAATAGAAAAATCAAGGATAACTGACCACATATGGAGGGAAAAGGAAAACCCCCAACCCCTGTGGAATGAGCTTGAAATAAGAGAACATCACTGAAAATACGAAAACTTAAGGAATCAGCACATGTGCTAGACCACAAAAAAATCTCA
>CAHIKZ030000395.1:1545000-1575000 GCA_903632075.3 Acanthosepion pharaonis | reverse complement strand
TTTTTTGCTTTGGGAAAGTCCACATTGACGAAACGCGCTAGAAATAACTACAGTTTTCCTATTGTCATTTATATTTATAAATATTGTCTTTACAGGTTAACTCTAAGAAATTTTCATACATATATATATATATATATATATATATATATATATATATATATATATATATATAAAAAAAAAGAGAAAGGACAGTAAGATATATAATCCGGTGTTCTTATTGATATTTTTATTTTTATTTTTACAAAAGAGTGCCCAATGTAAATTTACAGAGCATAAATATAAATTAACTGATTTAAAATATGGTTTCTTCACTACACAGGAATTACTATATTTCAAAAACCGAAGCTAAAAACTTCAAATTTAATTATATAATTAAACTAAAAGCATTAATTCTGTTTCATCTTCAAGCGAATTTTGGAATAACTTATTTTTAAACTTACTGACTTTTAAACGCACATATAATTCATAATTTCCTGTTTCCAAGGATACAGAGAAATCCAATCATTTAGACAGGGACGGTAGCGTGTTCGTTTTTATTAACTATTATTGTATCAATTATGAGTTACGTTCGAAAAAGAGGCTAAGTTTAGGTAGGGTAGGGGTGCATTTTTCAACGAATTTTGACATCCGTTCAACGCAAGTCGTCTGTTTTTTTATGTTTTTTTTTATCAACAACAGAAAGTTTTTCGGCATTTTTTTCCTATTAAATTCGTACTTGTATACTTAAAGATTCTTTTTTAAAGGTGTGTTTGGCCTAGAATACGTTATATTGAACTACAATTTTAAAATATTTTCGTTTTTACTCTTAATTACTAATAGACTATATTTATTTTTTAATCAAATAAATGTAATAGAATTATTTAAATTATTTAAAAATTATTATTACATATCAAATATACGTATGTATATATTTTTCTTTTATTTTTAAATATTATTTAAGGAAAATTTTTGACAATGTCGGCAAAGAATAGCTATTTTATTTCTTTGATTCAGTAAATTTTTGTTTCTATAAATTTAGTAATATATAGTTTCTCGTGTATGCACAAAGGACATGGATCATTTGATGACCTACATATTCTAGCTTTTCGTATTAATTTCCATTTTACTCTAGGTGTTTTATTGGTTTCTTTTAACTGCCAGAAATATTTCGATAGGGACGTCTAATTTCGATATTTATTTATCCTAAATGAAGTTTGATGTTGATTGAATCTCTTTTTGAACTCATGACTTGTGCGGCCTATATAGATTTTTATGTTTTCGGGATTCTAAATAGATGAGATATTGCATTGGTATACTAATGATTTCGTGCGACATTTATTTTGTAAAGGACAGTTATGAAGATTTCTACATTTACATAATTTTTGTTGATCTTCATCACTTTTTATTTTTATATTGTTTAAATTTCTTTGGTTTTTGTCTAAGAGTTCATACAAGATATTAGCATTATGTTTCTTAATGATTTTCTCTAAGTTTATTGCTTATTCCCATCATTACTTAAAATAGCACTTTCAGGCCATTTAAAATGCACAACTAAAGTTCTTAAATATGGCTAAATGATAAACCAAATGAACTCGGAACGAACATTTTGTTTAGAGAACATTCTGAGAATTTCTACACCAAAAAAAGTTCAAAAAATAATTTTTTCTTCGCGGAAATCAACAATATATTAAAAAATGAACAAAAGTACTTGATCAGTAATTCTTAACGAATTATGTATTACATAGGGATTAATATTAAAATACACAAATATATAAGACATTTTTATGATTATACATTCTTTTTAAAGATACAAATATTTAAGTAAATGCTCTAGTTATAATAAACAGTATTTACCGGCTTGAATGTCCGAGATATTTTTATAGAAAATATTCGTTATGCGACAGGAATCGAACTTGCATCCCAGACGGAACCGTCATTTAGTCCGCCGTGCTCTTAACCGATGGAGCCACAGAGAACATTTCGACGAGCTAAGTCGAATTTACTGCCTTTAAACTTCAATGTTCCTTGATTCTCTCCTGAAGATTCATATCTGCTCATGGCATATCCAAATGTAAACAAATGACGTCCCACATTATGAAATGTACAAAGTCCGACAATTATTTTTAAGTCATTTTTATGTTTATACATTCTTTTATAGATACAAGTATTTAAGCATTTACTTAATTTAATAATTGTTGGACTTTGTCCATTTCATAATATATATATATATATATATATATATATATATATATATATATACTGTCCACCGAAAAATATACACACACTTCATGGAAAAAACCGTGTCTTTTTTAGTTTTATCAAACTATTCACAAACGGATGGTATTTTCTCAATAGATGGCGTTACTCCCATGGCTGTAGCATCAACAAGTGACGTCTACAATATGGTACGTGAAGAATGCAATTGAAGAATCTAACGTTATTAATAATCCATACTAATAAATGTCTGGAAGCTAAAGGCCACCATTTTGATCATCTCTTGTGATTGTAGAACCCAAAGTTAACTTTTATTAATCTCGTGATGTCTGAATAAATTTAATTTTACAATCTCTATACAAGTTTTTTATCTTTACCGATGTGTTTATATTTTTTGTTGGTCTGTCCGTCTGGCTCTCTCTTTCTCTCTACAAACACATACGCGCGTGCGCACACACGGGGACACACCGACATATATATATATATATATATATATATATATATATATATATATATATATATATATTATTTATTTAAAATATGATTCCATCGCTACATAAGAGTTCTCATGTTATGTTATGTGGCGATGGAATCATTTTTAAATAAATTATTATATTTAGGCTCTACTTTTGTATCGAGCACTGTTTTTTAAAAATAATAACAAAAATACTAAAGAACTTTGGATTATTTACCTAACGAGTTCTTTCCTACTTTCTGTATATTTTCACACACACACACACACACACACACACACACACACACACACACACACACACACTATATATATATATATATATATATATGTATATATACAGAGAGAGAGAGAGTGGAGAGAGTGATATGTATATGTCCAAATGACAAAAAAAAATGTAGTAAAAATTCACAGTTCGTATTATATAATTTTAAACAAAGTGCTCAATACAAAGTAGAGCAATATATTATTATTATTGTTGTTGTAAGAGATTAGAATAAAACGATATTGAAATCACTATACAAAAGATTTCATGTTTCAATACATTCATTGTACTTCTTTAGCTGATAATGGCAAGTAACTGGTGAATAAAGAAGTACAATCAAAGTCTTGAAAAATGAAAGCATATATATATATATATATATATATATATATATATATATGTGTCTGTGTGGGAGGAGAGGTAGAGATTTCTAATTGCTATATAATTTCATGAGTTATATCTTGGTGAAGATTTAAGGGTTTCGCGCTTAGTAAATCCTCACCCATGCTTTTCTACATAAACACCAATGGAGGTTTGGACAGACCTTTGCTTATGCTCTGTATTTTTGTGTCTTTTTTTCTGCGAGGGAAATTACTCTCCATGCCAGCTGCTACTCTTTCCCAGAACTGGTCTTTGAACCACCATCGATCTGTATGTAATTTTCAGGATTTCCTGCTTCCCTTCAGTGGAGCATTTCTTCCCAATCGTCTGAAGACGATGGCACAGACTCTGCGACTCCCAAGGCAGATTCAACGTGATATGACATAAGTTTTAGCTATAAGTTAAAGACCGAATGTATGTATGTTATTTGTCTAAACACAGATGCAACACACACACACACACACACACACACACACACACACACACACACACACACACACACACACACATATATATATATATATATGTATATATATATATATTTAATGAAAAACAAGACCACTTTATGGTACCATTACAATAATTTATTTCACCAAAATCCTTTTTAAAAGACTCCGGATCATCAGGTAACACTTCCAACAACGAAATGAAAGGAAAAATGGGATTAGAAATTGATGGGTAGTGTAATTTTTGTAATTTAACAGGGAGGGTGATAGTTGTAGTTAACGAGACAAGGTAGAGCATAGGGAGGGGTTAATTTCATATTTCTCTTAAGCATGCTTTATATTGGGGTAGGAGGAGTGACCGAACCGTGACCTATTTAGATGGTTAACTTAACGGAAATGATATATAGGAATGGGAGGGTAGTGGGGGGAAAAGAAAAGGAAATATTATAATAAATAATCATTATTATTCAAGCAATATCCCATTCGCTGTGATTTGCCCACATATCCTCCTGACATTGTGTTAAATTTCTTTGATTATGGTCGAAAATCAAGGAAATCCTTGTGGACAAAAAATTATGAAAGTATACTATAGCACAAGTACAGCATCATCAGAAGACAGAAGACCACCGACTGCCACCAGTAGCACGAAATTGAAATTTAACGCCAATGTCATCAAAGGTATATTTGAACATTACTGAGAAGAATATAGCAAAGAGAACAGAGGCCATGACACACCCTTGCTTTGTGCCATTTTTAACATCAAAGAAATCAGAGAATTCCCCATCAGATACCACTGCTTTCATCCACCCCCGTGAAAGGAGATTATAACGTTCAACATTTTGTCTGGGATTCCAAACATTTTAAGAACTTTCCAGAGTCATTCATGATTTACAGTGTCGAAGGACTTCGTAAGGTCAACAAACACAATCTACAACTTCTGTTTTTTTCATGCAATTTGTCGGCTACATGACAGTGAGAGAAGATCGTGACTCTAGGGCCACGACCAGACCTGAACTCACACTGTGATCCCGGGTAAATCTTGATGTGCTTGATAATCCTGTTCCAAATCAGGCTAGCTAATACCTTCTCAACTACTGACAGCAGAGATATTCCACCATACCCGTCACAAACATTTCGATTATATTTGTTTTTGTACACGTATCGATCTGAAGCATTCTCGTAGTCATGAGCAACATGACCAGCCCCACCCCATCAATCATATTAAGATATCATGAAGATTTTTTTATAGTGATTTGACTAACTTATGGGATTTTAAGTGTTTGATATTCTTTAATTAATAATAATTTCCTCTGTCTTTTGACATAGAGTTCTCCCTGGATCTATATCCCCTGAAATTCCATACAGATTATCATATTGTAATATTACACACACACACACATATATATATATATATATGTGTGTGTGTGTGTGTGTGTGTGTGTGTGTGTGTGTGTGTGTGATAGATAGATAGATAGATAGATAGGGAAGACGTCATTTTACCTTTAGAAGACCGTTTCGGTCAACACTTTATCAAAAGGTGGATTAATTAATCAGACGAAGAGAATATATACAAGTTTACTTTTGTCGGGTCGAAATATATTTGATTGACAGATCAGTTTCCATGTTTGTGTTGAGATGAAGTCTTGACCAGACGATTTACAGGTCAACATGTTCACGACAAGATTTTGTATAAACAAACCTGTCAGGATCATTCGAATCAATGGCTTTACGTCATTTCTGACTGTCATTCGCTGGTCAACATGAAGACATTGTTCGGTGTTGAACTTAGGACAACATCAATAATCGTCGGCTGTAAAGTAAACTTGCAACACGCGACAAAAGAGAAAGAACAATATTACGAAAAATATCTTTATCATTGATGCATCGTTAGCCATATCTATCTATCTATCTCTCTAAATCTGTTCACATCCATCTATCTATCTATCTCTCTAAATCTGTTCACATCTATCTATCTATCTATCTATCTATCTCTCTAAATCTGTTCACATCCATCTATCTATCTATCTCTCTAAATCTGTTCACATCTATCTATCTATCTATCTATCTATCTATCTATCTATCTATCTAAATCTGTTCACATCCATCTATCTATCTATCTCTCTAAATCTGTTCACATCCATCCATCTATCTATCTATCTATCTATCTATCTATCTATCTATCTAAATCTATCTATCTATCTATCTATCTATCTATATATCTATATATATATATATATATATATATATATATATATATATATATATATATATATATCTGTTGTTGGAGTTGAGCTGCTAAATTGTGGAAGGTCATTAGTTGGTAGAAAAGCATATGTAAAATGGTTGTCATGATTTTTTTAGTTTGTAAGCAAAACAGGAAATGTTGATCGCTTAAGACGTGTAATGCCAGTCACCCATTAATATACAAAGACAAGATCGAAAGTACTTGGGTTAAAAAACAACAAAAACTACAGCACATTCCTTGGTGAATTTCATCTTGACAGGAATAAACTAATAAGATAACTGCAAAGGATCAGCATAAAAATAAGTAGACACAATATGCCTGTATTATTCTATGAAACAGGTTCATCTCACTCTCTGTCTCTCTCTCTCTCTCTCTCTCTCTATATATATATATATATATATATATATGGGGGTATTGATATAATAGGAAAGAACTGTTAGTTTAATGATCCTTAGTTCTTTAGTATTTTTGTTTCTATTTTTATAAAACAGTGCTTGATACAGGAGTAGAGCCTACATTATAATTATTATTTAAAACTATGATTCCATCGCGACAGAGAAATTAGTATGTTTCGAAACTGACGATCCGTATTCATGTTTAATTTCAATATTAAACCTTAACTGTTGGGTGACTGTTTAATCCTCAAGAGATGTTTGAAATACATAAGCAACGAAATGTTTTACTCATTTATAGTTTTGAAATAGAGGTGTAATCTGGAGTTAGGTTTTCATTATCAAGGAGTCTCTGCTTTGATAAAAGTAGGGGTTCTTTGTTATATGTCAAGTTTTTGGAGTCGTGTAAGGTTGGTTGTTTTTTTTTGTCTGGCTAATATGGCTAATTTTTATCAGGCTCCGTTGTTTTTTTTTTTACTATCTGCTAAGATTGATGTTGTAATTACGGTCCTTTTTATGTTTATTTATTTGTTGTTTCTCTTTTTTTGTTCTTGTTGTTGTTTCCGGTTTATTAAAAGGGAGTTAAGATTATGATTGGGTTGTATTTTTAAACCTATTGTTTTAATTGAATTTCTTAATAGATTTTATATGGTATTTTTTACTTAGTTACGCTCCCTTTTGGGACTAATCTATAGTGAATTCAGAAACCTAAATTTAAAACCTACTGTCAACACAAAATTGAAAAGGGTAAACTTCCTCGACATAACATTAGACTTAATGAATAACATATACCTACCTTACAGAAAACCTAATGCTAATCCCTTGTATGTATACCCCAGGTCAAACAATCCTCCATGCATAATTAAACACATAACCTTTTCAATTGAGAAAAATTTAGTATGAATTCCGCAAATAAAGAAATATTCTATAAACACACTAATTTCCACAACCAAGTTCTAAAAAACAGTGACTACAAACACATTAACATCGGATATATAAAAAAGTAATAGTACAAACAAGAGGAAAAACAGAAAAATGAAAATCATTTGCTACAGGCTACCTTTAACCAAATGGTTACCCAATAAGCTACGACAAAAATCCCTAGCTTTAATCGAAAAACATTTTCTTACTAACATCAAACTTTGCAAGATGTTTCATAAAAACACCCTAAAATTAAGTTATAGCTCTACTGAAAATCTAGAAAGGATTATAAAAAAAAAACAATAATAAAATCCTGGAAAAAAACACGAATGCCAAAATCAAATAAATAAAGATCCTAAATTAAAATTAGACAAAAATAATGAAACAATTATGTACTTGTAGAAACCCTGAAAATTGCCCTCTGCATAATACTGTATAGAATCTGTGGTATACCAATTCACAATTCCATTAATTGAGAATCCAAATATTGAAAAGATATATATAGTATTCACAAAAAATGAATTTAAAAGGTGTAGACTACACAAAAGCTCCTTCAATAATATTAGAAACAAAAATCAGACATCTCTTTGTAAATATTTTTGGCATTTAAAAGAAACAAATAAAACACAAACAGTAAAATGGAAAATAATAAATAGAACAAGAACTTGTAGAACTTACGATGAACCATGCCCTTTATACCTACATGAAAAACTAAACATTATCAAACGAAAGGAGGTAATGAATATAACTATTTTCTTTGAATTAAAAAAAATATAGTGATTTCTATATTCATTTATATAAGTTGGCTTGAGATATTATTTCAAAAACACTTATAATCAAGGGACATACAATTCGGTTAGTTTAAATTTGAAGCAGCGATCTTTTGAAAGCCATTGGCAATTCACATGTTATAACCTTGCGGCAATGGTTTTTCTTGAAAAATATTCGCAAGTTATTGAGAAGTAATTTTACATTGCCCAAGAATTTCTGCGTGTGTTTCCTTGTGTGAAACAAATCCATAAAAGCTTTTATTTGTTCAATCGAAAATAATTGAAGAAAAGGGAAAGAAAAACAATGTCGAATTCTCATCAGCATCAATTGTCTTCCCATTAGCAAACGTGTCTCACTTGATAAGGATAATGGAATGCGATTATGCTTTGTTCAAAAGCAATTTTGACAAATTGCATGTGACCAATGGATGCTGTTCGAGGGGTAGACGGAATAAAAACCAACCAAACAGGGAGGCCATGGATGCCTGTACTATTTTGTTAAGAAAAAAGTCTTATGTTAAATTTTGAAGGTTATTTTCTTTAAAGGTTTTGGCTAAATAATTATATAAAAGCTTTAGCGGATTTTGCATAAATAGATTCTTATGAAAACATTTCTCTGTTTTCGATGAATCTTTAACAATAGGTGTCAAGGAAGCAAGGCTTTTGAAAGAAACTTAAATCTTTGATCGCTTGTATTTCTACCAAATTTATGGCAACTTATAAATATTCCATATTGATCCAATAATAAGTATCTTCCTTTTTATTCGCAATCAATTAGTCGAGTGTTTCACTATCGAGATTAAATGGCCCATATAGGGGTTGATGTGCTGCTAAACAAAAATAACCAAATTATTATCGAGATACTTTCGACTTGAACTATATCTATCCCGATTATAATTCTGCTTGACCCTCCCGTTAGTTTGCACGACCATTACGTCCTGCCAATATCTAATAAGTAATGGACTGTTGCACTTGGAGTGCGCCAAAACACGGAACTAAGCTATCAGAGACGTTACTTGGTTTCAGTGAGAAAATGAAAGAAATAAGAAGGGAAGATAGAAGTGTTTAACGTCAGTTTTATTTATTATTTTTTTGTACACACTAAAATATGAATAAATTTAATAATGAAAATGTTTGAAAGACAGGTTCCCGGCCAGTAATAGATTAAAATTAAAGATGAAACGATGTTTTATTTTAGTAAAAAAAAAAATAATTGTTTAATGATTAATTTCTTCTCTACACCTTTTTCTAATTTGAGGAGATATTGAATTGTTCTCAAATTTTCAAATAATATTAAATAAAGAATTTGATCCGTTGCTACAATGTAAGAAATTGAGCCGTTAATGATTTCCCAAGAGTCTAGGCTATCAGAAAACTTATTGCGAAATTGCAGTCTATAAGGAATGCATCGTCAGTATGCTGCTCTACAGGAGAGACGCCTCAGCGCCTTTCATCTTCGTTGTCTGAGACGCATTCTTGATATTAATTGGACCGACCGAGTCACCGATGCTGTTGTACTCATCCATGCTCACCTACCTAGACTATATACCCTTCTCCAACAGTGTCGGCTCGGTTAACTTGGTCATGTACAGCGTATGCCGGATGGTAGGATCCGAAGGTCCTTCTGTAGGAGGAACTGGTCACTGGCAAGAGCACAAAAGGAAGACCACATCTTCGCTTCAAGGACGTCTGCAAAAAGGGACATAAGGGCGAAGGACATGGACATGGAAACGCGGGAAGATGTCGCCGAGGAGCGAGGAGAGAAGAAAAAAGGCTTTCCGTCGGGGAAAATTGTGCTCAACAGAACACCAAGGCGACATCGGGGGATGAACTTCTCAACATGCTTTCGATGCAATCAAAACTGCAACTCTCCTGGGGGGGACCGTACAGGCATAACAGACGCAGCAGCTTCATTACCAGCTAGGCCATAACTTTTGGGCGTAGATCCAAGGTCACTCGAGACCGACGGATGTCTCCTACAGCATTCCCTGACGATCCGCTTAGGTGAAACCTGGGTAGGTTTGTCTGGCTCACTACGTTTATCTATCTATCTATCTATCTATCTATCTATCTATCTATATACAGAGAGAGGGAGAGAGAGAGGGAGTGAGAAACATTATGTATGTATGGATGAACACGGAAAGTGGGTATTAAATGCAATCTTCAGGCCAAGTGCTATTACGAACATCGAGGTATTAAATTCACAATTCAATGGTGATTCCTGTGTCATCAATGACAGTATCTATAAACTTTCTCTTTTTGATACTAGGCACTGTTTCACTATAAATAGAACGTTTCGAGTAATATATATGTGTGTGTGTGTGTGTGTGTTTGTGTGTGTGTATGTGTGTGTTTGTATGTATGTATATATATATATATATATATATATATATACGATGAAAATATAGTTAAGGTATGCTATATCTATGAGTAAGTGCTCGACACCAGGGATAGAGCGTATGTTTCATGCATGAACGCAGTATTCAGGCCATGTGTGTTGTATTTTGGCTCGACTATTTATATATGCTGGTAAGTGGTGCATTATGGGTAGCGAGGTCGATTGTATTATCCTGATAGTTATTGGGTAGTCGGTAACGGTTATGATTCAAATTATTCTCGAGGCTCTTGAGTAGTAATAATTGTGCCTTTGAATGCAGATACTTGTAGCTATTTTAAAACGTTGTTTGTTAACTCATTTCTCGTCATTCATTATTTAATTATTAATCGCTGATTATTTACTTGTTCTTATGTGTCTATTTGTAATTTGCTAATTTGTTTATTATTTGCTTAATTAGTTTATTTATTTATTTTTTGTCTATTTATTTTATTTTCCCCGCTTATTGATTATCTTACTAGTATAGTTTAAATTGTTGGAATTGCCTAATGTTTTTTGCGTTGTATATAGTGTAAATGTGCGTGTGTGTGTGTGTTAGACGGCTGGATCGAAGTCTACCAAGGCTGAAAAGTCTTCGATTATATCAATATCTTGGTGTCAATCCCTGGAGGAAGTTTATGAAGTATTGCAGCTAGATATAAGGACAGCAAGACTATTTACATTATTCGGACTATTGTCCTCATCTTTGTCGCCATATTTATTACAACATTTCGGCCTTTGTACGCTCCGGCCTTCTTCAGGTGGTTGGAATGTCGAACTGAACCCTTTATTTTGCTCACTTTGGTAGACTGTTCTAGTTCCACGTGCCATGTTTAATGGATGTCAGTTGTCAGTTATCTCCTGTTAATTCCCCTCTCCAAGTTTTCCACTGCCTTAACCGTGTATTGAATTCACACACCTTGGGTCCTGTCACTGGATCAAACGAACGCCTTTATCCACTCTGCCATATTTCCTTGTAATAAATATGGCGACAAAGATGAGCCCAATAGTCCGAATAATGTAAATAGTATACATAGTACCTCATCTCAGAAATATAGACAGACACTGAAGGACAATATCACTTGTCCCAAGACGCATCCTTGTTTTAGTCCGCACGTGACTCTTCTAACAACGTGTTTTGGTGGAATACACGTCTAGACATATTTTCATGCATTGCTTGAAGCAGAGGGAAAAAGTGGTTGGGACATTCAAAACGAAGACAAACTTTCCACATAGCAGCTTTTGGAATGCTATCAAAAGCCTTTTCTAAATCATAGAAAACAAGTAAATGAGGCTTTTTTTTCAATATGCTGATGACAACGCTGCCCTCTGACATTCAAAAGAGCTGCAACAGTCTGTGAACAACTCTGCTATGACCTGCCATCAATTTCGCCTTACGGTAAACTTCATGAAAACTAAGGTCCTTGCACAGCCAGTCTTAAATCCCATCTTACCAGATTTTAATGTTACCATCTCTGATACACCTCGCAAACACGTAGAGCATTTTCCATATCTATGCAGCTGTTTACAAATGCACCTCAGAACAGAGTGTGGAACCCCGAAATCGGGAAAGCTAATCAAACCAGTCGTCAACAACAAAGATCTGAACTTAGCAAAAAAATTATTGTCTATAATGTTGTTGTTATTTCAACTTTCCTGAAATGGCTGAAAAATCTGGACTCTATATCGTCGCGAAATCCCAAAGCTTCGTACACCCATGAATATCAAATGTGACCAAAAACAATTTCCTGGAAAGGGCCAACAGTCAAAGCATCGAATCCCTGATCATGAAACACCGTCAAGTCTTCTACCACGAACTCAGTTCATGGAAAAGACCACGGGATTGCCATTTTCGAAGACACAAGAACCAAATCAAAACAACACTGAAAGCCACTGAACTTGAGCCTAAATCGTTTGACACAGTCACCCAGGGGCTTTGTTTCCATCGAGGCCAAAAACTTTGAAGGCACCAGAAGAGAAAAGAAAGAAATCAAACGACAAGAGAAAAAGGCTCGACAAAATCGACCTTATCTTCCACCATTACCATGCAGTTAATGCCATCGGCTCTACCATGTAAGAATTGGTCTACTTAATCATCAATGCCTTTATCATAAGGAAGCGATCAGAAAAGAAGAAAATAAATTCTTGGATACGAGATAAAGTCGCTGCCAACAACGACCACGATATACTGCATTATATATATATATATATATTTATGAATAAAAATGACAATAGGAAAGCTAGTAATTGCTGACGCGTTTCGTCCAATGTGGACTTTATCAAAGCAAAATACGAAATGAATTTAATTGAACAAGGTAACTAATAAATATATTGGAGAAATAAGTAGAAAAAACACATTTGTGAGCAAAAAAGAGACCTCACAAAAAACAACTTAGCTAATACACTAGTCATACATAGAAATAAATTCAACCATAATTTTGGTTTTAAAAATGCTACACTCATAAAAAAAGAAAATAACTCACCCAGAAGGAAAATTCTAGAGTGTGCCGCCATAGAAAATTACCCAAATATTAATCTACGCCCAGGTTTTTTTCCCATTTCACCTTTCTTAACAAAATTACTGCTCTCACAAACAAATGTACACAACAGATTCATAAAATCAAAAGAAAATGGTTGAATACATCAACACAGATATAATGACAATATTCTCCACACGTGACAAATACTGACGTTATTTTCAGTTAACAATATGAAAATAGCGCTTCTCTACATTCCAGTTGCTAGGAACATTCTGTTTTTGTTTTTATTAGTTACCTTGTTCAATTAAATTCATTTTGTATTTTGCTGTGATAAAGTCAACAGTGGACGAAACGCGTCAGCAATTACTAGTTTTCCTATTGTAATTTTTATTCATAAATATTGTCTTCTCTGCTGGTTAAATCGAAGAAATGTTCATATATATCTATATAAATAAAGCGCAGTGTACGTGTTCCGTCCGTTTGTCCTTTTTTCGTTCTTGGCGAATCATAAACAACCTGAAGTAACAGGTAGTAACTACTGTAGTTATACATGATTAAAAATTAAATAACTCTTTTAAAATTAAATTTAAATATCGAAAGTGAAAGGTTTAAAAAAAACAATTCCATGCTAAATGTTTAACTTTAATTCCTCTTTTCGTCGCAATTCCAGTTAGTATCGTCTTATTAAACCATAATTAGAACTTAACTTTTTCTAGCACGCGTATTCTGACGTATTTGAAATATTATATAGTTTGGCTTCCCTAATGTCTTTAAAAATGATTTTATGTGAAGGGATGTGAAGTATAATATTAATTAATTAATACCTACGTCTACAACACGACTCAGTTTCATAACTTTGCCAATCATCAGGTACAAAACGTTGCAAACCCTTTAATACAATTTTTATTTCCTGGTCTTCCTGGGAGCAGCGTTACATTTTGTGTGGATTCAAAGTTGAAGATTATTATAAAAATAATATATTATTGGGGCATAAATTCTAAATATAGAGTGTTGGTAGGTGGATATCAATACATAAAGTTATTAGTAATAAGTTTAATAGGAATATTGTGTATTGCAAAAAAAGTTGCTAAGTTGCTTGTTCAGCAGATTATGATTGTATATTTTTTTAGAATAGTTCCTTTTTCTAATAGGCTTAGAGTAAATTTATCCTTGTTGCAGTTTAAAGGCTTTGTTATAGCGATAGGATCCCATTTTACAACAGTTGTGTAATTATCTGGCTTGATTACCCGTGGTATTTGAATATTGCTTTTTGGTAAGACTCATTTTATGATGGTAATATTGGGTTTTGTAATGGTTAGCAGTGGAACCAAAAATAAAATTTAGTCTCGCCATTATGCTCAATGATAGCTTTGTAAATAACGCCTTTATTAATGCAGTTAGAATTAATTGGGCAGGTTTTACATTTTCGACAATTGCAATTTTTGTCAGTACTATGATAACTATTGAAGTTGTTTAAATATTTGTTTAATATTAAATTATTATATTGTGCTATATAATGCTCAATTTTTTTTAGTACAGCTGTAACTAATTTTAATGTTGTTCTTGTTGAAAAACTTGTTGAGCAATGGAATATTGCTGAAATACTTGTAGATTAAATGTTGCTTTTCAGATTACTGTAAATGATGGCTTAAACGAAATTATGTTGCATTTTATGTGTTTATGCGTTTTGTTATTAGTTTTATTATTGTCGGGGTACAACATATTATTGTCCGGATACATACATATATATATATATATATATATATATATATATATATATATATATATATATATATATATATATATATATATAGTACAGGTAATGAATCCGTTGGTATATAATCCAAGTGAATCCAAGTAACATCAAATTTTAAAACCCATCCACAAAAAGAGCTCAATGTATTTATTATAACAGAGCATATAAAAGAATGAATTAGTTTCCAAAAGTCGACATAGAGGCTGATTTAAACTTTTATAATATAGATTTTTATATTATTACTTTATAATTCTCTAACTTTTATAATGTTAATTGTATAACTATTTCTAATTTCTATATTGCCATTTCATCACCATATTATTTATATCTTATAATTGATCCTGTTCTAAGAACTCTCTTTTCTTTGATCAATTTCACCTTTTATCTATCTATCTATCTATCTATCGATCTATCTATCTATCTATCTATCTATTATTTTTAAACGTTTTTTAATAGAACTAAAAATGGATAATTTATTTTATCTTAAATTTTTTTATTGTTTAATATAAATTTTTAAAATTAAATTCTTACTTAAATTTAATATAACTTATCTAAATATGGTTTATTGTTAATCTTTTTAAAGTATCTCCTTTTTAAGTATAATTTGTTATTTTAAGTAGGAAGCTAAATTTTTCTATATATATATATATAAATAATTTTTTTTTTATATATATAAAATTCCCTTTTCGGTTCTCTTTTAGTTTCAGTTTAATACCTCATTCTTCATATAAGCCCAATTTAATGTCATAAGATCAATATCTGAGTTAATTTTATAAAACCTTTTCCTTTTAACCCTCCCCTTACTACCTACTCTGGCATTTCGTTTGACTAAAACACCGAAATGGCTAAAGTTTGTATCAATTTTTCCACTGCTGTCAAAGTTAAATTTAAATTTTCTAATTCCGACACGAACACCATCTATACACCGGGATTGAATAAGACTGACGTACTTCTCGTTGGTTGAAATACATCTATACATCTCACCCAGATGAGGTAATTTGGGATTTTTTGCATAATACACACACACACACACACACACACACACACACACACACACACACACACATATATATATATATATATATATATATATATATATATATATATATATATATATGTGTGTGTGTGTGTGAAATCGGTCCGGATTATCCTAATATTTTATATTAACGAAAGAATACCCAACGTCCGTAATCAATCGAATCTGAAACTCTTTTCAAATATCGCAATTTGGGACCATTCCACTTTTTAAAAATGTCTGCCAATTCATTTTTCGTAAATCTCTAACAAGTAACTTGCCACGTCCCCCTCAATCGGTGATTTGAAAAGCTAAAGGATTCACAGGAACAGACTTGAGTAGTAAGATATTTTGCAAAAAAGAGACTGCATGACACCTAAGGAATCTTCTAGATCTATTATTATAAAATGTAACGGCCACACAGTACACATGGTCACTCGATTACATCCCCTAGCTGATAGAGTAACATCATAAAACATTATTTTTTTATATATATATATGCATAGGTTGTGTATAAACCGCTGTCAGTTTCGTTCCTTCTTTTGGGTTTCTGAAAATTTTGCAAGCTGCTTATATCTGTCCGGTATTTACATATCCCTAGTATAAATTTGTAAAAAAGTGTTAGACACAGCTACACTAACTCTTTGCCTATTACGTCACCCTTACGTCATCCGACTGAATGTATTTCTATACGCGGAAGAGAGTGAAACCATACACTAGATTGCTATCTGTTAATTATTTAAATAATTTCCGCCGAAATTCAAATGTTGAAAAAATAAACGTCATTCATTCTTATTTATTCTGTCATTTATTTATGTTTATTGATTAAATCTTCGATTTCTTGTTTATGGAATGCAAATTAAGGAAAATCGATCAAAATTAGGCCAGGAACAACGCTCATCGATCAATTCATAGAAAGGAAGAACTGGGCTGAACTATGGACGTGAGAAATGATTGGGAAAACCTGGTCAGACATTTTTGTTTAATGACAATCAAACAGTAAATAGATTGTTTATATCTGTTTGTTGAGAAATCTTTCTTTAGTATTTTAACTTATTCTCAAGGGCAAAGATGTTACTGTTACTCTAACAGAGATGTAATTTTCTTGAGCTACACTCGTAAATTGCAAACTGATTAAAATGCTTTTTATCAAATATATAACTTTTATTCCTCAATAAAGATTTCTATTTGTAATGGTTTCATTTAAAAATTACTTTATTTTTTTTTTTATTATTTTACTTTTAAAACCGCAGGATATTTTGAATCCAGAAAGCAGGAAGCTAGCATTTCAAAGCGGCAATTGCATTGAAAGTCAACAGAAGATACATATTTCGAAAGAGTTCTTTATCTCAGCAGCGTATTTTTAGAATAGGGACGGATAGAACGAGTCAATCAACGAAACACAACAACATGGAGAAGATCGAATTAGAACAAGCCTAGAGATTACACAAATAGGGATTCAAGCAGACGTTCTTAGTCTACAGAAATATCCGAGAAACTTTTCCTAGAAACTGAATAGATTTAGAGAATATTAATTGCGTCTTCTATTTTTATGTAAAAGCTATTTGAAAAGTAGTAATACATTTAGCTCACACTTGCGCAAGCGCACGCGCACACACAGACACCTGCTTCCAATAAAACCATTTTTATGAGTTAGACATTTTCAAAAATATTATAGATAAAATAAATAATTTAATCACCAGTCTGAAAAATTGCAAAAAATAAAAATTTAAAAAAAAATACTTTTGTTGTCCAAATGAATTTAATGAAGAATTTTCTTTACAGTTTAAAAGTTTTTTTCTTATTTTCTTTCACTGGAATAGTCGTGTTGTTTAACATGATATATATTGTAAATGAAATGTGTATCGAATATAATGTACTACCAATCGAATTAATTTAAAATCATCAGTTTTATCTCCGCCCTTCTTCAACTATCTGTCGTATTCCGTAACCGACTCGGAATTTTGGACCGTAATATTTCTGCTTTCCATGCTTTTGATATAAACGGAACTGTTTAATTCTCTCTATTCTATTCGGCTTTTGAGTTTGCATGATTTATGCCACGTAACCAAAGTATTGGGCAAATCCCCATCCACGACTACAAACGGAGTTGCGACAACGTAAACATCAATTTAGTCCGATGCAGTCCGAAAGGAAGGAGGAAACGCTTCACAAAAAAAACTTCTCCCACTTTTTCATAGTTTCCTTATATATATATATATATATATATATATAATAAAAAGGCTTAAACACTAATATTCCATGGTCATGACCATGGAATATTGGTGTTTAAGCCTTTTTATTATATCCTTACTCTGTCCTGGACATTGAGTTCTACCTGGATTCTATCCTCTTGGAACTTTTTATTTTAAAAAATATACATATATGTGTATGCACATATGTATAAATATTTATATATTTTGCATATGTATGTGTATATTTGCCACTAATATTATCTCTATCTATCTATCTATCTATCTATCTATCTATCTATCTATCTATCTATCTATATATATATATATATATATATATATATATATATATATATATATATATATATATATATATATATATATATAATCCTAAGTATCCAGGCAAAGCAAAGTTACCTAATTTTTCACCTAAACGGATCTTCAGGGTCATGCCGGCTTTACACTGAAGATCCGTTTAGGTGAAACCTAGGTAGGTTTGCCTGGCTCCTTAGGGATTATCTTAGGTTTTCATCTCCTTAGTGTATTGAGCACTTGACGTAGTTGCCTTTTTACTCGTTTTGGGTTTCTTTTTTCTTAGGACTTGGACCTTGAATACTGGACGATTGTTTTCGCCTTGTTCTTGGCTCTTCCTTTTTTTAGTTCTCATTTTTACTCGGTTACCAATTTGTTCTACTACAAGTCGAACTATCCAAGGTTTTTCCAAACAAGTACCACCATTTATATATATATATATATATATATATATATATATATATATATATATATATATTAAAAGTTAGTATATTCATAACGGGAGAGTACTTACTATTGAAGATAGAAAGTTATTGACAGTCACCATACAATGTTGATTCTTATATCGATATTATTATATATTTGAGCTTGAAAATAATACTTCTGAAAATAGGAATATAATACATACAAAACCAAGAAAAGTAAAAATATGGTCCACTGAGACCATAAAGTTAAACTTCCTCTGCTTAAAGGACACGAGTACATCGAATTTAACATACAAAAAAAATCACTTCCTTGGATTGTCAAAAACACGCTAGTTGTCTAAAGAGTTTGATAATGTTTATCTGGAATTGTTGCAGTCAGAGTTTCAGTCAGTCCGAGGTTGATTAGATATTTAATATTTTCTTCTTCTCTGCTTTTTATTCCTTCAGGGTGTGTGGATCATTACTTTCTACAACTTCCTGTCATTTATGTCTCGAACTTTTGACACTTTACCATCCATTTTTTTCGTCCCTGTTCTATTATTTACTCACACAAGTCTCCTGAATGATAAGTTTCCTTGTAATTATTATTTTCTTTAAGACTTCCTTATTTTTATATATTTTTATTGAATGCTTATAAAAGCATAAAAAGCAAAAAGAAAAAAAGAAAAGCAACGAAATGAGTTTTCAAATGATGAGAATTTTATTTATTATTTTTGCTGAAATCTTTTGACAAAGTCGAGCGATCCTGATATTAAGTTTGTTTTCCTGCAGCTGATTGAAGAGAAATAATATAAAAACATATTTTTCTTGAAAATATCGTCGCGAGCAAAGATTTCTTTTTATATAACGTTTCCTTTTCTTCTTCCTCTTCGTTTTCATTGTTTCCATTCAGAGAGACGCGTTCTGGTGACAAACAAGAAAAACGTAATAACAATATACAAATGCATTTAACAAAGCGATATTCAGAATTTCAATAGAAATTGCACAAAATGGAAAATATCATTTTAATTGAAAATACGTTCAATTGAGTGGCACACCGTATATATTTCTTATCAGTATTAAATTCAATTGGATATTATTCGTTGACATTGTCCACATTGAAATCGCTATACAAACTTTTAGTAAGCTCACTTAATAAAAACCAAGTGTACCCACTTTACACAACGATAGATATCGGAATATATATTTAACACGATATAATCATATAATATATAACAATTATATAATAGCATAATTATATAATAGCATAATAATATAATATATATATATATATATATATATATATATATATATATATATATATATATATATATATATATATATATATAATGCCTAAAAAGATATAATAATATAACAAGATATAATAATAGCCATGTAACTGACAAGGTTGGTCATTGGGAAGTCCACGTGTATCCTCATTGGGGTTTTGTGTACGCATATATTAGGAGACACAAGCCGATACTCTGTCTTCCCCAGAGTTTTCGGAAGAATTAGGTTCGATCTACCGTCCAGTATGAACGATATTTTTTTCATGGCTCCACTGAACTTCAATGCCATTGACCATATCCAGCATCCTACTATCAATATCTTCATCGTAATTCTAGCAAGTGAGGTTTCAGAGTGCTATAAGGGCAATCTGGGATTTGGTCTCTGGGCTATATACGGTTTTGTATTCTGAGTTTCTATGGCCACACAGATGAGTTTGCCGTAGTACTTCAAGAATGACTGTGGGTGGGAAAGATATTGATTTATGCCACAAACCTAACACATACACACAAACACACATACCCCCCACAAACACACATATATATATATATATATATATATATATATATATATATATATATATATATATATATATATATTCTACTCTTCCCTCGAATTCGACGTATGTGGGTCAAGCAGATCAGTTCCTAGGAAACCGACAGCCCGACAACAGCACGTGTGATTTGATTAAACTGGTGAAGGTTTCGTGCACTTTTTGAAGGGCCGAATACAGAGACCTGGTGCACTAAGAGCCACACGGTCCCCAAACGACCCTCCGCAGGTTTTGAACTTCTTCTAGACCAGTTGCCATATAAGGCTGTAGAACCCAATCTGTTCTAATGTTTACACATAATTGGGGAAATGAGAAGAACTTTCACACCTTTCCCAAGGGTATTAGCACGTAAGTGAATGTAATCAATCCAAGCCGCTATCTATTACTCCACTGTGCCTCCTCTTATATGTATATATATATTTCATTTTTTCTATTTTTAATACTGTACAAATAATTTTGTCTTTTCCTATTTTGCATAAATCGCCTGTTAAGTTTGTCGCATTTACTCTGAAAATGTTCTGAAAATTGAGTTTTATATTCCTTCTTTTGTGCTTATTAAGATATAAAAAAAACAGGCATCACACGGGCATTCGATACTTAGTAATAGATAAAAATATTCACAATTGATGGGTGTACGAATAATTTCGTTGTTGACTGTATATAGCTTGAAATTTTCTCTCTATATAAGGAAAGAGCTTTCATTATTTAGGAGAGAGTGTTTGTATATATAAAAAGTGTGGACATAGGAATCAATACAGTCACGCTAGTGTACAAATTAAATTTGAAAAAAAATAATCTTACAAAGCATCGTGTTTGAAAACACTACTTAAAATAGGAATGTAATGCATACAGAATCAAGAAAAGTAACTTCAGATTCAAAACAAAGTAAAGACGACGACAATATAAGTAATGAGGTAATTTTTACGTGCCTAACAAATGCAATCAAACACAAACAATTCCATAACAAACAAGATATTCGAAGGAAACTAATAGAAGACATTGATAAAATAAACATTTTACTCAACGACTTCGTTCCTGCCGATAAAATCATCAACATATACCATTTAGAGGCCGAAGAAAATAACAATTTAGTCAAAGAAAGCAACTAAAATAAAAAGCAGCAAATTATCCAAGACAATAGTATACTAAATTGACGTCGAAATCACACAAAACTCCAACCTAGATGATCACATAAACTGATTCGCAAAATCAAAGCATTAATTACACTAAAAGATCACAAGGAAAACTTCGAAGCAAAACCAACATTCAGGCTTATAAACGCAATAAAAACGAACTAAGAAAAATACGTAAAATTATACCAGAAGAAATGAATTTTGATATAAGAAGAACTTTTGGTCTGAATCAATTGAAAAACGCAATCGATCAGTAATCGATTGGTTTCATAACATAAAAGTCATGCATAATTGTGCATTCACGCAAATTTGTCTTCATGATTTTGGTCCATCCATCGCTGAATCGAGGTTAGATAAGATCCTGTAGCAAGTAACGGAATACGTAAGAATCAAAACAAATGAAATAAAAATTACAAAAACTATTAAAAATCAGCATTACAGGACAAGCAACATGACTAAAAGGGCACAGAACAAAAATTAAACGTAACGATAGGAAGCTATGAGGAAGCAGAAAACTGTGAAATAACCCTAGCATTTGCCTATAGAAGAAAATAAACACAATCACCTACAAGCCCTAAGAAAAGTTCATTTCTAAGTGCAAGCATGAAAAGAAATTGTTATTCCTCTACCGATTATGAAATAACGATTCAGAAAGTAAATAACATTTTTTGGAAATATTAAATTTTAGAATAAACCATAAAAATAAGTAATGGTCGGTTCTAAAATATTATGAAATATTAGACTTATACTAAATACGTGCAACCACTCATCGACCAATATATAAAGAATATACAACGAGTAGTAACATATGGACTAATGACCGCTTAAGCAGTGAAACTGGCATTTACTGGGCAGTATTGATTTTCTCATCCATACTGTTTATATCTATCAATATAAATCGATGCAGTCTGCATAAAAAAAACTTTTACATTCATTAAGTTCAAAAAAGAAGACACTTGACTGTATACAAGAAAAACATAATAAAATACTAAACAGCAGGTTTAACCCAGACTTGTTCAACGAAAACTAAAAGTGGTCGCTTCCCAAAGGCAGAACTAGCCATTTATCTATCCACATATATATATATATATATATATATATATATATATATATATATATATATATATAATATATTACAATGAATCATTCATACAAAAAGTAGATTAGTAAAGTTAATGATATAAAATGGGGAAAACTCTTCGGAAATTTTTTTTAAAAAGTTGCATTAGCCTATGAACCACTCGTTGAATGTTATAATCCTTGTTTTTAATAACTACAAGGTGTATAAGGTCTTTTTTTAATCAGGTAGTACTTTCAACTGTACACACAGTCATCCTCAGGCATGGAAATTATTTTGTTTTTAGTAAATCCAGGTAGCATTGGAGACGAAAGATTAAATGCGAATCGAAATATGTTTTTTTTAGAAATGTGTTATTGTTAACGGATAAATATATAATGTAAATATGTAAAATGGTATTATATGATTTTCATATTCATTTTCGTATGTTGTTGTTATATTCGTAATTAATTTAAACGTGTTTCGTTGAATAATATAGATATATTGTGATTACTTATTTTTATACTGATCCTTTTCAGTGGTCTAATCAGTTTCTTCATGTTAAGATGAAATTCAGCAAGGAAGGCGTCGAAGATACTTTCGATCATTTCTAAGATCATTTTCAGGGGGAAATTACAAAGACAGACAAAATACAGTGACTTTCTTGATGAATTACATCTTAACTTCAAGAAACTGATTAGACAACTGTAAAGGGTCAGTATACATTAAGTCGACACAATATATATATATATATATATATATATATATATATATATATACGTTTATCATTCACACGCACACAAACATACACACACATATATATATATATATATATATATATATATATATATATATATATATATATATATATATATATATATATATATATATATATATATATATATATATATATATATATCTTATGTCATTTTTCTTGTGTTCAAACAAGTGTTTTTTTCTGGACACAGAGTGTAACAGAACCTGTTTGTAATTGCCAGCGCTTTCGTCTATACTTTTAGCCATTATAAAGGATGATTTTATTTTTGTTTTTTAACTCGATGCATGGATTGTGTGAATGTTTCTAGAGTTATAAGGATGTTTTATTTTCCAATCACAGAACATTGTGGCCGTGTTTGGATTTAATATTATTGAGTGTTGGCTTTTTCTTTTATATTATTAACGCTTCCATTATCTTTAATCTTTTTTTTTTACATATAGAGGAGGTTATTATGTTTCTATTTTCTACTAGTATGATTCGGATGGAGTCTGGTAAGTTTGTGTGTGTGTTTAAATGGGTTCGAATAGAGCTGCGTTCAGATAGGTGTAAGGTAAGGCGTCTATATAGGCATGGAGTTGTGTGACCGATGTAATTATTTATGAATTCGGTTTGTTCAGGAAGACAGTTCCTTAAAGGTCATTTGAACTCATAGATAATCTTCGTTCGTTGTAATTTTGATTTTGCTGCGGTGTTGTTATTTTTTCGAATAAGGTTAGCTGTTTTTATACTTTTTGTAGTAGATAATGAAGGATTGCTGCCTAAATGCAATATATATATATATATATATATATATATATATATATATATATATATATATATATATATAATATAATATGTTATGTTATGGTTCCAACGAGTTCCATGTGTATTAAAAAGAAGAGAGGTGCCACAAACGTTTTTGGTTTGTAATGTGGATTTATTTAGAAAAAACCTTATGCTTTGTTTTACATAATTTCACGACACGTGTTTCTGGTCTCAGAACGTCTTCAGGTAAAAGTGGAATTTCTACATTTATTAAAAATAATTAATTTTCTTCATGTTCAATGAAATATTCTCAATATGAGACATTCTCTGTTTGTGTGCTGGACCAACCTTAATTGTTTTTATGACCCTTCGCGCAGAACTCTTCATTGGCAATTTTAGAAAGAAATTCGGTTACCAACACCAAACAGAAACACATATTGTATTTCACATTGAACCTGAAAAAAAATTAATTATTTTTATAATATGTAAAAGACCAGAAACACGCGTCGTAAAATTAAAAAACCCATAATGTTTTTCTAAATAAATCCACATTACAACCAAAAACGTTTGCAGCACCTATATATATATATATATATATATATATATATATATATATATATATATATATATAAAATTTATTTAAAAATTATAATTTAAATAAATAATTATATTTATGCTCTACATTTGTATCGAGCACTATTTTTAAAAATAATAACTAAAATACTAAGGGACTTTGGATTATTTACCTAACCAGTTCCTTCCTATTTTCTATATATTTTCACACACACACACACACACATATATATATATATATATATATATATATATATATATATATATATATATATATATATATATGTGTGTGTGTGTGTGTGTGTGTGTGTGTGTGTGTGTTTGTGGGAGTTGTGTGCGTGTGTGTATCAAAGGCAACTGTATTTATGCCTATCCGTATAAAGAAGATACTTGATAAATATGGTTTGCTTCGTAATTAAATTAGTTTTCTTTTTCCTCTGAAAGCCGCGAGTAATATTCAAAGTGAAGTAAAAGCCTTTAATTAAAATGCTAAATTTTTAAGGTTAGTATTTTCCTTCTAACTCAAAGGACTTCACTTTGTCGACTAATCTGAGCTTAACAAATATCTACCAGTGTGTGTCTGTGTACAATAATCTTCAGTGAATATCCGCCTCAACGATTATGCTTTGTTTTTCAGAAGAAACAGATCAATGTTGAGCCTGACGTAGATGCGGAGATTTGGGCGTGGCTCAGGAAAAGCCAATCCGCTTATCGAAAGGCCATCTTGAGTGACGTGTAAAATCTGATTGGCTTTCTGTCTCGTAGTAAATCGTTGGTATTAGTTGTACTCCTTGCTCCGGTGCACACCTGTGTATGCTGTTCTAGATTGTGACATCTGAGACTGGTCAGTAAAATTAGAAACCTCTTCAAAGAGAAACGATTGTATTTCGAAAATCCAAGAGATGTTTGGAAGCAAGTATAATATGGATGGAAATAGAAATTTGGTCAAATGAATCAGACGCTTTCAATCGCCACATATTCAAGAAATTTGTCATGATTTAGTATATAGTCCAAATTGAAGTCTACTATTTGTCAGTATTAAATATTGTTGTCACATTTTATCTGAAGATGTAACTAATCTAGATATTCTTGACAAAATCCAAAGAAAAATCTGCAATGTTATTTGTCCTGACCTAGCATATCGGCTTCAATCACTTTCTCACTGCATTAACGTAACTAATTTTTAATTTTATGACCAGCGTTCTAGATGAGATTTCCTTTCAGGTCTCCCGACCATGAATTTAAGCGCAGTACTAGACTGGCAGCTAGGTCTCATCATTTTACTATTGAAATTGTTGGATGGAACCACTAATTGTTTCTTCTCCCGCACTTCTCGCATGTGGAACACTCTTCCATTTTCTTGCTTTTCTGTTTCTCCAAAAATTAAATTCAACGCTAATCATCGTCAAATCCTGTTCCTTTTATCGTCCTTTCTCTTCAGTTAGGTTTTCACTGCTTCTTTCGTACTCAGTAAGCTCTTGCATCTTAGTTGCTTTATTACCTTGCTTGGGGTGGAATGTTTAAACATTTACAAAAAAAAATGTATTATTTCTGACCTAAAACTTTGAAGAAACAATCAAAAGTTTTGATCGCCAACATTCTTAATTTATATATATATATATATATATATATATATATATATATATATATATATATATATATATAGTTAAATTAAAGAATTTTGTCGATCAAAACTTTAAGTTAATTTTATAATCAAATTTTCTCTTTCTCTTCTTTTCTACATTTTCTTCTTCTTTTCATTTTTTTCAGAAAGAAAAAAGAAAATCAAGAATTCGTCTAAAAAACAGAAGTCACTGTAATTCTAAATATGAAGGATTAAGCCTGTCTGTCATTTTGCAAAAGGAAAAGATGTTAAGAATCCGTTAGACGATCTTCAGCTCCGCACCCTGTGAATTGTGCAAGGACTTTCGGGACATCCAAAGACAACAGTGAATTGGCTCTATTGCTTCTTCTGATTTTCATGCGAAATTCTCTTCGAATCTTTTATTTTGTTGAAGATAGCACAAGGTTTGGAGTACGTCAACGATCATCATAATCATAGTCATAATCATACATCAACCATCATCATAATCCTGATAGGTGATAAGAGAGAGGGGAAGTTACTATTGATCGGGGAATAAAGGAAAAAACAAAGCCCTTCCAAATGTAGAACTCTCTCTCTCTCTCTCTCTCTCTCCTCTACATGCTCTTAGTAATAAGATATCCTCGACGATAATTCCAGCCTTTCTGGTCAATAAAGGAATAAGAGGCATCAAAGTGAGATCAAGGGACAACAAGCAGCCATTTTTTCATTGTATTGTGTCAAAACAGGCACAGGAAACAGGTTTTTAGTCATATGCCACCCGGTCCCCGCCACATCGCTTCATCCACAATTACGAATATTTTCACTTTCCTTTTAATCAAAATCCGATCGATTTGCAAGAACTGAATAATTCTACCGATCAACGAAGAATAAGATAATCCTAATCCTAATCCCAAAACGCATGACCCGAAAAAGATAGGCGACATTAATCCCAAAACATCCAGAATAGATAGCTTGGTTAAAAATTCAAGAAATTAGAGTCAGAGTTAATTCCTTATAGATTATTTTATTTAGTTCACTTTTATATTGCTTTATAAGTCTGTCAGTTGGTTTTGTTTTGAAATTGAATTTGTGGCCATTTTCATCACATAACGCCATGTTTTAGCTGAGGAACGCAATGAAACAAGCAGAAATAAACCAAGAATTATCGAATATTGCCGAAAATCACTTCTATTCCGTAAGTCGCTTGGTTAAATAAAGATAAAGAAAAAACATTTGTCCTGACGATGGCATGTTTTGACGGGACAGAAAGGACTTGATAGACCTATATAAATACACATGAAGTAACCAAAATACTCGGCAAAATGACACAGGCCTCTGCAGGGACAACGGAATCCTAATCTTAAGACATTGGAACAAAACATAAAAAGAAAATGAAAAAAAAAGAAGAAATTGACATAAAAACTAAAAAACTAAAAAAGCAGTTTTCCTAGACGTTACATCCAACCTTAAAAACAGATATATATCAACTGTATATAAAATCCAATGTTTCTGTTAACTTCGGATTATGCAACAACACTTCCAATGAAACCATCTTTAACGTAGAGAAAAGGATTGTGAGATTTTGCTAACGCCAATATATATACTAAACTGAACAAAAAAAGCCTCCAGTAAAAGCAACACCATATGGTTTAACCCATCGTATAGGAAATATATAAAAAATATAGGAAACATATTTATTGAACTGGGTTAGGGTTAGGTTTAATTAATGTAACTAACCAGACACAAAAATCTGAATACATTAGCATCCCAAACCTCAGTGACCTTACATTCAGACCCATAGTAGCAGGACCAGGCTGTCTAACTAGCAAACTCAGTAACATAATATTACAATCATTTACGAAGTAAATTAAAAGCCACATCAGAGACGATATCCATTTCCTTAGCTGCATACCACAAAAGGTAGATCCGGGAATACTTATGGCAACTTTTTGATATTAGTAGTCTATATAGCAATATACCCATGAATTGCGTAAACAGGCAATCTCATTCTGGATTGAAAACCATCCAGAAATACTACATCCGAGATACACTAAAGAGTTCATTATCGATAGTATAGACCTAATTCTAAACAATAACACCTTTGAATTTGACAACAAAAAACTATATCCAAACCCTGGGTACTGCAAAAAATTACCATTTTTAGATATACTCAGAAATAAAAACAACCACATGAACACAGATATCTACCACAAACCCAATAATATCTTCATTTCAAGAGCCATTATCCAAAAAGCTGCCTAAAATCCATCCCTTATTCTATAGCACGTAGGGTTTGTACTATAGTGACTGATAAACACCTCCGAAAAACCCGCCTAGAAGAACTACATAAAACTCTAAAAAAAAAAACGATGCTACCACATAACACTAATAAACAAAGGTTTTGAACTCGCGAAAAATTCCTTTAGACCAACTTCGAAATAAAAAGAAACGTAACGTCGAACAAACTCTAGCATATGTCTCAAAATACAACAAAACAATCCAGAATTATTCACAGAAATTACAAAAAATCTAGACCTACTTAGCAACAATAATAAACTGAAAAATATACTGAAAACAATCAGAATAATGAAAAGCAAACGCCAATCTAAAAACCTAAAACACATGTTAACCTCATCTAAATTTAACCAACACACAATACAGGGAGTCACAAAATGCAATAAAAAGGATGTGGGGTTTGTGACATCATTATAGAAGGAAACTCCTACACTTTTGAAAATCCCAAAACGACATTCATAATAAATAAAAACTTAAACTGCAACTCCAAAAATGTGATTTATGTTCTCAAATGCACAAAATACAAGAAACCATATCAGCCAACAACTGAAAAAAGGGTTTCCCTATACAAAAGTAATATAAAATTACCAGACAACAGAAAACTTTTTGTATCACAACACATCTTCAAATGTAACCAGGAAAAATTTAATATAATGCCAATATATCAAACAGACAATTATTCTTACCTACAAATAAAATAAAAAAAACTTCATACAGAAATTTAAACCAGAACTAAATAAATCATAACTCCACACGCAAAAGCATACAGCATGCACACATGATGACCACATACAGTGATCAAACCACTCGCATACATGCACACAGGCTCAGATGCGTGTGTCTGTGAAATACGAATATATATACACATAGTGACTACTCACGAGAACGCGCGCTAATTCCACACAATTTAGGAAGCATATGTATATGTATATACGTATATATGTATGTATGCGTGTGTATGTGTGTGTATACTGATTCCTTGTAATAGGAGAGTATGTGTATGTATATATATATATATATATATATTTGTGTTTTTAGGCAGAATATTCTCTTTTAGGCGTGTCTGATTAGCATAATCCGTTCATATTCACGGATATTTTTTCGTGTATTACAATCGGATGACCCAAGAAATGTAGTTTAACAAAGAAAATCACTTTGATTTCCTAAGTATTTTCCATCTTTTTCTGAGATCATCTAATTCTAATGAACGTTAAAGCATAACTGTCAGGTTTTGCATTTAAACGCAAAAAGAAAGAAAATCGGTAATGGTTAGCTGCACATAGTTGCCCTTTCCTTGATGATGCATTTCTTGCATTATTTGATAATACATGGAAAATGTTGGTGAATATGAGAGGATTATGCTAAAAATAAGCAGACATA
>CAHIKZ030000395.1:1530000-1542500 GCA_903632075.3 Acanthosepion pharaonis | reverse complement strand
ATGAGTTCCTATATACGCCTACACATACATTCCCACGAAACGATATATGTATATTTCCATCTTTACACATATACACCTGCAGAGAGAACGCACATCCACATGTCTCCATACTTGTCTCCATGTATACTTATACTTACATATATATATATATATACACACACGGACATCTGCATACCCATATATACTCATACGCACATATATATATATATACACATCCATACGTATATACATATATACATACATACACACACCCATATATGCATACGTACATACATATATATACACACACACACACATATGCATACGCAATCTGCAGAATATCTATATACCCACATATGCGTTAATTTGCACTTACATATATCTCTACCTACGTATTTGTCTTTATTCTCATGTCCATCTGTGCATCCACTTATGCCTGCGTTCGAAGACTGTCTCAGTATTTAATTACATTATCTATGTCTTTACACATACAATATTAACCGATCTTTCATATTTATGTCAAAACATATAAGTACCTAACTAATTGTACATCTCCACACTCACAAAAAAAACCCCCCAAAAAACCGGTATGTTTCTTTTTCCGTATAAAAACATATACATGTACATATCAACAGGTGTCTCAGTGTGCAAATACATTATCATGGTTGTATATATACAGTCATGTGTTAGCGTCCACTTGTGCATAGTAATATTTCTAAAAACAAAGGGAATATAAAACATTCAAAATTGCTGTTCCTATATGATTATTTCTTAGTGTACTTGCTTAGGTTTAGGTTGTTTTTGTGTCGGCATTTAAACACTAGTTCATTATGTTTATTTAGCAGTATGTCTGTATCTTTATGTTTGATTATGAAGATTTTCTCTATCAAACATAAGTTGCATCTGTCTCTGAAGTTTTTGGGAGTTCTGACTCTTGATATTATTCTCCACTTTATTTGTGGTGTTAGGCCACTCTCCAACAAAAACCAATAATGATTTAATAGTGCTGTTTGTTTTTTTTTTACATTTATTTTTGAAGGATTGGCGATGGTTGTATAGTCGGTGTTTCCAATCTCCCGCTGATATTCCAATGTATATCTTTTTTCTCTTCAACCTTTTCTTTGGGGAAAATTGTTGCTTCATATATTGTGTTCTCTGCCATGCATATTCCTTCAACTGGGCACTCTGATCCTGTCCTGCAGTTGCATGTTGATTTTTCCATTCGAGTTGTATCCTGATCTTGTCTTAGATTATCCTGAAGGTCTTTTAAAATTTTACTGTTGTGTGAGCTAATAATTCTTTCCATATTGTTCATGCAAGAATAGCTAATCTTTAGATTCATCTTGTTGAATATTTTTTTTCAGAGATGCATTTTTTGCTAAAGTGTTTTTCTATCAGTTTTATGAAGTATTTACCTATGTTAATATTGGAGAGGTTACAAAAGGTGGGTTGAACCATATAATTTTCCTTTTTCTATTTTTGGGTTTAGTGGATTTTTTACTTACTGACTTATCTATGTAATTTAGTGTTTGATTAAAATTGCTTTTTAACAGGGCTTTATTGTATTCCCATTTATTCTGGTTAAAAATTGTTTTACTGGAGGAAAGTTTATTTATTCTAGCATTTACTGTATTTATTTGGGATTTGTTTAATTATTGATCTCGGGTGATTGGAGTGAATATTTATATATATGGGTGATTGGTTTTCCTTTTGGAAGGGTTTATAAGTATTATTGTTCAGATTAAATGTAACGTCTAGGAAGTTTACTATTTTTAAGTTGGAAGAAATCTCGATTCTAAATCCTAGAAATTTGAAGGCCCTAATTATTTGCTTTTGTAGTTGGGATGTTAACGGACCATTAGTATTAGGTACAGCAACTAACCCGTCATCTCTGTATAGTCCTATAATTTGAGGGTCAAGGAATCTACTTAGGATATCTAAAATGTATATACCTATTAGGTCTGCTATTTGAGCTGAATCAAAAGATCCCATTGGGACATCAAAATTGTCTCTATCTTTTTTAATCCAAGTAGTGTTGTTCAGTTTTAGTATGGACTGTCTAGAGTCCATTATGATTTTTATTTCTTCGTCAGTAATGTCAGTGTGGATTCTCGCAAAACTTAAGCTATTTTCTAATAATTCTTTAGAGATTGAGGGGTAGAAATCGATGATATCAAGTTGTATAAAAAGTAGTATTGTTTTTTATTCTTTATTTTTGGAACCAGTTAATGGTGTCCGATTAATCTTTCCAAAGGTTTAACGGGTATTTTTAATTATAGATGTGTTTATTCTTTTTAGGATGTTTTTTAGAAATTATTCCTAACTCTGATTTGGAGGGATTTATTAGTCTGGACTTTAGATTATTTTGAAAGTTAGGTTTATGGTCTTTAAAAAGTAGATAGGCGTCTTTTAGATGAGTTGTACCCATTCTATCAGCAATTTTATATTTAAATGCTAATTTCGCAGTTTCTTTGTGTATGGAGTTTAAGTGTTTAGAATTGTTGTCCTTCTTATAAGAACCAGAGACTTTATTTTGAATCAGATGGTTGTATTCCGAGGGATTAATTTTGTAAATATTTTTAGATTTGTCAGCTCTGATCCATAATTTTTTTGAGTTTCTTATATTTGTGATGTCTTTTTTGAGTTTGGATTGGAATGGGTTGTATTTTTTCTTGAAGGATATTTTCTTAATTAACTCAATTAAGTCTTGTTCAAAAGGTTCTAATAATTTATTGTTTGGTGGAGTGTTTTGAGATTTAATTTATATATATATATATATATCTATATCTATATATATATATATATATATATATATATATACTTTTAAGGTATGTCATATTACCCTAAACCACAATGAGAACATGTAGAATTTTAACACGAGAAGTAGTTCCAGAAAAATGTTGGCACAAAGAATGTGCCACCCAACATGATCTTGTCTTGTCCTGTGCCAGGAACTAAACAGGATAAACTAAAGAAATATTTTACTGGCTGCAAGACTAGGGTGGAATAAGAGTAGAGAACAGCAAATGATACATAAGGGTGGAATAAAAAGGATACATAAGGGTGGAATAAAAAAAAAAGGAAATATAATGGTGGAATAAATCTTGTGATATCCAAGTATCTGCAGACAATCCTAACTTGAAGTCTTTTTACCATCAAGGTCGTGCAGTTTATGGTCCACCATCGTCAGTGTTTTCATCTCTTCATCAGAACTGAAAAAGAAACTAAACGAGGCTTAACAACCCGGGGATGGTCATAAGAATATTTTTGACATATTCTGTTTTAATGTCCGATTCGTAAGAGATTTTTTATCAGCGTTTACGAGATTTAGTAGCCTAAGAAAGGTTTTCCTTTGAAGATGACGAAAATCACAAGGAGAATATAGTCTGGCTGATATTGAGTGTACATTATACCTAGACATATCTATATAACAATGGAGCAAATGTACAAATGCCTGTTGATCTTAAGACGGGCACAAAAAGAAAGCTTCAAGTGAAAAAAAAACGCACAAAAATGCTTGTTAATATTTCTCTGAAAATTGTTTGGACCATTTGTAGGAATACTGGAATATTGTTATTGGATGAAATAAAAATTGAAATTTTAGGAAATCACCAACAGTTTAACGTTGGGAAAAACACACAATACGATGTCAAAAATATCATTCCAGTAAGTGAATCATGTTGATTCTTCGCAGCAGGTACAAATAGATTCTCCAGCATTGAAGAAGAATCGGGATTTCTCAAATATTCAAAATTCTTTTGAAATATATTTTGCCCTATGCTACCCATCTGAAAAAAAGAAATTCATTTTGCGTCAAGAAAATGATTGGACACTTTGAAAAGTACACCAGTGTAAGGTGAACGAGCTTAACATAATGGAATAGCCGTTTCAATCATCTGACCTCGTATATCCAACTGGAAAACTGGAGTTCAAAAAATGTTGTTTATGATGCAACCAATCAAATCAACTTGGAAATGATATGCATTAACAGACATTCGAAAGATACTAAGAAATGTTTTCTGTAACCTTCGATAATATCAATTGGCAATGGTCCCAAAAACCATCACGGAATAATTAGTTTGGCACCAGTTAAATATATATGCAAAGTAATTCTAAGAATTTCAATTACAATTACAATTATGAAAATAACATGATAATAATATGTATATATATATAATAAATTCTTATTAGTACAGATATTAAAATGTACAACAAATACTTATTTTTCATTATGTACAACAATCTAAGAAAACCTTTTTCACCAAGGCAATTCACCTTAAACCCAAAAGGGTGAAAGTCTTTTATTGTAAAACCTTCTCAAGAGAATTAACTGGAAATGAACATAAGTGTTACAATATGTAAAATAAAAAAAAAACAATTTGGTCAAATTTTACAGAAACACACAGTTGTTCTAATCTATAGAAATGATAGCCAAATTTATAGACAACTTCTACAGATGCATGCTGGGATTTCTTACTAACTGCAGCATAAATGAGCTTGTGTTTCTCTGACATTGCTTGTACAACACTAAATACTTATCTTTCAATCCACCTTCTTGATTTCTCACACACACCAACATAAAAATCACCCCCCCCCTTCTCGCTGCTTCAACCCTTTTTTTATCATACTAACACCTTGGTCAACTGACCAATTAGTGTTCTTTGCTTTTGCCCTCAGTTACCCAATCAAATAGCATCATCCAGTTCAACCTATCAGCATGTGAATTGCTATTGGTTGAACCACACTAAGCTGTACAAAAGCCACCATTACAGAATATACACTTCTAGAATAATCTAAAGTGGGGTGGGGAGATTCGTGCCATTTTCAAGGAACAAAATGCTGCTGATACATATCGTGTATTGAGGTAAGAAACTTATTTTCTTTTGCACCAGATGCAAGTCAGTCTGACTCGCTTGCTTCTATGTAATTGTCCACCACAGTAATAAATTCAAAATTAACTAAAAGAAATAATAATAAAGTCAATAATTTTCTTTTAAGTTCTTCGGATAATTCAAAAATGAGTTGCCAGCAACGAACGAAAATTGGCCTGGAGAAAAACACAACCCGAACTGACCAACTATAAAAGTGCTATAGAAGATGGTTCCATCCGAAAAATTACCATGAAAGTATTTATAGAATAAAAACAAAAGGGAGATGTGTGACAGCGGTGGGAAAATACCAAGGCAGAACGAATAAAATTGTATATTTTTCTTTGTATTTTATCAAGAATCTCTAAATACAAAACAGGAGTACAAGCTTATAAAATAATAATAAAATAAATGATTCGGATATATAGATATTAGTTTATTCAATTCGAGACGGATATTCAGTGTGATAGGTCCTGATCTGGCAAATTATTGACTTTATTATTATTTGTTTTCCTTAAGTTTTGAATGTATTACTGTGGTGAACGTAGAAGCAAGCGAGTCAGACTGGCTTGCATCTGGTGCAAAGGAAAATAAGTTCCTTACCTCAATACACGACACGTAGCAGTGGCATTTTCTTCCTTGAAAATGGCATCTCCCTTTTGCTTTTTTCTATAAATACTTCCATGGTATTTTATAAAGAAACAACTCTTTACCATTCTGCAAGTGGAGAAGAATTTCATTTATCGATAGTGCTATCTCTTCTATTGTTTAATGTTTGTTTATAAATTCCCTTCCAGTCTAAACGATTTGTCATTCTTATTACCATTTTAGTTTTTCCCAATTCTTTCACCATTTTAGGTTTTCCCATTTCTTTTTTGTGACATTTTTCAATCCGATTTATTAGCCTTGGTTTTATATTGTCAACGTTTTCAATTTATTTTTCGATTGCACTCTGATCTCCGTATCATTTTTTCGCAATTTCCATCATTTTATTCCCATCTCTAAATAATTTTGGAATTTCGTTTTTTTTTATCTTTTGAAGTTATATGATTTTACGATTCATATATCTGAAATGAAGAAACAAATCTAAAAATATATACAAGAATATTTTTTTATATACAAGATGAACCACTCTCAAATTCTATTGTAAATCTTGCTAATAAAATCAGATTTTAAATAAAGTATATCGTGCAAACATTGATTTACACAGTAAAAGTTGATATCCACATACTTACATATATACTATATTTTAATATATATATATATATATATATGTGTGTGTGTGTGTGTGTGTGTGTGTGTGTGTGTGTGTGTGTGTGTGTGTGTGTGTGTGTGTGCAAATATATAGAAAAATAGGAAAGAACCATTAGGTTAATAATCCGAAGTTTTTTAAAAACTGTGCTTAATACATAAGTAGAGCCTAAATTATAATTATTTTTTAAAAATATCAATCCATCGCCACTTAAGAGTTTTCGTGTTTCAAAAATTTCGTTTGAAGATGAAACAAAGCTATATACTTTATTCAATTTAATTTTTTAAATATATTTAAGTTTTAGCTCCTGTTTTTGAAACATGACAACTCTTATGTAGCGATGGTATCATATTTTAAAAAATAATTACAATTATCTTATATATATATATATATATATATATATATATATATATATATATTTTTTTTTAAAAATGTGATTCCATCGCTACATAAGAGTTGTCATGTTTCAAAACAGGAGCTAAAATTAAGCCTAAATTTAATTATAAAAATTAATTGAATTAAAATATCATATTTTAATTCAATTTAATTTTTATAATTAAATTGAAGTTTTTAGCTTCTGTTTTTGAAACATGATAACTCTTATGTAGCGATGGAATCATATTTTTAAAAATAATTAAATAATATATATATATATATATATATATATATATATATATATATATGTGTGTGTGTGTGTGTGTGTGTGTGTGTGTGTGTGTGTGAGAGAGTGAGCGAGAGAGAGTGTGTGTTCATATGTGGTAGGATTTTGAATAGAAAGGAAGACATTAGCGACTTTAATACTAAAGCACACACAGTTTTTTTGTGCATTCACACACACACACACGCACACATATATATGATTATATATATAGGCCATGTATATATCATGCAAATGACCTTTTCCAAATGCAAAAGTATTTTGAAACATTTCACTACATTTCACTGAAATACCCGAGGTTGACATCTATAGACATTCCTCACACACACTTATATACTTACATGAATTAACATTACTGTCCAACATGCACTTAGACAAACAAGCGTTTCTTTACATACACACACTTACACTATCACGCACTTTAACGGCCAAAATGTTCCTCACACATATTTGTATATTATCTATTGCGTTTATACACGTGTCGCGTGTCTGACCAATGAGAACTAACCAAAAATCTTAACATGCCAGTACTATGTCTCTTTACTTTTTCAATTTCTTGTAAGACGTTTGAGAGCATTTAATTTTTTTCTGAATGAAACTACAGTGGATCAACACAATCCCAAGGAATTACTGCGAAATTCTTGGCCCCTAGCTACTTTGCAAAATTTATATTCTAATATTTGGTCATTGTAATATTCTTAGAATTTGGTGGACCCATGAACTTTTCCGTGCCTCTTTGTATAAGAGCGAAACGTAAGTCTCGTTGCTTCGCAATGGAACAGGTTTTGCTAATCTTCGCATAGGAGAAAAAGTTTTAAATAGCCAATGTTTTACGAAAGAAAAATTCATCATAATAATGGGTATCATTATTTCAAGAATTTTATCAAGCCTGCTTCAAAAAAAAAACCAAAAAAAACAAACAAAAAAACAAACAAAAAAGTGTGAATTCAAAAAATGAGTGTCAGTTGTCAAATCTGTACGTATTTGAAACATCGGTATAAACTATCATTCTGTGATGATTTTCAATTTTTGAGTCTGTCTACAAAAAAAAAAAAAAAAAAAAAAAGTGTTGCTGCTTTTCCTTTCCGTCTCTTGACAAATGTTACACTTTAGTTGTCGGCTTTCATTCCGTGCTGAATCAAAACTCAATTTATTCTCCTAAGGAAAATTTGACACATTGAAAGAACGTAACCAGGAAGAGAAAAGATTCCTTTCACTGATATTTCAGTCATGGAATCTAACGATGTTTGCTCAGATGACAGAAAGACATGGCTACCAAATGGCACTGCCTGATTTCTACTAATAGGATATATTCATAATTTAAGAGAACATTTATAAACTCCTATTGGGTAAATTACAAGACTTTTGCACGCAACAGAGAAAAGCCAAAGGTTGGCTTTTTTCAGTCGATGTAATTGTTAATTGGCTTCTTCCTGAGGCGAGCAACAATCTTCGATTGATACATTGGAATATATTTCAATCCTTACAAAATGCTCCAATATTATAGCATAGCGTCATGTGTATTTAAACTAAATAAATTATCTACTCTAGTTTTTGCACAGAAGAATTGTCCTCCCTCGACCCACAATAATAAATCAAATAGACCGAATATGAAATTTTATTATTAGTCTGATTGTTTATATTGATGAACGTTACGCTTTTCTGCTTATGGTTGCTGTGGAATATTCTTGCTCTATATTGACCTTTCTGACCTGGAATTGGTTAAGCTTTCTGGCTGAGAAACATACATAATAATTTTACGCGATAGAGAACTGGAAAATGCGAAGTCAACAAAACAGTTCGGCCAAAATGACGCTTTTCTTTTCAATCTACTATTATTGTTAGCTCTCTCGGTAATTTTCTTTTACTTAGCATTTTACTTTTAGCCTTTTAATTAAATACAAACATATGAAACTTATATATCTTTTGTTTTCAGAATTAACAAAAAAATATTAAAGACTATTTATTTATTATATTATTTATTTACCTGAATAATGTTCTCTTCTGAATCTATCTTATCTATAAGTCTACTATTCGTTCATACTTAGAATATTTCTGCCACCTATGGTGCTCCCGCTATATATCTAAAGATCCGTGATAAGATCCAAAGAAGAATCAGCATTATTTTTATTCTTAATTTGGTGTTTTGGCTTCATTTACTTTCTCACTGCCTCCCTCTGCCATTTTTATAAACACTTTCATGGCAGCTCTTAACCATGGTCCCTAAACTTTATGAATTTAAGCGCAGTACTAGACTGACGAAGACGTCTCACACTTGAGTTGGCTTGATGCAACCGTTCTATGCTAACAGGTTTTTTTTTTTGCACTTCTCGACTGTGGAAATTTCCATGCATTCCAGTCATCTTGAATCTTCAAAAATGTAAAGGCAATTTCAATCGCGTTCTACTTTCCTCCTGATTACTCTTCTATTGTTCTTACAACTTGGTAAAGTTTCTGTTTTCTAATTCTTCGACACCCAGTAAGCGTTTGTGTCTCAGTGGCTTTACTGCCTTGCATGGGTTAATATTAAAAAAAATAGAGCAAATAGTAAAGAAATAATCATGAAAGCATTTTTATATTAATAAATTCATAAAAAATATTTAAACTATAGAAGAAAATTTAAATAAACACACAACGACGAGTAATTGTAATTATAAATTTTGAAAAGAAAATGCATTTTGCAGACATCACGGTCATTTTATCTGGAGCCATGTTTAACAAATATGGCTGTAAAAAAGGCCATTATACGGCAATAAGTGTTTTAAAGAAACGATCGTCATTTTGACAAACCGTTTGGTGCATTTGTTAAAATTTGTAAAATCTCTTTATGGAGATACAAACTAAAGGAAAGAAGGAAAAAAGAAAGGTTTCCTTGAAAAATATTTGTGTACCTCTCTTTCTTATATTTGAATCTGGATTTAATCCGTGAATGGATAATAATCATGGATAAGGCAACCAATGTTGAAATTGATAAAAGGAGGGGAAATATAAAATATGGAAGAAGAGAAAAAGAAGTGGAATAAAATAACGGATACAAGTGGGGAGTTTCCAAGGATCCATCTTTTTCATATAATCATCTTCATATATTTATTTCTTATTTATTCCGAGCAAGTCATCCTAAGTTTCCTTTTGTAAAACGGCACAGGAAGAAATAAGGTATCCAGAATATTGAAACAATTCCGATAAACGCATAACTAAAAGAAGACGAGAATGCGCTTCCAGAGATTTTGAGGCGAGAGAAAAGACTTGCTGTCACGTGATTACCAACAACAGTGACGATGAATTACTAGTTTTAACAGTGACAGAAGTAACATCCACTTACATAAAACGTAATACGTATGTATGTATGTATGTCTGTTCATTATCTATCTATCTATCTATCTATCTATCTATCTATCTATCTCTCTCTCTCTCTCTCTATATATATATATATATATATATATATATATATATATCTCAGTCTATTCATTATCTATCTATCTATCTATCTCAGTCTATTCATTATCTATCTATCTATCTATCTATCTATCTATCTATCTCAGTCTATTCATTATCTATCTATCTATCTATCTATCTATCTATCTATCTATCTATCTATCTATCTCGGCCTTTTCATTATCTATCTATCTATCTATCTATCTATCTATCTATCTATCTATCAGTTGAAGACTTTCAACAACAGCAACAACTAAAATGATATAGAAATTATAACTGGGAGAGAAAATAATGACATTAAACAAAAGGTTAGGAAGGAAACAGTTATGAATACTAGAAAGAGATTCTTATAATCGCTAATACCACCTTAATAGATGAACTTTAATCCCTGATTAGCAAGGAATGAAGAAAAGCTTAACTCAGGAAGGACTAGCCGAATGTTTCCTTATAAGGAGACGACCAAAATTATAATTAATTTTTACTTATATCATGTTTCATTTTCTTTCTCCTTTTCTGCCAATAATAAAATAATAAAACAAGATCACGTAAAAAACTGACCGTTGTAAATGGCGTATCGTCTTTCAGTGACTTGAAATTGGTTCCACCAAAAGAGAAACCGCTGGAATTAGCCAAACACAGTTTTTTAAACAGATAAAATTCTAGAAAATGACTATAGTGACAGTCGAAAGTATACGGTTTCCTCCTAAAAAGAACTTTAGGAACTTTAATTGTCTAAACCGACTTAATCAAAAGTTGGAAAATATTTGACAGACAGATCATGGCGGCATTGTTCAAGAAAACATGGTTAAAAGAATTATTTTTTGCTAAAATACACATTATCTATCTATCTATCTATCTATCTATCTATCTATCTATCTATCTATTTGGTGGACTCTCTCGTCAAGCAGCTCAATTCCTCGGAACCGACTTGATACGATTTATATTATAATGGTGAAGGCTTTGTGCAGAACCAACTACGCTTTTTGAAGATCCGAATACAGAGATCGGTGCACTACGTGCCGCAAGGTCACCAAACGACACACAGCAGGTTTTGAATTCAGAGTTGTCCTTCTCCTAGGCCAGTTGCCATTCAAGGCTGTAGAACCCAGTCTAACCTGCCATATCTGGAGGTAGAAGAAGAGGATTCATACATTTCCCAATTTTATGAGGCACGCTAGAGTAGTAGATAGCGGCTCGGATTGAAGAATCGGAGAGCCAAGTTCGAATTCCAGTCAATCTATTACCTTAACTTATGTATCTATATAAATATATATATAGCTTGAATTTATATTTTATTACCAGCTCTACAAATTCAATTTTTCTGAATTGTATTGAGCACTTTTGAAAAAGTATCCCAGCATTGGCCAGACTCTAGTCTTGCCTACTATTTTCATATATATATATATATATATATATATAATACAAATATTGATGATAACTTGTTTTGGAGATGTTAGATTTGATTATGTATACAAACTAAAAGCAGCATGACTTTTTATTTATAAATAAATGCAAAAGTTATCGACCACAGAAGCCTCTGTGTGATTAATTCAATTTCCCATATACTTGCAATGCATTATTTTATCATTTGACGTTAATATTCCTTCGCTGACATTTTATAACTTTCTTTCATCCATTGATTTTGTTAACTTTTCTACTGTTTTAACTTCAATATTACACGCAAGATACTTTATTACATGGAAGAGATCTTTGCTTGAATTTTATTCATTTTATTTTTCTTTTCTTGTCAATGATTTCACCGTCATTTTTTTGTTTTTATCTCTGATCTGTTTAGATTTTTTGCGATTTCAAACGTGGCGTTCCATGACTAAGATACTTTATGATATCTTGTTTCTCTTCTTTTCATGTGATATACATACATACATAAATACATATATATATATATATATATATATATATATATATATATATATATATATATATATATAAAGTGAACATTGAAGTCAACACACAAGAAAGACAGACTGTTTCATGCTAAACGCAATTGTTAGGCCGTATTGCGTTTAATATGAAATAGTTTGGGTGTTGACTTCAATGTTCGCTTTAATATTTTATTAATATTTAATATTTAATAATTTATATTTACATAGGCTCTAACTTATATATATATATATTTATATATATATATATATATATATATATATATATATATATATGTATATATATAGGTAGATTAATATGTCTTCATATATATATATATATATATATATATATATATATTAATGCATCTTTCATTAAATAATATAGACAATATACACAATATGTATATATATATATATATATATAT